>JAYKXP010000059.1:0-337019 GCA_037176845.1 Paramarasmius palmivorus | reverse complement strand
ACGATGAGCCAGAATACAATTTTACTGGAGTTACTGATGAGCTAGTGTGATTAACAGCTCCCCCAAAGGGTAAAGTATCTCCTAGTAAGTAGGTATCTTTTACCCAATACAGCCGCTTACCAAGCTCGGAATGTTGTCTCCTCGCTCTTTGAATTATTGTTACTTTGGCCCAATTATTTTATTACCACAACCTGCGCCACGCTTAACTTCGGGCTTTTGCCGACTCTGCCACTTGGATCCTGACGATGTGCCATCCCCTACTTCTCCACTACATTTTCCTTAGGATAGGTGGATCAAACGAGATCTAGTGGTTTTCACAACATCATCAAATGGTCCTGACATGACTCAAGATTCAATTTCGAAGTGAACGTTTTTTTATTAGCCTCTCTCTATCTTGCCAGTCTCGTAACTGGTTCTCACTCGTCATTTTAATTCCTGTGGCTTTGATTTTTTCATGGGTATTTTTTCACACACCCTCTATAGTAGGATCTATATATCTTAGCTTTCTCCGGACTCTACCTCAACTCGGTAGTTCTATCTGTGGAAATGGTCCCTTTTAGGTTTGTTACCCTCAGGGCCTTTGCATTCGTCCGCATCTGGTCTGATTGACGAGCCCCATCACTGGCTTTCAGTTTTTTGACTCTCCGCCAGATCTAGTTACATATTGATCTATCACCTAGATTACAACGCTTCAAAGCCAATTCACAGTAAAACTCCTAGCATTGCTGCCACTAAGCTCTCGATAGTAATTCCTCAATAGATCATCATCGCTCTGGAACATACAAACTATCGCATTCCTATCCCAAGCCTTTTCAGCATTAATGTATTCATTTACTGAGTCTTTGTATGTTGATACAAAACCAGTTACCGAGGTATTCAGTGAGGAAATCTGCTACCATCCCTTTTCAACATCATGGTTCGAGCAGACCTGGTATCCACGCGATTAAACCTTTGTCCACAAACGTTTTCTTGTGTGGACAGTCCCCCTTAATCTATGCGAAGGTTCTTTGCAGAAGAAACAAGCGCTACCGATCATACTGCTCCTCTGGTATAATAAAGGCCGTTGTTTTTTGAAAGTCCGATTACCCATTGGTGGTGCTAGACCTACGTATTGTCTGTAAGCCGATTGCAAACCTCGCGTAAGGTCAAGAGTCATACCAAGGTTTTCTTAAGATGAAATCACTGTCTCCACTCAAGGTCATGATCGAAATCCTACCATGTACGCAAGAAACGATTGATCTCTTGATCACTAGGACCACCAGAGTGCAACTTGTCTGTTTGCGCATCTACTAGACCAGCAACTTCAACTGATGCAACTCTTCTTCTTCACTGAACGTCGGTCATACAACTCAACATTCGCTGCTCTTCCTTGATCTCACTTCTTTGACTTCTTTTTTGGTAAGACGGACAACCTAATGAGGAAATCCCAGGTGATTTTTACTTGTGAGATGAGCAGGGTTTACTCTTGAAACCTGTCTTTTAAGCAATGATCAGAAGCCAATAAAAGCCTCGGTATTTTCATGTACACGCTACCATCACCAGCGTGCCATCAAGAAACTTCCATCTCTTGCATTACAACATTCAAATCCCAAGGATGCGTCAAAGCGCGTTGCTCTCTTCAAGGCTTGCCTCTATTTTTCTTTGCCTCTTCACTGGTGATTATCACACCCATCTACTTGTTACATTTTTTCGCTCTCGCCATCCCAACAGTCCTCAAGCCACTCAAGTAACATAGTACAGCATGATTGATTGTTACAAGACAGCAGAGCCCTCTTCCCATGACTTGTCCTATATCAACTTGAAACGCTCTAATATAGGCCTTCGAAATTCTCTACATCCCATTCAAGTAATTGTTATATTTCCTGCTACGACCTTCTTTAGCTTGCTCATGGAACCTTCGTCCATGAGTTTGCGCTTCCAGAAAATCTTCGTACATCATCTCGCGACAAACCTTTTATAGAGTGTCCCAACACCTCAGGTCTACGTGCTATCTGCCTTCGATAGTCCCTCTTGCATTTATACACTGCCAGAGAATAAATCTTCGCCGTCTCTTCCGTGACATAGCTGCTCCCGAACGCAGTTTCAAGGTCTTCCAACCAGTCCAACACATGCCAGAATCCGAATCATCGAATTCTTCTTCACGTCCTTGAATATCTTAACAGTCTGGTTGTTACGGATTATGACTAGCCGCTTTTCCTCTGATAGCTGTCTGCCAGGACTCTCTAAGTGTAAACACAGGTTGTACCATATCGTTGGTATTTATTGGGGGTAATATAGGTTCATGTTCTGATTCAATATCAGTGAGTGGAGATATAATTCTCGCTCTTTGGGTTCTGGTCGCGGCGTAGTACGTCCGTCAGATAAGTGTTCATCTAACTCCAAAGGATCTGGAGTAGAGGTGGAATTCGCAGGTAAGATAGGTTAAACACTAGTTCGCGCTTGGACTGGTAGGTCTAGTAACTAATGGTTCCCCCGGAGATGGATCTCTAAAACGTAATCGACTCTTCCAAACGAAAATCCGGGGTGTATATGCGCTTTGTCTACTTCCATAGTCTACTTGACGAGACGCGGAAGGTGACGAGTCTAGGATCGGAAAAACCTTTTCCTATCGAAACATTGGCTGCTAATAGGTTGAGAACCTGTAGCTTTTGCTTGTCGTCGGTAAAGTAACTCGACTGAGTGCGTGTAGTAAGTAGATTCACTCGCTTCAGGTGATGCAGTGGGAAAAAGCACCTGGTACTTTTGAAAACGCTTCGGTCTACTCTGCGCAAGACGCTTTTTATTACAACCGCGACTAATTTTGATTCACTAGCCGTGGGTTCTTGAACAGAGAAACTTGCTTTGACTACGCAATCACTTATCCGGCCTAAACAATTGGTGTTAGTGTACCTCGTCAAGGTTCACTTATAAAAGATGGAATAGCTGTAAATTCTTCACAGCTAAGGCTTGTTGAAGGATATTCCTCTCGATTGAGTCAAGTAAATACTCTAGAACCACCCCTCGCGGTGGGCTCCAGATAATACCACTTAGTTTCGGTGAAATCACCTATTACTATGACTGCTCTCAGTGTAATCAAAAGCACTCTACTGTGGCGTAGTTGATCTGTGCAAGTGTGGTTCGGCGTGATCAGAGTTGCGCGCTTGAGATATCTACTCAACACATCTTGAGCGGTCTCAAGAGGGGTAAAAATCACATCTATTCGTCGACAAGTTCTAGAAAGTAACACCTGTATAGATGCGTAATAGGTCGTCCTTGCTTCTATAAGCTAGGAAATAAGGCGCCAAGGGCTATATGAAGCTGATCTTGGTTCGACTAGACTGCCCTCGAGTGATCTGACTCTCTCCTAAGGTTTAAGAACATAAACTACAGCACAACTGCCGGAAAAGCCACAAAACTGTCTTATATAAAGCACGCAAGCAAGGAAGCCTCAGCCACCAAAACCGAGGCCTTCTCTACCGATGCTAAAGTGTAACCAACTGGTTAAAAACACTTCCAGAAACGCCACCAAGACGAACTAGTATAAAGTTTCACTTAATAGGAGAAGTGTAGAGCAATACACAAAGCCAACAACTTGGTCTTTATCGCGACCTCTCAAGTTCTTGTCTGCAGTAAGATCTCAACTAGTCTTCGACAATAAGGCTAGGGCCTGACTTGGGTAGAGTTCTGATCGGACAATAGCAATCTATTCGTACGATAAATCCACATACAACGCGTAACGTGCAAGTGGGGGCAGAATCCTCTGCGGTCCCCTACATTGGTGTCCTTTTCATTATACTGTCCAAGGTGAATAAACTGAATAAATAGGTAATCTGAGTCGGAATAAACTGCGGAACGAGACGGAAAAGAGATGAAACAGAGTCGGGAGAGAGATTACAACGAGAAAAATACATATCAGGGAAATCTATAGGTCACAACGTCCATATATGGCGCAAATAGCGTGACAAGCAAGTAGTAACACTCTGTTTTAAGGTACAGAGTTGAATCCTGGCCGACGGTTAGGCGTTTAGCCTTTATAAACATTTTCTTTTCCATTGCGCCAAGCGCTTTTCCACCAATCGGAGGCCTGGCAGGGTCCTCCCGAGCTCCTCATCGCTCAACACCGTTCCTCCACATAATGCCGCCTCTAAATTTTCTTATCCACTCCATGTGGACGTGTTCCAATAAGGTTATATCAGAGGGAATCCGCTTCCGCCACCGTGACAACGGTTTGAACAGCTTTGCCTCCGCTCCGATCAATAGGTTCCACATTCGGCCGACAGGTCACTAGACCCTTGCCGTATCCGGCATCGGTGATTTCCGATCAGTTTCCCCCTCTGCCATCAGTTCCCGAGTGATGCCCGAGCCAGTATAACTCTTCTGGTGTATGAAGGGGTAAATTAACTTGTAAGATCCCTTTGGTGCGTCCGGTAAGGTGATCTAGAGGTGTAGTCCATAGTGAATTCACTTAAGGACCTTCTCCCTACAGTTTTTCAGGAGGTTATTGTACTTCGACAACCACTGGTAGAAGTAAAAGTGGTGGCCAGATACCCATGTGGGGCGTACCATGTACCAGGATCCACTAATATAACCACCTAAAACACCTTCCGTCCAATGACTAGCTATTCAGGGCTCATACTAGTCCTTCTATAACCATTATGTGTTTATGCAACAATAATAAAGTGCAAAACTAGCGTATTTGCGTTCGAAAAAGAAGTGATTAAAGTCAGGCGTATCACCGCTGTACAACAAATAGGTCCTTCACAAGGCACTGATGAAGGCTTGAAATGAAAATTAGTCACATTCTATGGGATCTAGAAAAGGAAATTGGTGTCAGGAGGTCGATATTGAACTGGTGAGTGTCTAGTACATTTTTATAAGGGTTCATGCTCACCGGAACACTAGAGCTGCCTTTCAACCAATGTATGCCTTGGATTTTCTGACCTGGCAGAGCGTTGAGAATAGAACACGTCCAGTATGTCTTCCACCTTTGTTCAGCTTTTGACATTGTTGACCCAGATAAAATCCTAGCAACATGTTAATACGCTGGCTGGTGCGAATACACCAAGGCACTCAGCGACTGCTCAGAAATGCATAGTTCTCAGCCTCTCAAGGATATATACGTCGTAAACTGGCAGAGTAAGCTGTATTGCAACAACTCGTTCAAAGACATTACTGATGCGTTGTACTCGTACTAGCTCCCAGGTGTATTAGAAGCGGAGGTATAAAGGAGCTATAGGTCTGGCTGTGCTAATAACAATGAGAAAGGTACGTTCTCGATCTTGTAACTTCATCCTAGGGCCAGTGCTCACTCGTTAGTTCATGAAAGACTAAGGAGATCTATAGAAAGGTCATCACTGAGCATCTTATTCTCCATTTGCATTCCACGACACCACTTTCAACCTTGCTACCACCAGAACATCCAGCTCAATGGATATTATCATAAGCACATTTTTTGCCCATCAAATGATTCATCTTGTATGCTGAAATCCCTGCTCTTTCAGATGTTGCTGCTCAATCCGGGTGCCCTTGGACAATTAGCTCAGAAGATGCACCATACCAAACCTTGGCTGATGCATGAACATCTCAAGTATTGCTTACTCTGATCTTGGCCAGTGTAGCATATTGATGCAGGTCTACACAGGAGGCTGACAAGCAGCTAGTTTGCATATTGGTAGGTTTTATTTTGATACGACTTTTATCAGGATACTCATGATCTACGTCTTCAGGCACAAGGAACACCGGTCCAGAGGTGCTCAACGATGAAGGCTATCTGTTCGAGCTAATCGTCGGGTGTTAGCTTTCAAGGTGGTATATGCCATCGTACTCTAGCATGACATCATCTGTATCTGATGTACTCAATTAGTGCTGTCATGGCTTGGGCTCCAAGCCTTAGGCCAAGCCAAGCTGGCCCAAGCCAGGCCTTGCCAAAGGGTTATTATGGCCTAGGGCCTGGCTTGAAGTTTTTTGAAGCCCAAGCCCAAGGCCTGAGCCTGCCTGAGCCCAGATTTTTTGGAGGTTTCGGTAAGATCAGCATGTTGATTTCATTCTCAGTAGGTGAGAATGTTTTCTCATGGCTGATGACGTGTCCTTTCTCTTCACCAATGACAATGATGACGCTATCAATCATTGCCTAGGCTCTGATAACAACGCATTTCCAGACAGGATAGACTGCAAACCTGCTCATCTTTTGGCTAAGATTGTGAGGGTTTCATTCAATTACCCCCATGCACTTGCCCCATACTGACTAGACAAGGTACATTCGTTGCTAGGTTAAACGGTGTAGGTTATCAGGTGTGAAGATGCTTTTAGAACCTTTGCAAAGTTGTTAGAGCCGTAACTATATTAGGATAACTTAAGTCACGGCCAAGAAATTAAGTCGGACTTAAATTGTATCAGCAATACCCATTCACCTCCACGTTCGCACCCCTACCAACAGCTTTGACTTAAGTTGCAACTTAAGTCTGTCACGGATTAAGTGGTGTTTCAATTAAGTTGTAATCTAAAATCTAAAACCTACAATAATCTAGATAATTTAAGTTATAACTTAAGTCGCAACAATTAGTATGCAATAGACTTTGATTAAATACAACTTAAGTGCTGACGCGCTGATGTTTGAGACGTCGTACTACCTTCTTAGCATCCAGGTACGCCCTGTGGATACCCATGTCATCCATCCACTTCAATTGCTCATTCCTCCACTCCTGTACCTTGTCCGCCAAAATCATGTCCTTGTCTTGATGTGCGAAGGCAGGATGACAGACAGAATGGTATCTTGACAATGCTTGCGTAGCAAGGTTGCGGAAAAAGGTGCCTTGGCGAAACGCGTGTGCTGAGTAACCAGGGGTAGCACCCCATACTGCCATCAAAACCCATACTTCCTCCATCTTCTTGAAGTGTGCAATTGTACGCTCAAATTCCACATGTTTGATCTTGAGCTGTTCCATCCATCGGTACATTTCAGCCTCCGCACACATCCATTGGACCCGATCACCTTCTTCTTCCCACTCCTTCATCTCCTGTTCATTTAATGTTGTCCGAGCATTCTTCTTCCAGATCCATCCGTCCTCCTTCTTCCCATTGGCCGTAGTAACCATGGCACCATTGTCCTCGACATCCGGCTCCTCTGTCACAGACCCCTGGCTCAACTTTTCTTCTTCTGTTCCGTTCTTCCTCGGTCTTGGTCCAGTTGGAGCTGACTCACGTTGAGTGACTTGGGTCATTGATGGATGTTTGGCGAAGCGGTACGCCTCACCAAACCCAATAGGAAGAGTCTCATCATGTTTGACACCAAGGAGGAATTCTGAAGCTGCTCCCAAACGCCAGAGCATACCATCACTCCGACGCGAATCTCCGGCCTGTCTCCGAATGTTGACACGCAGCCTATGGGTGTCTGCTGGTCTCATGTGTGGGTAAGGACTGTTCGTGTCTTTAGGGTCAACAAGACCTAAGTTGATCAGTGCTTGCCTTGCATGATTATAGCGAATGATGAGTCGATCTCGTCGACTGAACGCGTTGGCCACTTCTTTTTCTGAACGAGTTTTCGCATCTTGATCCTTGAAGTTCTAAAGTCTGAACCATCAAAGTTTTTCCAAAATTGGTTGATCTGGCTGTTGCCATCAATGGTTTTGCGCCTCTGAATTAGATGCCTGTGAGGCTGGTTAGTAAATGAATATTTGCATCCTGTTCATATGCACCGAAGAAATGCTGGCGTCAGCCAACAGCTACCTTCCATGTTGACACCAGGATCCGGACATGCCGGGCAGTAGAGCATCACAGTACCCGATGGTCGATGCGGGAAATAGTCGTCGATGTCATTCTCTTGACCAACTCGAATACGTGTGATCATGTACCTTCAGATGCGTGTCACGATCATAAATGCTTGATATTGATCCTGAGGTATGTTAGTTTTGCGATACTATTAAATGATCGACAACTCACATTCACTCCAGAAGTAAACACATTATCTGTTAAACGACGCAAAGCCATGTAGAAATCATAGTCACTTGTTTTTGCCTGGAGACTGTGAAGGTCGTATTGCTTCAACAGTGAAAACGAAAAAGCTGATTTTGGCTCTTTGATTGATCCGGGAAATAGGCCTGATTCCATGAGTTGCTGTACATGGCTCTTCCCTGCAGACCGGAAACATCGGCAGAATGAAACTAGTGTGGCATGTACTCCATTGGAGCAAGTTATGATAAAGCTTCGAGGTTCAGTTGGGTTGCGACACAAGCCGCCTGCATGTCCAAGGTGAATGGAAACTCCTTCCTGCCGCAGTGTGCTGATGTCATGACGCCGGAAGAACCCTCCTTCATTCCACCATACACAAGCCCAATGAAGAGGAGATGTTCGATGACCGTCGATGAAGCACTCGGAGCACACCAACTCGTGATTATGACAATCTTGACATTGGGTAGTTCGGAGTCCTCGCCCACAAGTGCATGGAGAGTTGATAGCAATGTTGTACTCCTGAGCGAGTAGCCATTCGGAAAGGAGAGGTATGTGTTCCATGAATTCCTTTAGTCACTGTGTTGACTATGTGTGGATTAGTTTGTATCATGCACCTTATATAACCGCAAACATACCTGTGAATCAGGCTTCTGCTTGTCCTGTTTCTCTCGACTCTCTTCCTCCTCTGGTCTCTCTTCCATATGGTTCGTGGGGTCCACATTCTCTTTCTCCGATGGTAATGATAGCAAAGGCAAATCGCTCAGGAAGAGCGGTGCATATGGTGACGTGCTTGTGGGCTGTTCCTGTGTTGTTGATGGTAGAAGTGCGACTCTGGATTTCCGCGGGAAGTTGATAATCCTTTTGACAATGGTTCCATCACTCTTGACCGTTTGACTTATTGACTGAGTGCCACCGGTGAGTTTCCGTGTTTTGAACGCTGGATGGTTGGAGGTGTCGAGTGGACGGGAGCGCTTCATTGGGTTGGTGGTGGGTAAAGTCTAGACGAACACCAAAAGGCTTAGTGCACCGTGCCACAGTCACGACACCGCGAGCCATTGTTGAGAGGCCCTATTATTCTTGTGGCATCGTCAGTATAAGTACAGTGTGAGCTCAAAATCACTCACCTATTCGCCACTATGAAGACCACACCCGAGTTCAAACAGAGCGTCAACAACTTCCGCACCCAACTCAAATTGGCCATGAGGAGGTTAGCAGAGGAAGTAGCAGGGCCGCTTCCAGCAAGGTACACGGACAACAATGGCTGTGTCATGGAGTCCAGCATTAACTATGGTGAAACAGATTTTGCCAACATCGGGCGCATCTACGTCCAGGTCAGTCCATCCACCACCAAAAGAAGTGATTGGCACTTACAACAATTGTAGTGTGTCAACCCCCGTCACACACACAAGTATGCAACACACAACCCGGGTTATCCAAGCCCAGAAGATCGCCAACGTTTCCGAGACTTACGAGCTGTCTACAAGCTGACCGGTGCTCAATTCAACAGCCAAGCTGGTCAGCTGGCCACAGAGGCAGATAAGCTCAACGTTCTCGACATGCTCTTGATCTGTGTCCTGCCACCACCATCAGCCCCAGCTACCTCCACTCACAGCTACATGCTCTCCCCTCCACCATCCTCTCCTCCAGAAATGGCGATACCATCTTCAACAGCTCTCGGGAAACGTCGAGCTGTTGAGCCTCTCACGCCTTCCAAGTCTTCCAAGTCTTCCAAGGCTGCGAAGAACCCAAGTAACACCACCTTTGCTATGCAGCGTCGAGCACCTGCACCTTTCCCTCTGCCGCCGCCCACACCTAAGGCCAGCACCAGCCAGTCGAATCAAAATGAGGAGGAAGACAGTGATGTAGAGTTCCTTGGCGAGCTGAAGGCGACTCAGGCAAAGTGTGAAGCAGATGACGATGATGACAAAGTTGAAATTGTCGAGTAGAGTTGTTCTTTCTGTTTATCTGTATCCAAAGCAAATCAATTATTCGTATTCATTGTATATACTTCAAATGGAATATCACATACACCTGATACACAGGCCAAGGAAGATAGAGTACACCGCCGTAAGTGTTCAAGATCATAACATGTGAGGTATGACTGGTGCTTGTCCAAAATGGGTCAGGAATGTAGTGGTGTAGAGAATAGCGATTTCGAGTTCAATATTGCTGACAAGCATGTCGAAGTTATGGGGGCGCTTCTTCACCTGTGGGGTCTTGCCTGATACATCAAGACATGGCAATTACCAGTTGAGTGTGATACATCAGGGATGGCAATTACCAGTGTCTGTATATGGCAAGTCCACTTAAATAATTCATGTTAAAATACATAAACACTTAAGAGGATTGAACATCTGACCTTAGGTTGATCAAGTCAAGTTACAGCTTTATTCAGATGTGATATCCAACTGGGCCATAGTGCTGTTATATAGACAGCAATAACACAGATATATAGCCTCAATATTTGAGTCTTATATGATATAAAAGCTATTTATAACAGAATTGATCTGGGGGCTTGGGGAACCTCAAAATTGAATTCAGGATGAAAGAATAGTTCAAAAGCAATTCAGAGCTGAAAGGAATCCATTTACTGTACCTTGAGATATGTCAAAGTTGAGGTTATAGGCATGTGTATAAAGTACTTGCAATCAATCTTTGACTTGAATTGTCTGACCTTTTCATTTAGGTCTTCCAGACCATTAGACCACTCTAGAACTAGTAATACCAACTCTATGACATTGGAATATGATGTATATAATACTATTTGGTGTCTAGTTGGTCTCAGAATGCTTAATGAAAAGGTCAGACAATTCAAGTCAAAGATTGATTGCAAGTATTTTACACATAAGCCTATAAACTTAACTTTGACATATCTCAAGCTACAGTAATTGGATTCCTTTCAAACCTGAATTGTTTCTTAAGTGGTTTTTCACTCTGAATTCAATTTTGAGGTTCCCAAAGTTTATAGATCACTCCTTGTAATACTACATTCATATTACATGTTTTCTGTAATTGTGCAAGGATTAATGCATCTGGCATAAGAATTCCTGTCATGGGATTCATAGAGGCAAATTATGGTGATTTTAGAAGCAATCCCCATGCTCCAGTATAAAAAAAAAACCTAAAATCCAAAAAAAGCAGATTGGGCAGTAATAAATCTGGAAAAATAGGCAGCCCTTCAGGACTGTAAACCCATCTAGGGGACATATATACTATCTGTCATTCACAATATCTAAGCCCCAGCTGCACCACATCCCATCCTGTATTTTTATTCCTCTAATTTCAGAGATTTTCAGTATTTTAGATATTTAAGCACCATTATCCCACCAATCTTTGTACCATTTGGTATTCCCAGGCTTGTATTTAATGTATCTAGGTCCTCCAACTTACCCCATGTCAATATCTGCCCTGTAGTCCAAGATCCAATATCCTATTTTCCTGAATTACTATATTTGAACTGCTTTTTTTGCATTCTCCTGTCTCCCAATTGCAGGGGCATTCTTTTAAAGCATATTAGAACATATTCCCCCCACAATGTGATTTTTATAGCCCTCCAGCATCCCCCAATGCTGTTATAAATAGCTTTTATATCATATAAGACTCAAATATTGAGGCTATATATCTGTGTTATTGCTGTCTATATAACAGCACTATGGCCCAGTTGGATATCACATCTGAATAAAGCTGTAACTTGACTTGATCAACCTAAGGTCAGATGTTCAATCCTCTTAAGTGTTTATGTATTTTAACATGAATTATTTAAGTGGACTTGCCATATACAGACACTGGTAATTGCCATCCCTGATGTATCACACTCAACTGGTAATTGCCATAGTCTGATGCATACTTGGAGACTCCATGGCTGGCTTCTTCCGTTCTTTCCCTTGACCGTCAAATCCATCCCACGGAAACAGATCCAGCAATTCCTTCGGCTTCACCACATCCCAAGTCGAGATCAACTTATGCATACCACACAAGTATGGTAACCGATCCTCCAGTGTTGGCCCTCCCAAACCTTTCTTCCAATCCATGATCGAAACCTGATCTGCAGAACCATTCCAGCAAGCGTTCAGCTTTTCCATTCGTTCAATCCTTGACATTTGACTTCGGTCAAGGAGTGAATCAAGAAGTATAAGTTCGTGCCGAAAGTTCAGTTCATGCAACTCCCATATGATCTCGAGAGCGACCGCGTTCTGTGGTACCGACTCTGAATCCAATTCTCGACCTTTCCAAGTGACCACAGCACTCGTCAGACCTTCCCATTTCAGAGACAATCTACTGCCATTGAGGACCTCCTTGAGTAGAGCTTGCATGTCCGAGTGATGTCTACCCGACCAGCTCTGAGTATTGTATTCCTTCTCTGACCCATGGCTAATGTCGAGAAGGGTGCGCCACTGCTTATTAGAGAGTCCTTCCACGCCCGGCACGGAGAGTCAATAGATGAACACTTCACGAAGTTTGAGCCATCCTGCAAAGTACTTTGCACGTTTGGCCTCAGACTGTGGTATGATCAGAGCACGCGGAGGGGGAACGACGAAGCCGCAACCAAGAGTATCTGGTGCTTCGAGTGACTGGTTATAACTAGCCAATTCAGCCATGGCCTGTTTCCAGGAAGGTATTGATGGTGACATGAGAGGACTGTCTGGATCAAGGAACATATTGTGTCCTTGTTTCGCTAATGGTGGTGGTTTGGTATCTGAGAAACCAGTTAGTAAAGCATTAGTGGATGATTAAAACTGACACTTACATGGAACAGAACAACGTGTAACTCAGGCGGATGACGGTGTTCCTTGGCGAAGTTGTGATGCCGGTGTGACGGGAAGGGCACTCTTTTTCATGGAAGTGTTACTTCGAGGTTGAGACGAGCCAAGGAACGTAGGATAGGAAAAAAAGGCCGCGGATGTAGTTAGCCATAGCTACATAACGCTCAGGCTGGCTCGCTAGATGACTGTAGATGACTGGGCGTGATGGTACAGAATCAGCGATGTCCACTGAATCGCCGTCCCGAGTAGATAAATTGGAATCTCCAATATCACAAAAGTCAACCACTTTGTTGATCCGAATGCTACCAAACTGTGCAAAGGGGCGTATAAGCCACACTGGAATACCACCACGGAAAAGCATATCAACGTCGTCCAAACTCTCTGTGAAGGCTCCCATGATTGGAGCGTCAGGAAGGTGAGGGATGTGGGACTCTGCAACGGATGTTCGGGGAAGGAACCAAGCAAGCCAGTCGTGACGAGCCTGCAACTCCCTATATAGCCTTTGGATGCATGAAAAACGGAAAAGTGTTTCCTCGCATGGTGCAGCAAGGTCTAATTGATCGGCGTATCTCTGCAGATGACCGACATTGTCCAGGATTATTGGATCGTGGGCGAAGTCGGCAGAGGTCACTATCAAATCCTGGCATAGCCGTTTCGTCTTCCTCAGTACGGCTTCCCGAAGCTTCCCAAGCCCTGTCGCAATGCTGCTGTCTTCGATGAAAAGATCTGATGTTGGTTTAGCCCACATGATCTCCCTTTCAGCTGTGGTATTGGCCGGGTGAATCTTCAGGCGTATGACTGCGAGATGAGGAATGAGCGAGTTGAATGGCTGAGGGTATAGTAAGGGATCATTGGGTCCGAAATTGAACGACTGGCGCATCCGCGTGCTGCACAGATTGATGGGTGGGCGAAAAAGGGCATATGTATTCGGTGAAGTGACAACCACATCCTGGATTATGTTGCCCATGAGGCCTTCAAATGAACGAATGGGGGAGGTGAACGGCTTTTCGAGAAGATGCGGGTTATTGAGTACGTCCATGAAGGATAATGGGGACAAAGGGGCAGACATTGGGCTTGGACAGGCTGTAGCAGGAGGGGTGGTCTCCAAAATTAACACTTCTTCCTAATCCTCCGCAACACTCCCTCGTTAACCAAACCCAGTCCCAATTCCGGTGTTAACCTAAACCCAATCCCAGTCCTACGAGTCCTGACCACGGGAAGGACGGAAGGTGTAATCCAAAGGTGAATTGGCGCGTGTGTGTGCTGACGTTGGCGGACGGAGCAGACCGTGTTGGGTGAGATAGAAGAATACCGACCTCGTATCAAGCCAAGTGTCGGTGTAATCAAATTGACTTCGAGTTACTGTCGTGATGGTACAGGCCCGCCAAGTCCTCAAATACCAGTAACTTTGATCTTGCAGTTGTTGAGAAAAACGTTGGCATTTGACTTGGGCTTTGGGTTGCTGAACGTTGGGATTGGGACAAGATTGGGAAGGAATCAATGAGATGGAAGGAATGCTTACCAAGCGTTGTTTGGTCTTGAGGAACATGCCAAATACTTCCGGCTACTCGGGGTTCACACCGAGACTCTCTCTTGCTTTCCTCTGTCACTGAGTACGCGGGCTTGGACCGTATGCTAGGATTATCAGAGCTACGCCGAGGTCCTGACTACGTAGTTGATATGGACGTGAGCCATTCAGCTACATTTCTATCGAATCTGACTCAGACACCTTACTATCCTGCGCAAAGGTTTTCTCGACGACAAGCAACGTATTTTGGGGAAGTCAAGGTACGTGGTATCTACTTGGCTACCCTGATTGGTGTTGATTGATGCTGCCAGAGGGGAACATGAAATAATGGACATGAACAATAGCAAAAGTGGTATAGTTGGTGTATGTGCTATATAACTGAGGTGTGTTATCAGTTACCATGCCTATATTCGTTCCTTGACTGACTGTATACAATCAGGACATGCCTCTCCACACTCCATTCGAAAGGAAGATCACCGATTACTTTGCGTCGGTCCCCAAACCAGTATGAGAAGAATCACCGAGAGGACATTGTGTCAAGTTCTGTTTTTATCTAAAGGTCGGTATCAATTCACATGTGCATTTGACAGACACTAACTCAAATTACAGAATGGTCGCCGTCAATATCTCGCGGTATCTGGAGTGTCGGTGCGCATCCAGCTGTCAGACTTGGCGGATGCTTTGGCTAGGTTCGGAATCATGGAACAACCTCAGCTGGGATTCCTTTCGATCGACGGAGCATCGTACTCGTGGGGTCACATTGGCTGGAAAGAATACTTTGACCTTCCTGTGGGAGATACTCCGTTGTATTTCCATGCCACCAACGATCCACTGCCGAATGACTGGAACAAGGATGTAGCACCTTTCCTTGATGCCTTGTAGTGGCACGAAGACGATGTAAGTGACATCGCGTCATTGGATGCCACAAGCTGACCTTAACTTTTTAGAGGACAATGTAAACAATGTGATTGTACTATGCTATGCTCAATGTGATTCGTTTTTTTGATTCTCACCGTCCTTGTGCCACGGCCACGCCATTTTGTGTAAAAAGAGAACATGAACTGAATTGGGTTGCTCTTTTACCGTCTCTGTTTGCCCCACAACTTACGCCTCTACCAATGGCTTCCAACGCTGATCCCAACCTTCCATCTATGCCAGGAGCAGCAACCCCAACACTGCCCTCTAAAGAACCCGTCGACAATGCCAAAACCGAACACGTACCAAAGAAGTCGCGACCCAAGACGACAGGTAAGCACAAGGGAGCACCCACCAAGTTCAGCCTTGAGCAGGTCAAAACTCTCGACAACCTCAAGGACCGTGAATATCTTCCCCTCTGGCCCGACAACAAAGCGATGAACAAGTGGTTGAAGTGTACTATGAGTAGGATCCTGGAGGATGATGCCTTCGCAGGAAAGCTCGTCATTAACGAGACGGATACAGAGGATGTCTGGCAAAAGGTGAGTCCTAACTGTGCTCGTATCGATCGTTGGCCTGATTCATTGGATATAAAGCGCATCGTCAACTTTTTCACCAACGCTCGGGATGCAAAGAAGAGGAAACAAGGCAAGGGTGCTGGGGAAGGTACTTCAACTGCTGATCCAGCCCCTCTGCCTACAACCTCTCGGAACACCATGAGGTTGGCCGTTAAGGCATTCTAGAAATTTGCTTCCGAGGTCGTCGATGGCAAGTCTGCGTTCAAGATCTTAAAGGAGAAGGAGATCCAAGAACAAGTTGACAAAGGAACTGCCTTTGATGATGTGGCAGATCAACTGTGGGAGGACGAGTCTGATAAGCAGCAGTATGTGGAGGCAGCAATGAGGATGCAAGACCTGGGAAAGTACGTACCTTCATTCTTCATTTTCACCAGAAAATCTCATCTTTTTAAAGGAACCAGCACGAATTCATTCTCGGTGCACATGATATGCTCAATGCTTGTGCTCAGTACGGACACCTAGGGAAAGCGGCTATGATGCTATTGTACATGTTTCCCGATGGCACAGGTGGCCGCCAACATGGAGTGTTAGTTGCTCATATTGAAGTTTTCATGAGCTGCAAGCTGACTATGACCCATCGTAGACTCAATGTCAAATGGGATCCAATGCTACCTGACATGTGCGATGAGCTTCCGGAGGAATATCAGCAGCTGGAAACCTTGTTCTTCGACTACGCTAGCCGACATGTACCAGATATGTCTGGCTCCATATGTTCTTGCGTCGTCACACTGATAGTCTTCGTAAGTGTGCGATCTAAACCAGGATTCCCTCATCAAGAAGGACGAGAATGGCAGACCAAGGTTCCCTGCGGTAGATACTGAAAATACAACACCGGCAGGGTTACAGGAATTGGTGAAGGATTTTTTTGAGGCTCTACGCTGTACGTCACCATCATCAGTGTTCATTACTTCATTGGTTTCATTCAATGCCACAGGTGCTTCTGGATATGACGGTCCATTGCCATACGCGTTAATGAACGAATATCCCGATGCTTTTTATGACAATATAACGTTTCACCCACCTACCTTCCGTGATCCAAATGACAAGTCCCACGACATCCTACTGGTGATACGCTACTTTACGGAGACCTCTGGCGACAACACCTCCCATCCCTTCTACCTTCAAACTCATGATGAGATTGTGACACGTCTCAAAGAACTTCAAGACAAATCATCGTCAACTAGTGCTACTACTACGACGAAACCGCAGTCAAATGTTGGTGGCGATAAGGCCTCTCTGCCTCAGGAAGCTTTGAAGGGCACTATATCTGATGCTCTGGTAGGCCAGGATGATGCCGATGCTCATACTCCCCCTTCACTACCCACTGGCGTTCCGGCATGCGATGGCGAGGACCAGCAAATGGATGAGATTTCATCTTCTCCCACTCCACTAAATCATGCCGGCCAGGGTGCAAATGAGGCGCCAGCTGAGGATCCAGCCGGTCATGATGCTGATCCTAAATCCTCGGATGCAAATGCGGTGCCAACTGCAGACAACACTAGCGATGACTATTCCAATCCACAACCCTCACCAACACCTGCTGGTTTGGACCCAGACGTGGATCATGGTACACAGGACAAGAATGAAGCAAACCTTGGTCCCTCTTCCTCATCCTCGACTCGTGCAGATATGCAGCAAGATGACAATGCGTTGTTCGAGGACAGACCTGGGGATGCCAATGCTGGTGCCCCCGCTTCTTCTGCCAACCATGAGACAGAGGTGGAGGGTGGTAATTGTCAATCGAGTACTGGTGGTCATGACAGGAGCCAAGGGCATGACGGCGAAGGAGCGGATGGTATCGATGACGCAAACAGTAGTGAGGGAGAACCTGTCAACAAGTTGCCCATGATGCCGGCTACTACTTCTCCTGCAGGCGATGGAACTACCCCAGCAGGTCCAGTGACTCGTAAGCGTGCACCTCCACCTCCTCGGACTCCACGTGCACCACGAGTTGCGAAAATCTCTCAGAAACGCCACGACCAACTGAATAATCAAGATTTGCCTGAGAAGAGGCGACAAGAGAAGATGCTGAAGCAGCGTCACGACACAGACACGGATAACTTGGCCGGTGATTCAACAACTGGCAATAAACGAAAGAGACGTTGTGGGGCCTAGTAAGTGTTAATCTTTAACTGTGACAGATGATCTTACATGAAGTAAATCAGGAAGACTTAAGTTGCCAACTCAAGTCACCACTAAACTACATTAAGTACAAAGGGACTTAAGTTAATGTATATATGTAAGTATTTAATGATAGATTTGTTAACTGTACCCAGCCTCGACTTAAGTGCGTGGTGGATCATTTAATCATGAACAGCGGACTTAAGTCTTGTGCAGACTTAAGTCGCAGGAGAACTTAAGTTTCCTTCGAACTTAAGTTCTCACCAGCAGAGGCTTCAAGAACCTGTTCTCGAATGCAACTTAAGTTGGGCTTAAGTTTTTTGCCATGACTTAAGTTCCCCTAATTTAGATTCATGTTAGAGATGAGAGATATGAGGGAGGTGAGTCACCGTTGTTCTCAGTTTTCTGTCCATGTCCTCACATTTGGATTAGAATCTACAGTAGAATCTCTTCTAGATACCTGCAGCAATATATTGTTCTTCTACTTCAATATGATGCGTGAAGACATTCATTGAGAAATACTGACCAAGCCCAAGAATGATGCACTTTAAGGCCTGACAGGATACGCAAATGATGAACCTGACGTTCTGCTCTGCGTTTCACAACCATATAGCCCATATTGCGTCTTTGGAGCATGGATTGGGATTGGCAATACCACTTGTCACCTTATAAGCCTCTCTCACATTTGGAAAACATCCTCATTACTTCTCGTTTCCTTACAGGTGTCCATCATGGGCGACATGGTTGTCAAGCTTGAGAGTGCGTGTTAATTTGTCTCTGTCAAAGGTCTACTCATTGTTCCCCATAGGATTCAAGATTATGAATTAAAAGCATCAATCAGCACATGGAATGCTGCTCCCAACAAGCCAGCACTCCGTTGCTCACCGTGCGATAGGATGGTTTGCTTCCATGCTTTCATCGCTACTCACTCCGGCCGCGTTTCTTTTTGTTTCTCAGCTGTCGCAAGGATTCAACCTCATCTGGATATTCGGTCTCAACCCTTCACAAGCCAAAGGTCTGCCCGCCGCTCTTACCGCTCTATATGGGTACACCATGATCTTGGTATTCCTCGCAGGTATATTGATTTGTATTTAAAGTTGATTTTTTTTTATGAAGTCTACAGGTTACTACTTTTCTTCACAAGTCCGCTCCCTTGTTGGTCTTTTTCCAAGGCTGAAAATCTGATATCGGAGGACACATGTATCTCACATGTGTCCCGATCGACTCCGCTGCCTTATCTCCCAGCAGACATTCACAGTCTTCATACGTGGTCTCAACCACAACTCTGTTGCCCTCAGTATGTATTCAGTTCACTTGTCTTATTCTCGTTCTCACTGTCGATATCCTAGCTGTTTCAAAACATACTACAGTCCATGACATTGCCGCAGAACTCCATATGTGAGGCCTAATCCTGGCACTGTCAGGCGAAAACAGTGGTTTACTTTCATTATACAAGCCTGGTAGATTTGCGGCACTGCTCAGCTGTGAAACAATGCAACAGCTTGAGTTAGGACCTTTGTCTCATTTGGAGGTACAAGTGAGATTCCTTGGGGGTAGTAAGTCAGTTATAGCTCTCGTATATAGCTTATGCTCAAACCTTATTCTTAGCCAACGAATCATAGTCACAAGAGGTCTTAGATGAAGATGGGAACTTGATGCCAACACATCATGTGCAGTTTGTATATGATCCAGATGATCCAATACTGGTACCACAAGCATTTGACCCAGCACCACCGCGTCCACCTACATCTGAGGAACACAGTGAGTACAGATACTATTTCTTTTTCCTCACGCTCATATGTGTGATGTAGGGAGACATTCACAACATAATCCAGCCCCTTCGGAAAAACTCAGAGACCAAAATAACATGGCCATCCAGGAAGTAGCATCACACCGACAAGTTCAAGTCCACACTTCGACTTCTAAACCACCAGAAACACCATCAAATCTGAAGGGGAAAGAAAAGGCCACTTCAACACCATTGCCTCAAGTGACAACTGCTAAAAAACGAAAAAAAAACAACAACACAAGTGTTGTGGACGACGTGCCTGAACCACCACCAAAGAAAGGTTCGTCAGGTATCCTTTTGCTCAACTATTGTCCTGATTCCATTTTTCAGCTCATGCTGAACCCCACCCCAAACCTCAACATACTGAACCTCCAAGGCCAACAACTGCAAACATGGTGCCAGAAGCTGAAGTCCAGATCTCTGACACAATGCTGTTTCATAGCTGGAAAGATCATAGTCGTGATCTTGATACTTTCTTCTCCAAGCCTATAGCTGATCCAGGGTCAAAGACACAGAAGAGAAAGTGCCTGTTATGCTCGTAGGTGGTCACTGTCTCATACAACAACAATCAGTTCATCCAAATTTAGTACTAGCTACAACCAAGTCAAGCTTTTAGTCTCTGACACGTCCACTTGTCGCCAACACATGCAATCTGTGCACAAGGTAACATCCCATTATTGAAATAGAATTGAACTAATGAACAATATTTAGGCTGATTACCTTAAATGGTGTAACGAGAACGACTTCCAGTCTATGCTTCCCATGGATGTTGCCCAACAGAAGGAAATTGAACGTGCAGAGAAAGAGAAGAAACAACAGTCCACGCTTGATCCACACCTGGTGGAGATGCCTCAAGTTACTGTTGTACCATATTCTGACAAGTTGTTCATACAAGCTGCGATTGAATGGCTGATAGCAACTGATCAGGTTCGAGTTACATTCCACCTCATAAATTTGATTTCTGAGCCCCAATTCAGCCTCTTAGTGCCTTAGAGCATCCCAAGTTCAGATTCATGATTGAAGTGGCATCTCGAGCAAAGCATGGCATAGCAATTCCAGGGCGTGCAGCTACCCATTACGAAATTATTGAGATGTTCAAACGGCAGTTACTTCATTTGAAGAAGGTCCTTAATGTATGTATATCAAACTGATCTTTGTTTTACTGAATACTCACATATTCTTCAGAGTAACACCGTGAAAGGCAAGATCAGTCTGATGTGTGATGCTTGGCAGGCATCCAATACCGATGCATACTTTGCCGTCACTGCGCATTGGATCGAAGAAGGTCATGGTGGATGGAAGATGAATGATGCCTTAATTGGTTTCGTTCAACTCAATTCAGCTCACAATGGAGACCGACTCGGCAAGGCACTTTTCAAGGTGGTACAACGTGTCGGAATTGAGCATAAGGTATTGTGATGTCCCATAGTTCCAATTCTGTTGTTAACAAATAAACATAGGTCAGATGGGTGACATGTGATAATGCATCAAACAATACTACTATGCTGAGAGCATTCACTGATCGCCTCAATGCTTCCTCGAGCTGCGTTGGGCTTAAGAAGTGGGATCCAGTCATCCAACGGATTAGGTAGGCTTCAATTTGCAAAACTTTGCTGGGTACTAATCATTATCACAAGTGTCTTGCACACATTATCAATCTCTCAACTCAAGCAGTCATATCTACATATTCTAAAGACAAACATTAGGATTCCAAGAAACCAGAAGAACATGAACCTAGTCTATATGCCATCAGGCGAGATGAGGTAGCATTAGTATGGTCAATTGTTGTGAAAGTAAGCATTCTATTAACTGTTGTCGACCTGTCAATTGATGATTTAGCATTGATTGGCAGGCTCAGTCATCTGCAAAGTGGAAGCAGATGTTCAAAGATATCCAGGCTTGTGCCAAAAGGAGGACTTCACTCCAGTTACTGCTTGATATGCCTGTTCGTTGGTCCTCAATGTATGTCATGCTTGACCGTGCAGAGAATTTGAAAGAGGTATGTTGTATATGTCATTCAATATTAACACAATGCTCATCCTCTTTCAGTATGTAGACCTGTTTATCACTGACCTAGGTGCATCTGAGGCAGACCCTGAAAAGTGGAGGAAGCTGTACGATCTTCAACTCCAGAAAGACAAGTGGGAACGTGTTAAACTCTTTCTTGACTTGCTTGCTGTACGTCAGTAGTTGATATTTGATGACGTACAACTTGCTCTTTTCGCAGCATGCAGATAATGCTTGACATGCATTTTCATCAGACTCTGGTGCAACTCTTCACTGGGGTATTCCAGCGCTCAATTCACTTCACAAAGCATGGTCTACGCATGCAGAAAAGGTCAAGTATTCAGCTTTTGCTGAGTCGTTGAATGCAGGCACCAAGAAGATAAGTGACTATTATGACAAGACTGGAGACTCACCTGCATATATTTTGGCTATGCGTGTGCCATTTACACTTTCTTTGGATTATATACCACTCATCATTGGCCAGTCCTCAACCCAGATAAGAAAATGTCGCACTTCAAGAAGCATTGGGATGCAGACCTTCAGAAGCAAGTACTACAGACTGCCGAAGAGATAGTGAGTTATTATTTTCCCATGTTAAACCAATCAAAGCTCACATGTGAGGAAGTTTAAGGTGCACTTTGTTGAACTACATGGGTCTTTGACCATTCTGGTACAACCAAAGAAGCCTACCAAGACTACGGCACTTCTTTGTGAGCAAGAATTGGAGTCTGACGACGAAGATTCGAATCCCAGGACTGATGATTCAGTAAATGCTTTGCATGAGTTTGAACTTTATCTCACTACTACTGAGAATGTCCCTGAGGGAATGTCTGCTATTGAATGGTGGGGAGTAAGTTTTATGAACCTTTCTGGCAAAGATAAATTTAGCTCATGCACTTCCAGTCACCGATTAACATGCACCACTACCCAACATGGGCATCTCTTGCCCATGACTACCTTGCGATCATGGCTTCTTCAGTGTCATCTGAACGTGCATTTTCTTCGGCAGGCATCACTATCAGCAAGCAACACAACTGTCTTGGTGCAGACATTGTCGAGCCATTACAGTTTCTCAAGTGTAGTATATGCAAGGATACTATGTATCGAAAACCACCACCGTGCTCAATTTTGGAGTTGGCAGAGGAGAAGATTGCACAGGAGGAAGAGTCAGCAACTTTCGACAAAGATGTTGAGATTATAGATGAGCCTTCTTGGGATTCACTCCTTATAGACCTTGGTGAGGCTTAGTGTCTTCATATCCTATTAGGGGTGCCAACAGGTCGGGTTGACCCGTCAGCTTAGCAGGTTGTATCGGGTCACGGCTAGACCTGCTAAGCCGGCGGCTCCTATACAAATTTTTATTTTCAAAGATCTTAACATATATTGCATTCAAATTAGTAGATACAGATACATACTATACTTTTCTGTGTAGGTTGAATTGGAATACATGTTGAATGTATGATTTTGATGAGTTTCTTACTATTTCTTAGCCCGGTCCAACGGGCACCTAAATATGATGTCATCTGATTGGGCCCAATCACTACCCTCTCAACAACCAATTCAGCACCGGAAACGATAGTATTTAGCTGTAAATATTCCTATGTGCTCTGTAAAGTGTTTCTATAATACAATAAAGTACGATAAAAGTGTCAAAAATAAAATAAAAAATACCAGGTCAAACCCGCAGGTTCCGGGTTGGGTTTAGGTTTGGACCTGTACCTGACCCAACCCGATCCGTTGGCATCCCTATATCCTATACTATCAAGTGTTATATGTTTACTTCTACAATATAGTACTTAATGTGTTGCCAAACAGCCTGTATTTCTTGCTTGCTACTGAATTACTATATATAGTAATAAGCCCTGGCCTGAGCCTGAGCTAAACCTGAGCTGGGCCTTCATTTTGGCCTAAGGCCTGGCTTGCAATTTTGTTGAGCCTGAGCCTCCTCAGGCCAAGCCCTAGCCATGGTTTTCAGGCCGAGCCCGAGCCCTAACAGCACTATACTCGATCTTTGGATTGTCTACTGCCTGCAGTATACAACCTCCAGTAACCATGGATTCAACAGACCATCTCAAGAACTGACGGGGTCAGCAAGTTGGCATAGCATGGCATGAAAGAACGCGTACCCTACATATAGACAAGCAATCACAATATCGGACATTAACTCGAAGAACCTTGGAATGAGGTTCATCTTCAGTCGCTAGCCTTCAAAGTCAAGGATATCCCCCAGTCTATTCTACATGATTTAGCGTATATTTTGGGCCTTCGAAAAGCCAAATGGTGAAATGATGAAACTGAACAATCGTGCGTGTGAGGGACTTCAAAGGGACATCGTTTACATTGGAGGAAGTGAGTTCTGCTTTGATTAAACGACCAGGTGACGACCCTAATGTATATAATAAGCTTACAGTTGATTCAGCAAGACTTGATAGGCTCATGGATCTGGTAGCTCACTGCGTGTTGATCATCAGTGACAGGAGAAGGATTCTACAACATTTGACTTGAGCGGTGTGAGGCTTATAAAACGCTTGTGAATGAGCGAAATATATATGCCAAGTTGTGCGAGCGGGGTTCGACATTGTCAAAGGATCCGTACAATCGACACAAGAAATCAACTAGCACGCTAGTTGAACGTCTACAAATCACTAGGACACAAGGGAAGTGTACGAGCGATGAATGAAACAATGTAATATGATAATATGGTCTCGATATAATCAAGACAACATGAGCCAACCTATAAACCTATCTATAACTATTCCTATACGTTCCTATGACGCAAAATAACCTATCGAACCCAATGAGGGTAAAGACCTATTGTTCCTATGAAAGGCACTGGTTACACTAGTCGAACTAGCATGACAACCAGGCCACCTATAAGCTAGTGGGGCTCCACACTAAACTTTAACGATCACTGGTGGGGCTCCACACCAAGTGAAAAGGGATCTAGTGGGGCTCCACACTAGTCCTGAAACAATCAATCCTATCCAAAGAGTCTAGATGAACTAGCTCTGTCCTATGGGTATCTCAAAGTTCTAATTTCACGACTCTAGTTCAATATAGAGAAGGGCTTTTCAAGGTTTTATTTTCTAAGTTATTTTCTAAGCACACGTCGCCTCTATGATCAACAATAGAAGACAAGAACTCTGCTATTGGTGCACTAGGGCTATGTATATAGCGGGGTAATTGCTTGAGAGCTTCCTAGGGGAAACCCTGCTGCTTATATACCCACGAGCGTACATATTTTACATATAAGTGAAAGTGGACACGATAAAGTAATAGTAACTATGCAAGAAATGAGAACAAGGAGAGGATTCTGTCCATATGAAGTAAGTATCTACCAGAAAAGGAAGGTTTGGGTATATATTGGTCGGAATTCGACATTATTTTGCAGGACTGCGAGTCATATTACTTTTTGGTTGCTAGGAAGTGGCACGCGGAGGTGCTGTTCTGCATGGTACGTTTTGGATATCGGTGCTAGGACATAGTTATTCCGCTCGGAACTTGCTAGGAGTCCAATCTCGACCGAAACACTTCGGATTCATATCTGAGGAAGGTAGGCTCTATGCCCTTGTAGTTCTATATTATATTTTCTATGTCCTAGGACAGTCCTGGAACAGAATCCTATCTGTTCCCTTGTTATAGGACTATATGTCCCTCACTAGTGTCTGTACTAGCAGTAGGAATCCCAACTCGAAGCTTGAGGGATATTCCGATCGATATGGAAAGCTGTTAAGCTCCCATATGGTCCTCGTATCGATGACCCGGTTACTCGGACATTTCTAATCCAGGTAACTCTGCTCTTGAAGGTGACTCGCACCTCCAGCTTCTACCATATTTGGTATATAGCTCTGATTCGTCCCCTAGGGTCCTTCTACGCTGTGGTAGTTGGTCCTCGTTCACTATCCCATCTCATATGTCCCATAGCGCGAGTATAGTGTAGCCATATGACCTACTAGGAAGTCTACCACGTACAGTAGCATGTCCTCGTAAGGTTCCAGCCTGATAATAGAGTATAGATACGGTCTACAGGTTCCGATGCGTATCCTAGCGCAATCATATAGGGCTAACGACGACATCAACGTCTATGCACGCGCAGCTAGTATTCACTATGCAGTGCATGCCTATCTTATTCTTCGTCATATGCGCACTACTAGGTTCCTAGCAGTGATACCAAGTCCATATAGTACTTAGTAGGATGTACTAGTGCGATTCTGAACACAACTGACTGTTTTTCAGTGATTTCGTTCTGGTACCCTCACAGCGGAGACATGTTACATTTCACTGTACACTCCATAATCACCACAATACAGTTGAATGCCAATTCCTTCCAAAGTACCACTGCTCGAAGGATTTTTCAGTGACTTGGCAATGCTGGAGTACTTAAAGTTGAGATCTAAACACTCTATTCTCCAAACTCTGGCATCTAAATTCTACTGATCTCGCAACTATTACTTTCACAGCCCTGCACCAATCCACCACCTCACCCACGCTTCGATATCTTTCTTCTCTAAAGCACCTGCCTCGCAGAATCCCTTGGAAAACTTCTTCACATTCTCAATTGACAACGGCGGCAGGTCAACAGCCTCGCCTTCGTACCCATCTACCTGTCGATGAGCACCATCCGCATCGGCCATACCACGATAAAAGGACATGAGCTTGATGGCAGGCTATAATTAGACATCTCAGTACCAGTGTAGACTCGCTCGAAAATCAACCACTCACGATATTCTCAAAGGCCTTCACATCACCCAGATTGTCAGCTAGTCTCTCCAATTCCTTCACCCAATCCCTCCATGGAACAATCTCCACCTTGCCAGGCTCTACTCTTCCATGCTCGACCAAGCTATCGACAAGCTGCTTTATCACAATACTCCACTTCGTTGGCCGAGGATGGACAACATTGATGGCGAATGGTGCAATATCGCTGAAACCAACGTCCAAGATTGCCTGTGATACGACCGTCCCAGGTATCCACGAGACAACACCAACAGCATTGGGTACCATACCCATGCTGATACTGCTCTTGACGATGATAGGAACCCAGTCTGTCAACGACCAGGCTGGTGAGATGGAGCAACCAGAAATCTGGCCAATTCGGAAGGATGTACCGTCTACTCCCGCGTTTTTAAGGATCTAGTAGGTGAGTACCAAGGGTAAGCATCTGCGAAAAAGGAAGAATGAGTGACATACCCTTTCACAGACATACTTTGACTCCCCATATCTAGCTCCAACTGCGTACTTGGCATCTTGACATTCTTCTGGGAACGGCTCAACACGACCTTCTTTCATCCAACCCTGTGCAGAGCCAATCGAGGACGTGAAGAGTATTCTGGCGTTGGTACCTTGAATGAACGACACGAACTTGCTAAAGTCCGAGATGGAACTTTTGAATCCTTGAAGCAGGAGGATGAAGTCCAACCTCTAGGCATTATGGATCAGGATCATCATCTCAGAACGCAAGATTCCTCGTGTTTCTTCGTCGGAGTCATCAGGAGATGTGCCTTCAAGGAATACTAAACGAGCTCGCTGCTTGACACAGGAGCCGTCGATATTGTTTACTACATTCTTGGGGAGTGTCAAAGCTTCATCGAGGATACTAGTATCCAGTCCCTTCTCGTCAAACTTGGCCTTCTGTCTCGTTATAATATCTCCCGTAGACCTGCGGTTGAGAGCGTACACGGTAGTCACATGAGGGTCGGTGAGAAGGTCGAATAACAGCTGCGCACCCAATTGACCGGTGGTACCAGTGACGAGCACAGTGTGCTTTCCAGGTATACATCTTGTAGCTGCTGATGATGTGGGCTTGACCGAGTACTTGACCACCATCTCTTCTATCTCCTTCACATGCTCTTCCACCACCAATTTCTCGTCATTATCTTGCCCTTCTCCATGTAGACACCCGACAATAAACTCTGCTAATGCTCCAGGCATAGGGTATCTATAGACCGTGTTTTGATTGACCTTTGCGAGTGCTTTCTCTCCATCAGTGACCCCACACAACACCGAGACCAGTCTGAGCCTCAGAATAGTTGCAGCAAGCGAGTCGATACCCCAGTCGAATAGGTTCGTTTGATAGCTAAGGCTAGGCTCCGACCTCGAGGTGATATCCTGAGTTTGGGCAATAAGCCACTCAGATAGGGCAGACGAGGACCACAAGGAAGGTGGTGTTATAGTTGCACCAGAGGAACCATTGGCATAGGATTCAATGGTTTTGTACCTGTAAACACGTGAGTAGGCTGCTGCAGAACTAAGAAACAGAATGCACAACTCATTGATATCCTTCTCGTACATCTTCAGCGCCTGCTTCCTGATAAGCGTATACTTCGCCGTTCGTGGAAGAGGCCGGTCAAGCGAAGTAGTAATAATCATTTCTTTGTAAATCCAGGAAAATGCAGGAGCAATGGCGTTTGCAGCCTCGACTGCAGGCCTGATCACAAAAATATGAGTTTGCCGAAAACTAATTGAATCCCTAGACAACGTACCATACAAGATTTCTGAATTCTTCGATACTGTGGCCATGTTCATGAGGCTCCACAAGAAGACCCGGCTGAGCTTTTCCATGTCCAAAGACGACCAGGCTCTTGATGTGTTGGTTTCTGAGCATGATACTTTCCATAGGTGCTGGAACCGTCTTTTCACCAGACGAGTGGATAAGAACATCGTCTACGTGACCTACGAGGCGGTAAAGATGCCTGTGAAAGCAAAGGTTAGGTCATGAGAAGCAATATACAGTAATTCAACACGTACGGCTTAGTAGGATCCCTCTCACAGATATCCTTTGTCGCATAACCCATCACCATACCCGTGTCTAAATTCCTTCTTAGCACCGCATTCCCATAGTCCCAGTCCTGAACCTTGTTATCTTGCGAACCTGCCTCTAACATCTTCAAGACATCGTCGGACAAGTTTGAGACAGCCGGAACATGAGTCTCCGAATACAAGAATACAACCTCGCCTCTACCTTCTTCAGCTTCAACCCATCGCAATGCCATGCGTGAGGTATCGAATTCTATCACATCCAGTCAACTTCGTCGCCAGGGTGCAGTCGTAGATGCGTGACCATGTCAAACTCAGTTGCACCATAGCTCGTACGAAGGTTGACAGAGTTGGCTAGGAGTGTGTCACCTAAATGAATGAAAAAGATTCAGTAGGTGAGTAAATCAAAGATCTAAAGACCAAAACATACCGCTCTTCTGGTCTAAAGGACCCCCAGCAGATGCTACATAGTCAAAACTCTTCAACCTCCTCATACTCTCCTCTTCTTGGCTCCATATCTGCAAGAAGGTTGGGAAAATAATCGTCATCGTAGTCCCAGTCCTCTCCATCACATCTAACGTGTTCGTTGGTGTAGGCATAACCAGCACATCGTTTTCCACATCTAGAACTGCTGGCATGAACAGTGTACAGGTGATACAACCGAACAATGGATAGACAATCTGCAGAACGAAACCGAGAGTATGGAAGGCTGGAATAGCCATGGCTCCCATCCGAATGGGACTAGGATGATCCTTCAGCTCACGAAGAAGACATGTAGCGGTGTATCCCCATACGCTGCGGTGTGTGATAGGAATGGGCTTGGGAAAGCCAGTGGAGCCTGAGGAGTGAATGTAGAGAGCTGTGTCCTCAAAAGAAGCCTTTGACAATTCGGGGTACGGCCTAAATGGATGCTCGGCCAACTCATGGCCAAGGTATGGATAGAGTTGTTGAAGGGATGGGATTTCGTCGACGGCAAGACAGTAGTCAGGTGCCGACGAAGAGATATAGTCGCTGACAGAAGCGAGCAACTTTTTCATTGTTTCTTTTGTGGCAAGGATCTGATGACAGCCTGTGGTCTTCAACAAATTGACGATAGCGACGGGGGAATTGCGCAGAGAGATGAGCAGTGGGACGAAACCAGCGGTCATGAGACTGATAACGGTTGCAAGGTAGACGAGCGTGTCAGAGTGTGCGAGCATGGCGACTACTTCGTTGTCCTGACCATCTGATGATGGAGAAGGACGCATGAGGTGTGCAGCGCGATGAATGGCTTGGCCAAATTCTAGATAGGTGACTTGGGAGAAAGATTCTGGGAGAGGCCTAACGCTAGGTGCGGTAGTGTCTGCCTGGAGGGTAGATCCAGCTGGGAATGCATAGATCTGTCCAGAGGGATTGTGCTCCCAGTGAAAGCGGATGAGGTCGGGAAGGTGGTAGTGCATGTCGAGATTTGGGTGAGTTGACATTGCAATTGGTACTAGTGTGCATTGCTTTCTAGTGATATAGGCGGTTGGTAGAGCTTGAGGGCTCTGGTACTGGCTTATATACGGCCATCCTGCAATTTCAATGACATCAACATCTTACTAACTAGAAGAAGAAAGACTTACTGAGGTGTGAAGCGACTGAGAATGCTTTGCTTTCTGACTTCAATCTGAATTAGTGTAGCCCAGAGTGCGTCGGACGTATGCCCGAGTTTCCTGGTTGCCATTCATTGAGAAGATTGAGAAGAGAAGCATCGGCTGTGGGTGTTGGCACGATACTCCGGCTGGCCGTCTGGTCTCGTATCGAGTTCGTACCAATTGCCGTCAAGAGATATTTACTTATTGGGCGCGACAGTGTCCCTCGTGCTTGATAGCCTGTCAGAATCACTTTCAACTACGAGCAGTGCAAGGTTCAAGGAAGGTCATACCTAGCCAGAAGGCTGAGCCTATCCTTATCATGCTGCAAAGTCTCCGTACGTTTACTGTAATCTTTGTAACACGCTCCGAGAAAAATTCAGTTATGCCAGGGGAACAACATTAGTCCCGGCTTCGATGCAGGTTACTAAGGCTGGTTGGAGTAGGACTGCACGCCGTCTCCGTATAGACGGTGGCAACAGATACAGCTGTACGGCTACCGTATCCGTACCGGCGAGTAGATTCCTTTGAGTTGTACGGTACGGTAGACGGTACGGACTAAGTCCGTCTTTACGGTCTGTTTGTACGGTTTGTACGGAAGATGTGAATTTGGCCGAAACTCAAGTCCGAATCAAGCCAGAAAGTCGGAAAAACTCAACTGTGCAGCTCCTCGGTGAAACCCGTAACTGTTCGGCAAATCCCAGATAGCCCAACACGAAGTGAAAAGTCAAGGTTCTCGCGTCTACTCACCTTTCAATAGTTATATGCGCTCTTCGAACAGGTATAGTATGCTCCAAAGTTGTTCGGACAGGTCAAAGGTGAGTCAATGCAACTTCAATAAGGGAAAAGTTTTAAGTGGTTGATTTTCCTCACCTTAGGTTAGGTTGCCGACGCGGACATGCCTCCACACTCACATATCATGCCTTCGCACCCATATTATTACTGGGCGTCTAGTGAGCGCTTGCTGAACCCGTACAGTACGGCCGTACAAACCGTAGCCGTCCCCGAGAGACTTGATAACTCCGGGTGTACGGTACGGATGGTGCAAAGCCGTATCCGTAAAATTACCGTAAAGTGTACGGTCGTAACCGTCTACGGATACGGTGAACAGCCCTAGGTTGGAGTAGTGCTGTACCGATAGAACTCTGAACTCGGATAGCGGCAACGAATATTTAGATTTAGACCACTCGGGATGGACTTGTCCCATTACGATGCTTTTGGGGGCGTTGGGGAATTAAATCTGAGCATCGACTGAGTAATCATTAATGTACCACCCTGAAACACCATTGGGATTCAACGTTGGTAAAAAACAAATTAAAAATTCGGGACTCACCTTCAAGCTTCAAATCCTGCCCAATTCACAATGATAGGCTTAACATGAATGATGGAGGTGAAAAGGCTGACTGGGGATGATTGTGGTCAAGAGATGAGAGACGCGAGGAGACGCGTCACTTGCTCCGCCTTCTCCCGCCCATTAACATTCGATTCCCGTCCGTGTCCTCCTCCTGCTCTTTCGACGACTCAAGTGCAAGATCTACAAGAGGAAATCTTGGCCTTCGATTTTCTCGTTAACCTGGATCGCTCATAACCACCGAATACTCAGCATCGACGACAAGTTCTCTCTGAGAATGCCGAGGATGCGTACGCAGTGCACTCAAGACAGCGCCAGCAGCCGATACCGTCAACTAGGATGGGCAGCATCTGGACGAATAGATCCCTCAGCAAGGTACGTTCCCCAGTCATCTCTCCTCTCCACAGTTACTCAAAAATTACTGTCAACAGTCAACGGTAGCACGAACTTCGCTGGGCTCACGAATGCGAGTACTTTTCACCTCCTTATCATTTCATCCCTCGCTCATCCTTTCATGCTCTATAGACTTAAGATCTACACCGTATTTCACCCGCCCTTGTCTTCGAGCGCGGTACCTCCGCAAAACAGGATGGGAAGAGCAGCAAGGGGTGACAGTTGGATACCTGGATCACATTGCGCATGGGACTACTGTTCGACGTCGGCTTGGACCTGAACACTCGCGTTTCCTATAGTCTCTACCTTCGCCAGCTGGCGATGCAATCCGTTTGGTCAAAGGTTAGTCTCGACTTCTGGTTCTTCAAGTTCGCGGTGTTCGGTCCTAACGGGGACCTTAGTTATCATATCTTTCATTCAAGAACCAACGATGTGAACCTGGTAGTTTTGCCTCTAACAACCACCGCTCGGTTCCAGGTGTCCAGCGAGCATTGTCGGTTCTGGCTCGACAACGAAGGCTTTCCGGTTTTGGTCTCTAGAGTATGTTTTTGTCACCTCGTTATGCTTCATTTTCGTTCTGACTTCTACTTCTTCTCAGGTACCCACGTCCAAAGCGTCAACCTGAAAGCCCAGAGCAGGTGGTCGAACACACGATGAATGGATGTATGCGTCAGGAAGAGCATCGAGGTAAGCTTTTCGCCTGGGTATGCCAATCGCTAATGATAGTTATGCTCTACAGGATCCAAGTACACGTCTTTTGTAAATCCTCGCTATCCCGGAACCCTCAATCTCGCTCTCGGCCAACGGCATTCCGAACGCAAAGGAAGAAAGAACCGAGATTTCATCTTCCTTGCTCTTCATGTGTTCGTATCCGCCACGAGTCACCCAAAGGGCTAAAACCGTCAAGGAGGAAGCGAGAACGAGGGTTCGTGTACTGTACATGTAGACGTCGACGTTGAGGGTGCCATGTACAGTGTTCCACAATTGCAATGTGATGATGCTATCGAGTATGAAGCGCCACCGCATATCCACTCTAGAATAGTCAACTTCCAACTTTCGATGTCGATTTGGTCTAGAGGCATATGTCAGTGGATATGGCAGACGAATAGAGTCAATGGAGAACTTACCATCTGACGGCCAGATCCAAAAGACTATTCACTGACACACTACACCGATTCTCAGTACGAGAAATGCAGATAGAACTGGAAGTGAACGTACCCGCGAAGTTGTTTGTGTTGGGAGTCGAAGCTATAAGAATATTGGAGCTTCTTGGTCGTATCCTGGTCTGGGAGAGAGTGAGTAGGCCGAAGGAATAGATATGCCTCTGGTATTGAATAGCAAAGTTGAATGACAATGGAGAATGCGCAATGTGGTTTCTTGGAGGTATTCTACGACGTAGCGCGTTTTGTTTCTGGTAAAGATAGAGGGTTACCATACGTGACGGTTATGAGACCTCTGAGAGACTAATTCCTGCCATAGCGTGAGCGCATAACCTCTAAGGATAGCCTGCAGACTCACCTGGCTCTAGATAGCCAATATCCAGCACGAATGATCTTTCCTACCCGAAATTCTTCTGACGGTATCTTCGCTGCCATTCATCGAGAACGTGGGGAGCCATCGAGGAGCAATAGACATATCGTGTCAGAGCAGCCGGATGATGGTGGTTCCGGACCAAGGTGCACGACGTGCTCCTGTTGACTGACCACCATCTACCACTTTCACCACTTCTTCCAGCAAGCTTTCTTGGTCCAAAGACCTATACAGTCGTCGAAGGAGAGATCAGATATTAATAATGGGTAAGTCTTCTTTATCTGAGTATCGCCGATAGAAGTGACACCGCCACTTCATTTCTTTCTGCAGGATTTTTTTTTGGACCACAACGCGGCCAGACTTGAACGTCGATATTCCCCTTCCAATCTCTCAAGCCTCTCAAGTCAACATACAATCGTATGGTTCCACATTTGCCGACTTCCCTCTCCAGAGTCATACGCAAGATCACACAACACCAACCACACGTCCCATTCGTAGGTAATATCCTTCACGTCCTGTTAACCCACATTATCATCCTAGATAAGCTGAAAAACAAAAACTCGCAGTACCGTCACTTAGAACCTCCACAAAGATCGAGAATGTCCTTCCTCAATCCCACAACGCTGCATCCACCGCCCACCTTGTCCCCTCCGAACTACCAAGCTCATACGACGACAACTTCATCCTATACCCAGCTTTTGGAGCCCCTCAAGACTATAGCATCGCGCCCACATCATCATCATCGACATTATCAACACGCCTTCTCTGTTGTCCGCTCCCTTGTCGGCGAGCCTACGCAACACAGTCACCTTGAAGCATCCGCGAGGGAGACTTGCTGGGCGGCTAGCTACCTTTCTGGATATTCCAACGTTGCTTCCACCCACATCATCCACAAATAAAACCTAACGCAGCGCGCTCCGCAACGTTAGGTACCTGACATGGGCACTCGCGCTCTGTCCGCCTCCTCCTCCTCCTTCCACTCCATTCCCGTACCTTTTTGACACTCTGCCGCATCCTCCCTTCGCATTTTCAAACAGAAGCTGTCCTTCCAAGCATACAGACGCGTTGCATCGAGCTGGCGGGCTCTGGAACATAAGTGTACTTTTCTGCGCGTATGCTCCTTCTCCCCAGCATGGCACCGCTAAAGCTCAACATCCAGATTTACAAGCACTGGAGTGGATAGTCTTTGGGTGCATGCTATCGACTAGCCAGAGCTATGGATAGTTCGGACAGGAGTCTAGGGCAAGAACGGATACCTCAAAGTGAGTTTTCTCTTTCTCTTTTTCTTGTACACTGCCTAAACTCAATTCCAGATCCACGACGACACCTTCTACATGAACCATAAAAATCAACCTCGCCTCTCCCTGTCGTATACGCCCGTTGTCCGTGTATATCTTCACCAGCAAAGTAATCGCAAGCGACACGAGACTCGACATGCTGGATCCCATTATTATTCGGTAGGCTATCTTCGTTTCGTCATGGCTATCAAGATTGACGATTCTTTTAGGGCGTGTACTACTACTAGTAGAAGACTAGTGTTGGGCTTGGCTCTAAACACGGTCGTGGGTGGGTGTATCTGCATTCGCTCGGTAGCCGATGTACAGCTAATCCGATCGGTGCCGAACGACATCCGAACTGTTCGAACTGTAATCTCGGTATGCCCTCATTTCACCCTTCACCTTCATCTTCTAAAGCTTCAAAGTTATAGGCGTCGACCCAGAGATTCAAGCTACCAGAACCATCACGTTCGGGCTTCGTCACCTCCCCAGTTTCTTGTTAATCAAAAGCTCGCAACTAGAGCTCGGCATAGCTACGGTTGACCTGGATGTCCTCGCCGCCACGGTTTAGATAGTTGAAGGTATCCTGGCCTGTTTTCGTCTCGGTTGGTCAACGATCGCTCACCGTGTTACTCTACAGGAACCAGGGCTAGTCAATAAACACTCAAGATCCACGCTGTCGCTCGAAGGCATGCGAACGGAATGCATTCCGGTGAAAGGGTATACGACGAACCAGGCAGACGTGGCTGGTACGTTGCTCCACAATCTCTCGTTTCATGGCGCTGACTCTGGGCGGCTAGCAAGATGAACCAACGGCCATCGGTCGAGCATAGTCCGAGGCGATTTGAAGCACAAGGGATACACGCGTAAATGCAAATGCTGTTGTGTATATTCGATAGAATCGTCGATACGACGATGTACATTAGCATCGACCTCGCCATTTGCCAAGCCGGGCAAGATCGTCTGTATACTTTTTACTACCATAAGACCACCATTACTCGATCTTATGACGGAGGTTCCAAGTGGTCACACCGCGCCAAATTCCCTTCGTCTCCACCTTTGTACCAGTGCTCTTGGAACTCATGTAAATCGTATACGGAACGTCGAGATCACATTTGTTGACAGTCGAGACGGCGCGGACGGTCTGTTTTGGGCCAGCTTTGACTGGGAACGTCGCCGTGTACGACTTGGCAACCGAATCCTCCTTGCCCCATGTCCATTCATTGCTAAAGGACCTGTCAAGTGTTAACCCGATCTCTCCTACACCAGGGATACCAGCTATAACAAAAGAGCAGATTATTGAGTCATTGATGGGAAAAGCAAAGCATGAATAACACTACATACCTGAGAACGTGCTGCCAATCGTGATTGTGAAACCGGTTGTGTACTGGAAGCTACTGGTATGTGTCACGGTCTTGTTGAGCGCAAACGACATCTCCTGTTCGTGGTCCGACTTGTTCTCGAGTGTCTGGTTGGTGAGAACCATCGGAGTCGTTGAGATGATCTTGCCTTCTTTAAGATCATACTCGACCTTGTCGACTTTCATGTCCTCAAAGAGGAAGCTAAAGTATTGATCGTCATAGACTTCGTGCGCTGGGTTATTACCAATATACGGCTTCCTAAAAGTACGAGAGAAGAGCGCAACGCCAACCTCTGGCGTAACGAGACGAAAACGCCCAGCACGTTTACCAGTGCCCATTTCAATCTCGAACCAACTTTCAATAAAACGTTGCGCTCATCAGTCCAGCGTGCAAAATTCAGGAAAACGACGTACTTGTCACCAAATTCACCATCACCTGGAGTATGGCCTACATGTGGATTTCTGAATGTGCGCGAATACAAAACATATCCAGTAACCTTGCTCTTGATCGCGTAAGTGCCTTTACGACTGCCGGTTCCGTGGATGAGCGTAAAGTATTGGTCGTCATGCTCGTCAGCCATGGGGTTGTGACCGACGGCGGGGTCGGTACGGAATGTTCTCGAGAAGAGGACATGCTGACTGACATAGCCGAGGAGGCGGAAGTAAACACCCTCTGGCGGAATGTAAACAGCGTCTTCCTGAGACTTGGATGTTTCGGTTTCCGACGGCACCTTGACAGGCGACAAATCCAGTATCATCGACGAGAGAGACATTTGTGACGCGATTTGTTCGAAAGAGAAGAAGCTAGAAGGCAAGTAGGTGTAACTGGGTGTATTGGCCTATGGTATCTGGCTTGTACGCACGCCTTATATACCAGAGGGAATGAATTTGCTGGTCTCTGAATGAAAACCGCGGTACTAGCCGACATTGGTTTGACTAGACTGTCAATATTTAGCGGACATCTTGCATGGAATACGTGGGAACTCACGGAGAAATTTCAGGCCCGAAAAAGCGCTGGGAACATCTTGAGGACTAGAGATCCTGCAATGACTGGTTGAGATGCCAAGAGGGCTTATTCAGAGTCGAGGTCTGGCGAACACGACCGAGTTTCATCACCTTGGGGGTTTGAGAGCCGTGCTTTTCCTGAATCGTACGTGAATCCCGTCGGAATACGTCCTGGCGCAGACAGATGCATCGCCAGATAGTTTACACTCCCCCAATCAGTGAGGGTTACTCATTACCACCAGTACTTTTAGAGGCGCACTGTTAGACTTCAAGATTGAATATGTGCGACGGATGACCTGTTTTCGGCGTTACCATGAGGACCGAATGTGGAAAGGCCTGACTGCAAACATCACCTCGCGGTTGTGCCATCCGGAACCATCAAATGACCGGATCTTGGAAGACTATTAAACACTTATTAGACACCGTTTCCTGGCTGCGGCCATCATGAGACCTCACCTTGATAGCCGGAATTCCGCATTGGCTCACCTTCGGATACTTAACAATATAGACCGCATTGATTGACAGGTATCTTGAACACTCATTTATCAGAATGTATGAACCTCGAAAACAGCAGGGATGATTCTGTCCCCTTGAAGAATGAGCCGTGATAAGCATTTGGGCAAATGCCAATGCTCCACCTACACGCCTTTAGCCGACCATCGACGACGATAGAACCAGGTCACGCACCAAAGCAGTAAAGATCTCCGAAGTCCTATTATAGTCAAGACGGGGGTCTACCAAAACGATAGCATCATGCAGGGTTACGCCTTGGTTCAGGGTCTCAGCGAGGGCTTCAGAGAGAATGGGCCGGGCAATATACTCGTGCGCCTGCGCGATCAGTATCAGGCGAGTTTCTCTGACATAATCTTATATTCGTCGACTGAAATACACATAGTGACGGATCCCTAAAGATTCCAGGTGAGCATCCGACTATCATGAGGAAAAGCCTCTTGTTACCCAGAACTCGAGACCCAGTACTAGTACATCCGAGTCTACCAGCCGCCAGTTTCTTCATCAGCACCCACGTGTATATTGCGAGTTCTCCGTCTACCGTGAAATAAGATTCATGGGTAGGAACGGGATGAATCTGCGACGTACCATCCAATATTCAACATTCCCTTTTGTCGTCAGTTAGGACGTTTCCGTAGACTAGCAACGATATATCCCTTATCGGACTCTTGGCGGCATTCCGGTAGCATGAGGGTGATATCTCAAGATTGCCGGTCTCACCAATGGCAGCTCTAGCCTTCGCGAAGTCCCTCGAGAAGCTCTCATCCGTGCTAGTGAGTCATTCCCATTGAACTGGTATTATGCATAATCCTAAACTAGCTGCATTTAGACCTAATGGAGGATGAGCAAAGAACGAGATGAGAAGACGAAAGCTACTTGCATTTTCGAGTTCATTGTTACTTGTACTGCTGCCAACCACTGCAGACTAGAGAGACGTACCGTCACGTCAGTAATGAGGAGAGAAGTGAGCAAATAACTTACCTGCCCTAGCTTCATTGGAAAGGCTTTTATCCAAGCTGACCACGTCAATGCTGTATATAGATTATGAGTGATAAAAGTCAACCGAAAACTGAAGGGTGATCTCACCAATGCGCGATACCCATTGTGGTTTATGTTGCTTCGTTCTTCAATGGACATGAAGGTTGACGAAGAGCGAACACAACGCCTACTCGCCTCCGCGACTTATTGGCTCTTGGTAATTGTTTTAGGAGCGGAGAGAGGCGGAGGCGTCGGTGTTCAAGAGCGGGTAACGGGACTCGGAGTAGCTCTTTGTAGAGCATGCAGCGGACAAGGGAGAGCACTGCAGTTTCGATGGGAAGGTTAAGCTTGACGTGTGCCCTGTTTCCGACTCTCAGCTATTTTCACAACTCTCCTCTTCTCTGGCTCTTTTCCCCAATCACGACAGCTCCAATATGATCATAGTAAGGATGCCAAGTTCTGTATGTGTCCTGGACGTGCGGACAAGGACGAACAAGCGGAGACATCGATTCGAGGCTTCTACACGTTGCATGAAACTGGGCCAAGGGTGAAGCGGAGCATGACTGGATGAAAGTGTTGTTGACGTCTGCGGCGTCTTGCGTGCGAAGCTCGAATTTCGAGGGATTATTGGAGCTCGGACGTCTGGACAATGAGGGTGGACTCGGAGGTGTGTATAATTATAAGAGTTCGAAGGCGTCGAATGTAGCTTGGCTGGAATCAAGATGGAAGGACAAGACATCAAATTTCAAATGTCATAGCCTGCAGAAAGCAAATCAGAATCGTATCAACATCAAATATTCGGGGCAGCCGCCTGGGAAAACGACAGATAAGGTAACAGGGCCCATCATAATTCAGATACCGCGCCGGGCGGCGTCGGGATACAGTGCCCACGAAAAGTGAACATTGTGGGAATAAATATCCAAAGATGTAAAGTAGACAAGAATAGGCCATAACCCTCATAACTCTCGGCGAACACACGCTCACTCTGTATCTTCATAAATCTCGGCGACTACACGCCCACTCTGTACCATTACCCATTCCAGCGTCCATGCGCTGAGCATGAGCATCTACCACCATTTCCAAAGACTCGGCGAGTCCTCACTGGGATCGTTCCCTTTCACGGGTCTCGGCGATGCCACGCTCAGGTGTTAACGGTTGCTTTGACCAGTGGGTCCGACCATCGGTCAGTTCAGTCACGTCTGTTTTACATCTCACTCAATGCTGTATATATGTCTAGCCTTCACAATCTTTCCTTCACGGCTCAGCGATGCATCGCTGACTACACCACTGGTATTCATGTCAGCGTCTCTTTGCCCAGTTCCACTCTTCCCCCACACTCGGCGTTGAATCGCTGAGTTTTACCACCATATTTATCTCAGCGATCAATCCCTCAGTTCACTTCGAATTCCCATACTCGGCGTTGAATCGCTGGGTTTTACCACCATATGTATCTCAGCGACCAATCCCTCAGTTTCACTCCTTCCACGAACTCGGCGTTGAATCGCTGAGTACACCAACATCATCAATCTCAGCGTCTCTTCGCCCAGTTCCACTCTTCCCCTACACTCGGCGTTGAATCGCTGAGTTTTACCACCATACCTATCTCAGCGACCAATCCCTCAGCTTCACTCCTTCCACGAACTCGGCGTTGAATCGCTGGGGTTTACCACCATATGTATCTCAGTGACCAATCCCTCAGCTTCACTCCTTCCACGAACTCGGTGTTGAATCGCTGAGTACACCAACATCATCAATCTCAGCGTCTCTTCGCCCAGTTCCACTCTTCCCCTACACTCGGCGTTGAATCGCTGAGTTTTACCACCATATTTATCTCAGCGACCAATCCCTCAGCTTCACTCCTTCCACGGACTCGGCGTTGAATCGCTGAGTACACCATCATCCATCTCAGCCTCCGTTGTTCCTCGCACATGTCCACTAGTTTTGCACAGGGTCTCACACACCGAATGACCATTGGCTCCGCCAGGTATGTCTACACACCCATACCATATTGTATCACGACTAAATCTCTTTTCCAGTGTGCACGTGCTTATAAGAGTTATACGTATTGGGCTATTTAACCCAGCGCTCCATCGCTGGCTCCACCACCAGCATTTATCACAGCGTCTCCTCGCTCAGTCCGCCTCCTGCATTTATCTCAGCGACCCATCGCTCACTGTCACCACTTCCACTCACTCAGTGTTGTGTCGCTGGGTCTCCAACTGCCCAGTAATCTCAGCGACCACTCGCCCACTTCTATTCCTTTCTCAGACTCGTCGTAGAATCGCTGAGACCACCAATTATCCCAGCGTCTCGTCGCCCAGTTCCACACGTTCAGACTCGGCGTTGCAACGCTGACATCCTGTGTCCCTTGCTGCTGCACAGCGTGTAATCGCCGAGGCACATGCCATCCTCACTCCCAATACCGCTCACTAGCCACCAAACCCAAACCGCCTCACTTTTCTCGTATTCACCACTGGCACTCTCGCCATGTTGGCACGTTCCCACAACACCAAGCTCGCAGAGCCACTCGTACATGTTATCTATCACTAGTAAATCTCCACCATTTCACGTCTCTCTGAGAGTCTACTGTCCACACCAGCGCAGTTCCTAGTCTGGTAATGACGGACTTGCTGCTTTATTTGCTATATATCCCTATTATGATTAGTATCTGTACCTATGAAGCATTGAGTGCCCAGCCAAATGTCAATCCTTTACATTCCCCAAAATTTCTTGCACGACATCGCACAATTGCACCACCACCACCACCACCACCAATTTTCCTGCACACCTCCGCCTCACCCTATACAATACCCCTCGCACTATGCAGTCTCCTCACACCACCGACAAATCACCAGTGCAATCACTCCCTAACGAGCTTCTGGCGCAGATTGTTTGCCAAGCTCTGGATTTTTTCCCTGACTGCGATCTCCTCAGCCGTCGTGATCTGCTCTCCCTTTTGCTCACCAGTAAACGCATCCACGCTATCGTCATTCTCAATGCACCCTTCCATCGTATATCCCTTAACTGCTGGCGAGCAGACGACGATGAACGCTGTCATCACGATCCCGCCTCCACATCCTTCCTCATCTTTCTAATTGAAAATGCCAAACATCCCCTCGAACTCGACATCGACCTCTCACCAAGCCACACCGAGAGTGACACCGAGAGTGACGAAGGACGCAGCTTGAGCCCAACACAGCACGACGACCCAGCAGTCCCATGTCTTTGCCTCGATATTCTCCTTCACCGTCAATGGGGCGAACTGAAGATCACCACCTGCTGGGGCTTTGATCGGATTTGTGATTTACTCGACAAAGAAATTCCTCCCGGACACATCCACAGTCTCACCCGATTCGAAACTGGCGTCTCGAACGGCGATGGGGGCGACCATTTTCCCCGGCTTCTCAACATCCTCGCTCTACGTCAGCTTCGAGGCACCCTGTCCACCGCGACATGGGGGTGGTATCCCCTACCTCAACACGTCGACATTCAGCCCCGCCTCCCCTTCATTACCACCCTTACACTCTATTCCAGCACTATAGCCGTTCTTCCGGTTGTAGCGCGTTTGCCGAGCCTTCAGTCCGTCCAACTCAACTTATCCTTTGGTGATTGGACTCTTCGACCTGAATGGCGGTGGTCAAGGGGTGATGTTTGCCTTCCTCACCTCCAATACCTGGAATTTATCATTACCACTGAGCCCACACATCATTTCCACGACATTCTTCAATATCTCGTGGTGCCTGGCCTTCGCTCATTGTCGATTGAATGGTCCGCTCCCGAGAGTCCTACAACCAGTAAATTTTTTTTTGACGGTATCCGCGCCCTAATTCGTCGTACCTCTACATCCCTCCGCAACTTCACCTTCCATAACCTCCAAACCAAGAGCAATTACAACGGCGAGGAATTCGCTGACATGCTTATCAGCTGTCAATTTGCTCTTTCCGGCTTTCAATACCATTATCGTGGGTTTGACCTGTGGTACGATGAAGACACTCCTTCCGACGGGAACTGGGGACCTATACCAACCTGGGGGTCCACAGACAGTTTTGACCAGCCCGCACCCAGCGGATCTGGCTAACTTCAGTATGTGGTCGGGCAGTGAATAAGGAGCGACACCTCAAATATTCTTCTCTTCGTTTATTACCATTCTGTACTTATAGATATCTAACAGCACAACCAATCCCTGTAACTACTCGTACAATTTATTGATCCAGTTCATCCTCTTATCTCTGATAAAACCTGCCAAATTGGGACATTTGTGACTCAGCGGTGATACGCTGGGTTTGATCCGACTGCCTTCCTTGCCACCAGCCACAACGGTTCTCAGCCTGCGCTCGCTATTCTCCCAGTCCATATCTGTTTTCATCCTTCCTATGTCCAGCCCAATAAGTCCTCTGAAATTCCATTCTCGTTCTACGAGTCCAATCACATCACGTCACACCCGCAATTTCCCGCAATTCGTCGGAACAAATCCAGACATTGGCTGACTCAGACATTCTACTCTTTTTTTTCTCCCATTCACCTCTCCACAGCTACTACGTTCAACACAGGCACTTTGCCCATCGCGTTGTTCTATAACTCCCACAGGCCCGACAGCACACCTGTAAAGCTTCACTTGCGTAACCAACAGCTTCTCTGTATCTCTATTTCTCTGCCTCTTGCTCAGTGAGTCGCACCGAGTACAAGAAACCCTTCCAATCTAAAGTTCGATTTTCCAGCGTATCACTACCATGCAATCCCGCATTGTCACAAGCCGACTCATCACTCGAAGCCCCTCCATTGAGTATGGTCTTTTCATCATAACAGCACTAAACCCAAGTTGATCAAGCCTCCATTCAGATTTATATCAGCGACAGCAGCCCAAAAGTCACCCAGTCCTCCTGAAGACGTCAATGATGCAGAACGGTCACCCACACCCACTAACGCGTACGTTTACCCATCTGAGACATCCCCAAACGTGTCCGCTAACCCTCTTCACCAGTCAGATCGACGGAGATTTCGCGATTTTCCCTGCCGAGATCATACGCGAGATAGTGTCGCATGCCATGGTCACCGGATTCACTTTCGACAGCACCCCCACCTACTGGCGAGGCGACAACAAACGAACCCTTGGAATCGCACATATCTCCCAGCGATTTCGACAGGCCACTCTGTCAAATCCTGGCAACTTCTGCACCATTACTCTCAAAAGACCCCAAGAATGTTACTCTCACTCCAATCGACAAATTCGCTTCCTCTCTTTTATCCTCAGTCTCGCACGTAGACATCCCCTTAACCTCACCATCCAACTATTGTCATCACCAGACAATTCGTATGATTTGCCCATTCCTCACGTCCGTGACACTCTCTGCTCATGCCTGGATAACGTCATGGAACGTTCCCTCGGGTCGCTTACAATCACGGCGTCACAATACCCCACGATCACCAACTTCATTGTCACCAACCTTACATTCAACAAGGCCATGTTCTCCCAACCCTCACTCACATACATCGAGATTGAGGTTGACGAACGCATCAAAGGTTGGGATGCCATGCGGCTCTTGGATGCGCTGGCGACTCGTCGATTGTCGTGCCATGTCAGTCTTAGGCTGGGACACTGGATTCCTCACGGTCCAACATTTCTGAAGGCATCCCTTCCTCTGGTGCAGAGTCTCAGCCTCACGGGGTGTCCTCAAGGTTTTTATCACTCTCTTCGTCCATTCTCGCACGTGCAAACACTCGACCTCCACGACACGATATCACCACTACACCCGCTTCGATTCCCGACCCAGAAGATCCATCTCGAACAACTAAAATCCTTCACACTCGTTGTGCAAGGCACACCCTCCGATTCATTGTGTGTTCTCCTGCAGCAAATCGTAGCGATCAATCTCAAGTCGATGTCCCTGCATTGGGTTCACGACACACACATCATGTCCCAGCGGTTCGGCGATGCCCTCGAAGATTTCCTCACCGTTGCCGATTCCTACGACTCGCTCTGCACCTTCAAATTTGTTGAGCGAGGACCATGGGAATCAATAGTGCTCTTGCATGAAACCGGGCCGATGAAGCTTTCGCTCTTCACGCAACGTATGCAGGACCGAATCCAAACCAACACCCCGTTCTCCTACAAGTGGACCACGGACCAAATCATTGTGTAATTTCTCGTCGAAGCTCATACCAGAGGACTACTGTTTAGTTTGTACGTTGCAGCATGTGTATTGAATCGTACATTGTATCTAGCTCATCTTGAATATCCAATAATCTTGAGTTGCTGATTTCCTTGGCGTCAATCACATTCCTCAGTCACCAGTAGACTGTTTGAATCACCCACCCGTTGCGCATCATACAACACACAATGGTCTTAGGCCACTATCGCTCAACATCGAAGAGACGGGTAAAGGCACGTGCCTCCGTTGACACAGTCGAAAGGTACAATACAATCTACTTACGTTGAACACGCAGTGCAACCTGTTCTAGGTACTCCTTGCTGTTCTTGTCTAATAGCGACATCGGCTCCTCCTCTTTCTCCTCCGCCCGCTTAACCTGCTTCGTTGCAATACCCAGGAAATCACCCAACTGCTCGTATTCCTTCGGAACTGAAAATCCCTTTGCTGCCAACAAATGCATGTCCTGGAAGAGACGACTCGCTTGGTTACATAGAGCCTGCATAGGGTTCTTCCTCTGGAAGATCTGCTTCCGAGGGTCGTTTGGATCCGTCACCAGTACGTGTGTATACAGATCTTCCAATCTCACTTTTCCCAACCGTTCCAAATCTTCCAGGTAGAACTGTCGATCTCGAGACGCCAGATACGAATCATTCCCCCGCATGAAGAACCCCGGATGTGTTACAGACCCTATCCTCCCCATCTTCCACAACGCCAAGTACATCAGCGCATGTCTCACCAGGCACCCACAATCCATGCACCGAATGTCTCTCCCAAACGAGTCTCGCTCGACATCCTGCCCGACGGAGCTAGGACCACCAAAGCTATGTTCTGGCTCTACCCTCAACTCCAACGTCTGCTTCTTCTTCACGTTGTACGCCAACCTCTTCTGGTTCATGTCTGCCAGTCGCTCGACGACATCCGGTGCATACCTTGCTGCGAACAAAGTCTTTGGCGCCGGCGCATCCCGCTTGACCGGAGGCGACATATGTTGACCCATCATCTTTTTCAAGGTGGTCGGGAACGGTTCCCAAGGGATTCCGAAAAACTCGTCAGGGTGATCCCAACTCTGCGTCTGCTTGTCTCCTCGAGAATGGCAGACACATTTGAATGCAGAGTTTTGCGATACAAACAGTTTTTCCGCAATCTCCTGAGCGGTATAGGCCACCTCTGGAGCCAGACGTGCATCAGACATGATATAGGTATACGTCCCAGTTGGCGGGGGCACCTCCTTTAGTTTGGCAGGATCATTCAGGACGAGCTTCAGCCAATCCCTGATTTTCTCTTCCATGTCTAACACCTGGTGAGTTTCTTTCCTCTCAGAAGACCTATGCCAAGACTCACCCAGGGAAAAGTCTTTTGCATCGAAAGGTGAACTGATGCACACACGATCGTCGAGAAGGTCTGCCACGGGGCGAGCTTCGTCTTCAGAAAGTTCCACCGTTCCAACCTGCTTGACACGCGAAGCAGGACCTATATTCCCCTTTTTCTTGCCCTCGCCTTTCTGCTTCGCCTTCCCTTTGCCTTTGTCCGTCTGCTTTCCGACCACACCGGTCACGGCCTGCACAGTCGCAGTTCAGGGCTCTGTTACACACCACGCACAAAACACATACTCACCTCACCGGCGTCATTTGCCTTTGGTTCACCCTCCACAAGACTTGCTGCTCTTCCGCATTCGTCCCTGCTCTCCAATATCTCACTGACATTATCCCTCTACAACTCGCCCAATCAATCTTCTAAGTAACATCGAGTCACCAGGAGAACATACCTGGTTTTGCGATTCCTCCACATCCATCGTATCCGATCCACGACGAACTCTTTTTGGAGTCCCTCCACTCTCCGGCATGTTATCGCTGCCTCTGCGCTTCGGTTGTGCTGAAACGGCAACCAGGTCCTCCTCATCTAACACCATACCATCTCTAATCACCACGTCGACATCTACTGGATCTACAGCAGACGAGGAAGACGCAGAAGCGGCAGCGTTGGGCCTGTTACCCGCCCCTGAGGTCGCAGCCTGTGCGACTGCGAGAGAATGTGATGGTTGACTGCTTGAAGACGAACCACCTTCGCCTTTCGATTGAGCCGTGTCCACGACTATTGCTGGGTCGGCATTGGATCCCGATTGCGAAGGAATATCAACGATCATCGGAGTATTCATTCCGTGAGCGACGCCTGACGGACGCTCCTCACCGATCGGTTCTGGCCTCCGTTCTTCCGTAGTGGTTGGGCGGTGATGGTCGTGAACTGGTACCGGCACATCTGTCGGTATTGAGACCTTCTCCCCCGACGTATCTGGCAGGTGTTCAGGATGAGACTTGCAACAAATGCCAGGGTACTCACTGATCTCCTGCATGGGCGACTTCTCTCCCTCTCGCAGCGGTGGAGACACTACGACAATGGTCTATCAACTCCTTCCTCATAAAAAGGTTGGACCAGCCTACCTGGTACACTCCTTGGGTGCTCTTCGTGCGACTGCCTCTCCGGTTGGAGAACAAGCTCGGCCTCTATTGCCTCCAATTCTATCGAGAAGAATCAGTCACAGTTTTGTTAGCCAGGTAAACGGGCAGAAATACCTTGCAGTTTGGCTAGTAGCGCTGACACCCTTTTTTTTCCTTGCTCGACCTCAGCCGCCACTCTCTCCAACTCAGACTGCTTCGCGTCCCTGGCCTCCACTGCCTGGGCCGAACGCTCTTCCGATTGGGTTATCCTAATTTCTTTTTCCCTTTCCTTACCTGGCCGGGCAGGGAGTGCACGCCCAGCCTTCAGCTTATTCGTCGCTTGCGTTACTCTCCCCTTCGCACTGCGCAGTTGGTTGATAGCGGTCTCCTGAGCCTTCTCCAACGCTATGAGCTTTTCTTTGGCGTCGGACAACTCTGGGTCGGTTCATTAGTTATTTGGAACATGCCGCAGGAACGATACCACTTACCGTTGCGACACTGCTGCATCATGCTGGTACACGCTATGGTGGAAGAAAAATTAGTAGGCATTCAGTAAGTTTTTTTTTCGGACCCGTACAAGTTTCCATTGCTGAGTTGTCGGGGCAGGTTGACACTGCGACGTGCTGGTAGGAAAGAAAGGTGGTTTTTCCCCCGAGTGCAACAACTGCACGCATTTCAAAATCATCTGGCCTTGGTTTACTCGTACACCCCTGGCGCCAACCTCCTCTCCTTCCGTCTATCTCGCCCTTTGCGACAGACGCTTACTAGTATTCTGGAGCGCAGACCTTTTTTTTTCTTTGGATTTTTTGGGGCCTATGTTGCGCTCTACACACATTACATCTATCAAGGTGGCTATATTACGAACAGGTGCCAAGCTGCCATAGGACGATCCATCGCAACCGTGATAACGATATCACGCCATTGTTATCATTGCCACATGCTTCATCGATCGTCCCCCTTTTTCTTCCGCCGGCGTAATCTTTCGGCTTCCGCTAGTTGAGCCTCCCGGCCTTTCCTATAGCGAGCGGAATAGACTCTCTGCCTGGCTCGGTGCAATTCAGGATTCGCCTTCCTATCCCTGTGTCGGTGACTTTGTCAGGAACAGAAACGTAGCCGTCCCACAATACAAGAAATTTTACCGTCGTTTTCGCTCCCGCTCCCTTTGTCGTCGTTGCTCCAATGCATCCACTCCATCACTCCCTGCCATCTCGACATTGATGCGTGTTCGATCATGGTCCGGTCCTTGTGTCTCTGCATACGGGGTCATGAGTACCAATCAAGCGACTAGGGGCCCTCTACGTGCCTATAGTGTCATTCGTCCTCGAACGTTTGAGCACTCGAGCGTTGTCTACCAAGCACGGCATGATCAGAGGACGCAGGCGACGTGCGCCTTCCTTGCCTTCCTTGCTGACTTCCCTGACAATATGTTTTACACCACTCGTTTTGCCCGGCTGAGCCTCTATTGAGTCCAACGAAGTTCGGTATGGTCCCACAAGTGCGTCTCGGATGGGGCGAGACTGAGCTTTGGCTCCAATGGCCCTCTCAGTGGCGGTGGTTGATCGTAGTATCTTTGACCGTGTGTTGTCCTGGCACAGGCGATGCTTCTCGGTCATATAAGCTGGGAACGACGATAAACGACACGCGGTAAATGAGGTGAAGAGCAAATCACATACCCACTCTCGGTAGTGGAGAAGGAGAATCAGGGGAGGGATGTTGTACACTTTGTCGAACAAAAGCATCGAGAATGTCATCTTCGTCAGAGGCATAATAGTCGGGGTGTAGAGGTGGTTCTCGGGTCGCAGTGGATTCAACGTCGGAGCACGGTTCGTCCAGAACACTCTGGATGAATTCGTCGAGACTACCATCGTCAGAGCTGTACCCTGAGTGTTCTCCTGGGGATGGAATCCGGGCCATGTGTGGTTCGTGTGTGGTGCAGACGCTGAGGGCAAAAAGCGGCAAAGTCGCTCTGCCGTCAGCACTTCCTAATCGGGATGTCCGCTACACTTGAAGGCCTCCCTATTCGTCCCATAGGTTAGATTGGCGTGTCTCCTTCGAATGAATGATCACCTTCAGTTGTGATAGTGAGATTTCAGATACACCAACGCGCCACTGGCAAGCCTGGATCTGAAGGACGGTCAACAAGGTATACGGCCCTTTGGTTGGGACTCACCATGCTTTGTATCACTGACAGGCTTGAGGAGCTACGAAAGCGGTAGGTGGTGGTGTTGTGTAATGTGAGGATATGTATTAATGTCTGACATTCTGGCGTAGCTAATCCATCCGACGCGAAACCTCCTATCGTCTCCTGCCTGCGGACTCACCACAAACCTGCGGACTCACCACATGAAACCAACCATCGCTATTCCCCTTGCTGGCTTGAATGCGCCAGTTGGAATGTTGTTTCACCCCCATGGAGGTCCTACAACTCCAATGAAACATAAGATTAGGCCCCGCTCGCCACCGAACTGGCTGGACCTACATGCGACACTATTCGTACTCACTCACAATCATTCAAACTACAGAGTCCATACTACACGTTTGCTAGGTTGTCCTCGGTCGGATGGAAGGTTCACAGCCCAGTAGTCACTTCGGGCTTGGCGAGGAGCTGGGAATGTAATGCTACTCTAGTGGCGACACTGTTGATTATAGAACCAGCAATAAGACGCTAAGTACCTTAGACAATATCGAACACCCTTAAACACGATCACAGTGTCCACGGACTCACCACGTAAATTCTATTGACACACAGAAGGTTGTCCCTTTTGTTAGCCAATGAGATCAGACATCCGGAGTTTTCTTCCGAGCGTTTGAATGGAATGTTTATTGTAAACCAGTGGTTGTGGGGGATGCTTGGATGAGGACTGACCAGGACTCACCATGCGGAGAAGCCCTGTGACTCGTGACATGGGTGTGACATCGTTCGTTGCACTTCTCTGCCATGGTGACCGTCGAGAAACGAGAAGCTAACCGCACAGGTTCTGCCAATTACAGGCGAAGGTTGAGGCCGTTTAAAAAATCGATTTACAGTGTTCTGACTATCTCACAGAAATTTGGACCTTACACGCCAGCAGGCTCGAGAACGAATGAGGAGACATCGTTCGACCAACAGGCCACAGACGTGAGTTTTCCTTGCAACTTGTTTGTCTAACACGCTCAAAAAAAAACGGTCCATTAAGTTTGGTTTCATACGAAGGTGCAGGACCAGCGGAAGGAAGGCGAGGTTCTGCAGTGGTAGACCGTCGTCCGCCACGATACAGACCGAAGATTGCAGACCGGTTGGCTGACGGTGATGGCACACAGTACGTTCGACTTGACTACGTTGTAGACCAAGCTCACCCCTGATTAGAAGCCAGTCCAACTATGTCTTACCCTCCGGGCAACCGCCAACTGTTACCACACCTGCTCGTAATATTCACCGGCCTGCAATACTCTGGCATCAACCTGCTCTCCTCAAGCCCCACCCTGTCCCCAGTTTTCGCATGTATTGCTCATACTGTCGCTGTCCACTGTGTATCATGAAATCACGCTATTTGAATTCATTGTATTATTATTAGAGTTTTGTATGACATTATTCTGTACTAGGAATAGGTACTCCAGCCGCTAACAAGGCTGCTTCCATTTGGGACAGTCGGTCTAGCGCTGCAGCCTCTCCCTGGCGAGCCGCCTCGCGATCCCGATTCGCCTTAATTATCTCAGAAGCGAGCTGAGCATTGTCTCGACGGCGAGCGGACATCAGAGAATCATATAGACGATCCGAGGCGTCATGTATTTCATCCATTATAGCTCCTCCTTCCGCCCGCAGTCGCTCTGACGTGAAATGCGTGAATGGTACGTTGGCTGTGGGTAGTTGGGCGGAGAGATATAGCCAACAACCGGTTTCATGAGCCAAGTCTTCGCACTGGAGGAATGATTTCAAAACCAATCGGATATAAAGAGAAAGCGGTACTTACTCGGGTGAGTAAGGCGTGTAAGCGCTCTTGAAAATGCTTCGCGACCTTGGTCGTCTTGACATCGCCAAGTGGACGTGACCGGGCAACACCTGCAGTGTGATTGAGATTGGCACCAACATTGAATAGCCAGAAGACCCACTCATGACTCTGGTGCCTCGGTAGGCACCGACTATGGTCCCAAAAACCGGATTCCTGACGGTGGCACGTATACGCTTCGAAGAAGAGCGAGAGTGACTGGGGGAGACAGAGCCACGACGGCCAATGGCAGAGGCAATGGGTGACGAGCGGGACGGAGTGGACGGTGATGAAGAACGAGAGGGAGTGTCAGAAGAGGCGCGCGGAGGTGTCATCATGTGAGTTGGAACATTGAAAGATGAAGAGGAACCAGAGGTTATGAAGGGATTATCACTCGGTGCTGATTGTGGTGATGCATGGCCAAACGGTGATCCACTGGCAAGGGCGGGTAGCGTGGTTGGCTGTGGAGGCGGTGGTGACCGCAGTAAAACGGGATCTATGGGTATTACCACCACGCTCTGTAGTATATGGAATATACGTTACTGAGATTTATCATATCGGCGAGAGAACGATGCACTCACAGTTTCATCAGAGTCGGGTGTTTCATCAGAGTCGGGTATGCTGGTCGAGCCGGATGTGGGCTAAAAATTGAGATACTCAGTCAAGACAGGCAGACCAATACCAACATGTAACGTACTGCCAACGGAGACAGGCTGGGCATAGCTGTCAAACTACCGTGTGTGGGGGTCGGGAGAGGAGGAACAGCGTTCACCGGGTTGAGTGGTGACACGCCCTGAAAATATTGGAGCAAAAGTTAGAGATAGCATGGCTATAAGTAAAGATGTAAGCTCACCTGCTTTCGCACCCGACGCTTGTAATTGGGGCACAGTCGTTGTTCATGCTTTTCGGTGTCTTTGCATTTACGGCAGTATCGTATCTTGGGAGTTATGGAGCGAGAGCTGTTATCTTGAAGTTTCTTGGTCGGAGAGACGCGTCGATTGGAGGAGCGTTTGGGACTGGTGGTCATGGCGTCAGAAATGGGGGTTGAGAGGATTAAACAAACCAAAACGCGTGATATTTATCGGGCAATGGCGCTTAGTAATCAGCCTACAATGCCTGCTCTAGAGCCTGCACCACAACGAAAACGCGCATTTGTTCTGGAACCGATTGGGGACACAGGGCGTTCTTCAGTGCGATTTCCTGGACATACTCAGACTTTCAATCGAAGCCCTTCCAAGGTCAATCCAAAAGGACGTCGCACTCGTGCCCCAAACAAACGGAGAACGCCAGCTCAAGGATCGAAAAAACCGTCTTCTACCCATGAACCTGTAACCGAGGTAGTGCATGGCGGTGAGGCGGAAATTTGTGCGGGAGGCTGCGAAGAATGGTCCGGGATCCTTGAAGACGAGCCAATGTTGGCGGTGGAGGAGGTGGAGATAGACGCTGATGACACCTACCAGTGGTTCATCAGCTTGGTTGGCGAAGGTTATGTAGGGTTTGTTAGGATATCGCGGTCCCTATTCATGGTGCAAGGGTTTGACCTGAACAGGAAGGAGGGCACGGTCAGTGACGTATCGCGTAAAGGACAATGTGACTGACAATCAAAGTACAGGACGCTTGGTATCATTTTCAGGCTAGACCGCGGGGCACAGACGTGCAACTGACGTGCTTGTGTCCACGCGGAAATCAGCATTGCTTGCACAAACGGTTCTACAAGGAGTACCAGGAAAGTCGATTTGGGGATGTACTGGCTGGAGAGGTCGTAAGCATTCGTTGTAATGCTGACAAGTTATTGGCTAACCGTTGAATTGCCAGTCCACTATTGGAGATCCACAAGTGGTGCTTTTTTCTCGCAGAGTCATAGGAGCAGAAGAGGAGAGAATACGACTGTGTTTTTCGGTAGAGGGCGATTCGGGGACAGAAGACGCTCGAAGCCGAGCAGTCATCATGTACAAGGGAAACCCCGGCGGAGAGGGACGTTGGTCTTGCCATAAAGATGCTCATGTCAACTGTAGTCACAAGCGAAAAGCGCTGGCACTGATGGTGAGGGACCTGCAATGGGAAGGAGATATAGATACAGCCGGCTCGTTCGAAGGAATGTATATGGGTGCGTGCAACGTTTTTTATCGGTGAACTTTTCTCATCAGCTGATTTCTGTAAGTGGACGATATGAATGTGGGAGAGTCGAGAGAGAGAGCCGTCTCTTACCTTCCAATTCTTTGCCCCGAGTGGGCTGCATTACCGACCGACACAATACTCTACTCACAACCGGATCCCTGCCGCGAAATCGAGGAAGTCATACGTATCGGCCAGAACAGCCGCAGTGCGTGTGGAATGCATTACTGGCAGCCAGACAAGGCAGTAGTGCAAAAATCTTGCCACGTGTACACATTGTCGGAACGCCTCCCCCGGAAGATAGAACTACAGGAGTGTCCTTCGTGTGCTCCCCACCGACAGTGTTGGATTGGCCCAGATGCACGAGAAAGTGGCCTATTCAACTTCAACAACTCAGCGTTATTTACGCATGAACTGCTGGACGAATACACGAACCGGTACACCACGAGCGAGACACCTTTTGTTGCCTTTGTTCTGTGCATTTCTCGATTATACAAATCGCGTGGAATGAAGTTCATAGGGGAGGACCTGTTTCGCTCGGCGTGGTTTGCATACGCGTCACTCCAGGAATTGCAAAATGATATGTGGTGTCCTGATTGCGGAACCTATCCTGAAAGTGTGATTTGGGACGGTGTGACGCTAGCGTTTGGAAGAAAACATATCCGCAGCAGCCTACGACCTCCAACGGAAAAGGCTCCCGACGCGCCTCGTCGACGGCGCAAGAGAGTGCTAGAGCAGCAGTGGATCGTCATACCGGACGAAGGCCGTAGTAAAGTGAGACGCCGCTTGTTGAAGTGGATGAAAAGATGGGGTAGGACGAAACCAGGTGCCATTGGTGGTGTGTTTTTCTTTGACTGCCATGGTACCCAAAGGTACTGACCGGATTGTCAGATAACAAAGATAACAAAGTCGGGGTATCAGGCGACTCCAGTGAGGACGAGAATTACGTGGAAGGGGAGGAAAAATGGTTGGAATTGGACGCTATTGTGGATGCCCTGAAGAGTGGGGGGTACCATTCCGTGGCAAGTCTGCTGGTCGATGTGTTTGGACGAGGTAGTATGGAGATGGCAGAGAGGGCGAAACGTAGATATCGAATACTGTTGGAACAGGTGAGCAGGGAGATCGGGCAGCGTCAAAATATTGACCCACAAAACAGCTATCGTCAGACGACTCAGCAATACAAATGGTGAACAGAGAAGCTTTGCAATATCTCAAGAGATTTGTTCAAGCGCCGTCCAGAGAGAGTGCAACAGTCCTGGTAGGAATTCCGGCGCTGATGCTAACGCTAGAGTCAAGCCTCGATAACAGGAATGTTCATTGGGACTCACTGTTGGCTTTGTGTGCGTGGATGGTGCAGCGGGCGACCGTGGTGTGGAATCTGATCGGGGGTGACGAGTCGGAGCGACGACTGGAAGATATCTGTGACGTTGAAGAGTCGCCGGACTGGAGAGAGGTGCGTGTGCTGTTAATGGTGGACATGCTCCTCTGACTGGGTCAATCCTCAGACGGGATGTTGCTATGGGTTGCCGCAAATCCGTAAACGGCCCATATACCCTGGTATTCCGGGAGATGGGGAACCTGAGAAGGATGTCAAAACAAGGGGGAAATGTTCTAAGTATTACTCAACATATGGAGAGAAGAGACTCACGGGGGGTATAATGTGTGCCTGGTGCACGCATAGCATATGCTATGGGTTCCATTGCATTCCCAAAGGAGAGGGGCGGAATGACGTGTTCTCCGCAATGGTGACCAGATGGCCAAAGGCACCTCGTCGGGTTATATACAACTTCGCGTGTGCTTTGGGTCCATATTGTTGGAACAGAGAGCCGGAATTTTTTTCGAAAACCCAGTTTCTAGTAGACAAATTTCATGCCAAGGGTCATTCAAAATGTTCTTCGGCTGCTTCATTGGGAACGTACGCGGAAGTCGATGATGAAGCAGGAAGACTTAATTCGAGTGCGGCAGAATGTGGAAACAGCGGGATTGGGAGAATCAGGAAATCTGTGAGTTACATGCGTCAGAATCGAGCTATCTTATACACGAAACATTACCTGTGTATTTGGAACCGTATTCGCATCCGGCAGATGCTCAAGGCTCGAGCGAGGAAGTAGTGGACGTCTGCGATGCATAGTAGTCCGATGTGAAGTAGTCCGAATAATAATTTGATGGTGGCGGAGTGGCAGGAGTTGCCTTGGTTGAAGGAGCGAGTCGGATGTTGGTGACAACAGGCCTTGGGTTGTCGGGTGACAATAGGCCTTGGGTTGATCAGTGAACAGTCCAAAATCATTGATACAGAAGTGAGACTACCTTGTACTATGTCGGTCGTGGTCGGTGGTGGGGGACTCAGCATCTGGTCGCTGACACTCAACCTCAGCGACCAGATGCCGAGTGGAAAAGGGAGAGGTGCAAGAAGTGACTAAGCCGCTAGCGTAATGATCAACAAACTTATCACGTGCGCGGAGCTGTAATGGCCGCAATGTTTCAATCCAAGGTACATTGTATTGTGGAGTGGGCGATAGACGATGCGTACAATATACATAAAGATGTGTCCTGAATCGCAATACACAAGATGAGGTCAAAAGCAAGAGGAATGAAACACTGGTACAATCAACGAGACGCGGAAACGAGGTACGAGTGCAGCAACGAGAGTCAAATGCCATCGTGGGGTGAGAGAACCGTGTGAAATCGGTCGATAGCCCCATTCAAATCCCCCAGGCATTGACCCGTCGGTCGTCGGTCGAAACGGAGATCACTGGAGACATCTTCAAGGGCGCGTTTGACGCGTCGTAGTTCATGGATCATTCGCCGAAATTCCTCGGAAGATGGAATGGTAGAGCCAACAGGAGCACTATTGAAAGGACGGTAAGTAGTGGTCTGGTGAGTTGGCATAGGGTGATGGGATTACCTGAGAGGGAAGCATCGACTAATGCTGGTTTGAGGAACAGCGGGGATTGACTGGGGTGGGCTTGCTACGCCTGTGTCAGTCTTGGATTGCTCTGGGTCTTTGGTTATAGATTCGAGGGAAGCCGGGGGAGAAGTCACCCGTTGATTCGAAGGGGAACGCCGCGCTGACTGCTGGGGAGGTCTACGTTGCAGAGGTGACTGGGGCGGGATACTGGTCCGGCGAGCGATGGATTCTGACCTGGTGGATGGTGATGGCTGTTTCGCACTGATCTTGCGTGGCTGTTTTACAGGTTTGCACGACTAAGCCGGGTCAGCTTTCCATTATGAGCACTGAGTTGGAGACAACGTACACGAAGGTGTTCATGAGCGAAAGCGGGGGTTGTGGCACTACGTTCTGCAGCCGGTGGTGTGTCGTTGACATTGGAATCTTGGTCTGAATCTTCTGGGTCGGTTTCGTGGTCGGAAGCTTGGTCGTGGTCTGAGTGTTCGCGAGGTTTTTTGCTTTTGGTGGTAATTGGGACCTAGGTACAGGTGAACCGGCTGTCAAGGTGGAGGAGTGGTAATGTATGATAACTCACCTGTACAACAACTTGTTTTTTCGGTCTCCTGCGAGTTACAATCTCTTCCTCGGATTCGGATGCCGGGTCGACGGTCTTGATTCTCTTCGCATGGCGCTCAGGGCTCTGTGTACGGCGTAAATAAGGACGATAGCAAATATGGCATGTGTGGGGGTAATACTGACGTTGACAGGACTGGATGGCCTTTTGTGCTTGACGTCGATGGAAGGGGATGGACTGGGTTCTGACGCCGGACGCTATACATTGAGGAGATCAGATCTAAAGGAATAATGAGTGGTTATGGATACTGACTGAGTTCTTATCATTCTTGTGAACATGAGAGGCCGATGGTTCCTGGGGTGCTGATGAGTGGGTGAATGATATCGTTTAATGGTGCTCACTTTTTCGGCGCGTTTTTGCTCTTTTCTGGCTTCAGCTCGGGGGGTCAAGACGGTTTCATTATACCATTGGTCGAGGGTGTCATATTCGGAATGTGTGAGGCCCATTGCTGCCATGATGCGAGACTTCTGCTCGAGGGTTGTTTTGGAACAAGGCGTGCGTTTGGAGGTGCCACATTGAACACAACGTGTTGCGGTACCACCTTCAGGCATGGTACATTTCGTACCACTGGCCTTGCAGGCTCGACACAGCTATATCGTAGGTCGTTGTAGTTGCTCTGCGAGGATTGTGTGCGATTTACCTTCGAGGCATTCTTTTGGAGCCACTTAGCTGCATGTTGGACGTCGCGCTTGGGCCATAATTCTTTGAACTGGGCCTTTTGCTTGGATGTGGGGATTGGACCGGGACTGGGAGAGGCCATGAGGTGCAGGGTGAGAGAGCTTGGTTGTTGGATCGATGGTAGATTCTAAGATAAGCTCAATAGGATCACGTGGCCAATTTGTGTTCGTTGAATAAAGTATCGGTAAAAGGGTGAAAGAGCAGCGGGATAGAGTATCATTACAGGCTTATATATTACAATATTACAACGCGAAAATCTACGGAGAGAAATGTGCCTGATACCGAAAAATACTCTGGTGAATACAGCTACTGCGTAACAAGCTGGTCATTCCCTTTTCGTCATTGGCGTAATCGTGAAAGAAAAACAGACACAGTGTGTCTCTGTGTTGGGTGAGGAACGTGTCCAGGGCTGGCTGTAGGTATTGGCAGTGGGATGGTCCGGGGTGTGCATTCCACCACAGGGTAAGGGAACGGAGGACGGGGGAGATTAGTTTCGAGAAACAATCAGATCCATGCACGGTGTCTGCAATCTTGGCGGACGTGGTTTGCAGGGATTGCTTGATAACGATGGTGAGATTTTCGAGGAGGGGAAGTCGTATACGTGGTCCAGTATATCGATACAGGTCACCGGCATGGGCATCTGGGCGTTCAATTGTCAGTGTCGCCGAGTGTAGGTTGGGAAGGAGATAGAGAATGGGAAGAATGTTCCGCCAACTGGTGGTCAAGTGAAGCGTTGTCACTTGGGGAAGGGGGTGAGGAAAACGATGGTGCTGGAGATTGGTACTGCGCCAAGGCCACAGATCCAAGGTAAGGTTACCATGGGCTCGCTTTTGGGAGAGAATGATAAAAAGGTGCTCTATATGGAGGTCTGTGGTATGTGCCTCTGCTTGAATCTTAACGTGGGACACCGAAACCAGAGCGTCGTTGGGAATGAAGGCGTCAATGACGCGTGCAGCTGTCTCAGGGTTACAGTTAGTACCCTGGACTGTGAGTGTGTTCCAAGGCCTGGTGAGGAGGAGAGCAATGCATGGACATGGCGGGAAGGGGTTGAGAGTGAGGGGGTTGAAACGTATGGAGACTTTGAGAGGTGCTCGAGCGTGCTCAACAAGAAAGGCGAGGAAATTGAGAGCATTGTGGTTATGAGGGCATGTGTCGATGTATATGGCAATTTGGTCGAGCGGAGCAATATGTAGTGTAGTTGTATGGAACTTCCGACAAATGCTAGTAAGATGATGGAGTATGCGTCGATGTGTCGAGGTGTCGAGCGATATAGGCGTAGATGGAAGGGCATGTTGAATTATCTCGGCGATCAATTCAGCGGGGAACGTGTCCATGGTAGTGAGCCGTGATATTTCGGTCATGTGTTGGATCTGGGGAAGGTGTTATTCGGAAAGTCTGGTATGAATGGGAGGATATACGGACTTGCCTGGGGGAATATGTGTCGGGGGAAGACGATGGATGAGCTCAAAGAAAATTTTCGAACGATCTAGATCAACACAGACAAACTGAGCATCTCAGTGTGTGTACGCTAAGTGCATAGTAGAGGTACAGATGTCAGCGTTAGGACACTGAGGCAGATCTCAGCGAGTGGAAGCTGAGATAGGGAAGGTATAACAGCTTGGCGAAGAGACGCTGAGATGTCAAAGGTCGAATATCCCAGCGAGGATACGCTGAGTTGGTAGAGGTGATACATCTCAGCGATGATACGCTGAGAAATGGAAGGTCGAATATCCCAGCGATACGACGCTGAGTTTCGAGAGCTGAGACATCTCAGCGATGATACGCTGAGATATGGATGGAATGATATCTCAGCGTTGAATCGCTGAGATATGGAAGGTCGAATATCCTAGCGATGGGACGCTGAGTTGGTAGAGGTGAGACATCTCAGCGATGATACGCTGAGAAATGGAAGGTCTAATATCCCAGAGAGGTGATACATCCCAGCGTTGAATCGCTGAGATATGGAAAGTATGACGACTCGGCGAAGACACGCTGGGATGTCAAAGGTCGAATATCCCAGCAAGGATACGCTGAGTTTCGAGAGGTGAGACATCTCAGCGATGATACGCTGAGATATGGAAGGTATGACGACTCGGCGTTGAATCGCTGAGATATGGACGGTCGAATATCCCAGCGATGGGACGCTGTGTTTCGAGAGGTGATACATCCCAGCGATGATACGCTGAGTGAGTAGAGGTGAGATATCTCAGCGTTGAGTCGCTGAGGTATAGAAGGTGTAAGAGCTCGGCGAAGAGACGCTGAGGGCCATAAAGGTGAGGTATGTTGGAGGTGTCAGCGATGATACGCTGAGTTCTGGAAGAGGTAAAATATGTGGGCGATGAGACACGGGGTTGGCAGAGTGGAGAATGACAGCGAGGAGACGCTGTGTTGCCTGGGGTGGTGTATCTGAGCGAAGAGATGCTGAGTTCTGGATGAGGGATGACAGCGAGAACACACTGAGTCTTGAACTGAGCGAGTTTACCTACATTGTGTCTCGGTGTGTGAACGCTGAGCGCTGAGCGCTGAGACAAAGGTTGGCATCATTGATATTACCGGTCCGAGATACATGCCAGGCGCGGTATCTGATTTATGACAGGCGTGGGGAAGTTAGCTGTTTTTGTCACAGCCGCCTATCCGAAATATTCGTAGCACCAAATGAACCATACCCATTATTGCTCGTCCATTAACTGGACGAGGCGGGAATGTGGACAGAGCAAGGGCAATGTGGAGAATGTCGAGTGGGGCATGGTAGTAAAATCACAAAGAGACGCGTCGGCACCGAGTTGACTATTCTGCTCGTTAACCACCATCATGCATCATGGTTGGAACTTGGGATTGAGATTTTGGGTACTATTCCGTATGTGCTACAAATCCTCTCTACATACGAGACCCTGATGAACCAGTACAGGGGGGGTTCTCACATGAGCAGGAATGAAGCCAATGACATCTCGTGTATCTCGTATATGTCGTCGATTTACAATAAAAATATCATATTACTCTGTCTGTTCAACGTTCAACGCCTCGACACTACCACGTTCACTCTGTCTGCTCCCTGCCTCTACCGCAGCCCGAGTCTCCGTTTCAGTGCCACCATGCTGTATCACATGCCCTACTTCTACAAACCCTTCAGTGGCATTACCTTCCGACGCATCTGCACACTCTCTGTCACTCCCTTCCCAATGTCCCACCTTATGCATACTCTTCCATTGCACTCCTACAAGCCCATGAATCTGCCAGACATTTTCCGCAGTGGACTCTTGAATCACAATCTCCCCAGATCCTTTCTGCACATCTGGGAACGCAAAGACAACACTCTCCGGCTCGCCCCCATCTTTGAATGCGGGGAAAGCCTGTGTTCTTGTGACTCGTGTTCCGCCTGAATCTGAATTCAGAGTTCCCTTAAGCTCAATTCGACCGGGGTATCTGTTAGGCACACCGGATAGCGTGACAGTGAGTGTGACAGTGAGCTCTCCCAGACTCGGGGCATAAAAAAACACCAAGGATCTTCCTGTTCCTGCCAACAGAATATAATCCCCTCTAGCTGCAATAACCATACCATGAGCCTCAAATCCCACGCGATACGCAAAATCGGACCCCACTCCCATACTGTTCTTCCACATCTCCTGATTTGCGAAGATTGCCTTGCAGTACGGCATTTCGCAGACTTCTCCTGGTCGATGACACCACATTCCAGCGAGGCATAGGATGTTTGGGTGTTTGGAAATGTGGTTGGTGAGAGCTGTTTCGATGGAGGATGAGCCGGGGTAACTATCGAAGATGAGGGTTGTCAGTTGTGTTTGTTGACTGCTGTTCTGTTGTGTGTGTGGTGCCCGTTGCAAATATTGCCTTTGTAAAGCATCTCCTTCCACCTGAAGCGCACAGACGTTTTGGATGTCGGGGGTGTAGGTGAGAGCCAAAGAAGAAATAGTGCTGTCCTGAGCAAAAGAAATGTACGGTGACCACCTATTACAAGGCATCAGTGGCTCCACAGTCGTCACTGCGAGCAACAGCCATAAATGCGATAGCCTTTCTCCCCGAGGTTCGTCGCCACCCCAATGGGCCTCGGCATCAAAGACGACAGATACTGTCCTGGGTACGAGTTCCATAAAACGATTTGGAATTGGTGTTGTTGAACTTGGGGTTCCAGCAGACTCCATTCCAATTTGCGCTATTGATGCACATATTGTCTGGATTCTTCGACCAAGATCGTCGATATTAACGTAGGACCTCAACGATCGTAACACATCGTGCAGGTGATCCCAGGCCTTTATCAACTCTGTTATCAACAACTTTGATTCGGACTCATTGGCCTCCTTCCATCCGTGCTCCTCGTATCGCAAAACGGCTTTGTCCTTTTGGGCTATAATCCGTGTATTCATTGCTCGCAAGCACTCGGGGCGAAGCTGCGATGCAAGCTTATCATCTTTTGACCTTCTGCGATCGACAAACGTGGATTCCCTCTCCCATAGGTACACCTCGAGAATCGCACATTCGATGATATTGATTATTTCAGTCTCCAAGACTATTGGGTCCGCGCCGCGCAATCCCAAAGTCCCATTTGTTGCTTCTGCGACGGTGTTCCTGCGCGCGCATTGCTGGCTCTCGAGGTATTGAGGCACTGAATTCCACAATCGCGCCAGATTGAGGTATTTGTTGTCATGATCTGACAACTCAGGACTAGCCAGAATAAGACTAGTAGAAGCACGAGGCTCCTGATTGCGAGGAGTGACGGAAAGGTTCCAAACGAGAAGCAGATCGTTCTGCTTCTCTTCGGTTCGAAAGAGCCGGCTACGTAGTTCCTGTGCATGGACCTGGACTTCACGGAACAGCTGGCTCTGTAAGAACCCAGCATTCTCTTGTTTGATTTGATCTTGGAGTGAAACCTGGCAGTACGCAGGAGGGCCAGGAATCATTTCGAGTTTCGACGAGAAGACAGCAACGGGATCCGTGCTTCCAGCGCAAAGAAATGTGAACGAACTCGAGTCCGTCAAGAGAGCGGTGATGCAGAGATCTTTACGCATAGCTGCAATATGACCATAGCGAAATTCAGCCGCCACCTCGTCAGGGTGAGCAAAGGGAAGCAGTGCATAATACAAAGTAACCGTGTTTGCGCCTAGTCGCTGAATTGGCCCAATCCACGACGTTGCTGCTGCAAAGAATTCACCTTCGCTGAAAACAGTGAAAGGCTTCGGAGAAGAAGACTTCTCTGCAAAGCCAAGCTCCGTACTGTCATATGGCGACGTAATGAGAGGATAATAGGGATCATTTGACTCATGAAGTTTGAGTGTCATGGTTAGCCCCGTACTCTCGTCCCATGCCGGATTCAACCCCCACAGAACCATGCGGAGCAATGAGAGGAAAGCTTCCATCGCAAACCACACGTAAGGGCCGGCTTGAGCATCGCTGTTCTTGACGATGCTGAAGCAGCCAACATAGCCAACGACGATCATCATCATGCCAGCAGCTATCAAAAGCTGGTAGATGACGAGTGTTCGGTCAATGGCCAAGAGGCTTTCAAGCCTTTTGCGCACATCCACTGGCAGTTTTTCCTGGGCGTCTTCCACACTCAGAGGGGAGAGATATTCACGGATACGCCGCTCCAGTGGTTCAACTTTCCGCCCGTGTGTTCCTTCAATGACACCATCCTTGTGGTTGGCTTTCATCCATTCCAGACTCGTGTTCGTTATGCGGTGTATTCGAAGCTGCAACGCTAATTGGGTACATACAGCACATATAAACGAGCCAAAAGAGCGAAGCGCGGGATATGTCCATGATAAGGGGCGACTCCAATCCCCACTAGCAAGATAGATGTAGGGGGTGATGCCAAGGATTGCGCATAGCATGGATGTCGATATAAGCAGTCCGTTCCAGGAAATTAAGGGCTGACATGCTAAGTATCAGACTTAGTTCATGTTCGCATAGAAGTATTGACGTACCTCGAGAGCGACCTTGTATGCGCAACGTATTTGGAATCCCGTTCGACTGTATAGCCCTTTCATATCTGAACGGAGCTCGGAAACGTCACAGAATAGGATATCGTTGAATATGCAGCTCAGATACCACTATTTAAGCATGAGATTTGTTCACGTCCTCGCTAGACCAGCACTGATATAACATACCGAGATAGTATACCCTCCGTCTCTCAAGCCTCGCCGATTCCATTGCTCTATAGCTGCACCTGCATCGTATCCACCCTTTGCACGTCTCCATCCTGACCATTCAAACCCCGAAACCAAGTTTGGATCGTCAACGTGTTGCTCCTCCAGCAACTTCCTGAGCTTCACCTCTGCCCCATACAGCCCGGTATCCTTATCTACCGTCACCATTGACGTGACAGACCCGGCAGTACCAAACCCTGCATCATCTAGCCACTTGCCTCCATAGAACCGGCGATGTGTGATGGTTCCCATTAACGTTGCAAAAGCTGCTTTGGCAGCTCCGAGACTACCGAACAGTGAAAGGTTGGAGGCGGCGGCGTAAAGGTATCCTTTCTCAAGAGCGGAACCGACGTGACCCTCGACTTGTTCGGTTCCAAGAAGGGGAAGAAGGGCGGAGATATCCTGAATTCCGTCGGAGAGAGTGTTACCGAAGTTTGCTGGCGTATCGGACATGGTCGGGTCCAGCAATGACGAGGAAGAGCGGAGATGTACTGGACAGTGGAAGCTCCCGAACGAAAAGGGCGACTGCCAGCAAGTAAGATGGAGTGTGGATGGAATGAAAGTGGGGAATGATGGGTTCAAATGAGAATAGCCGTACGCATGCGAGATCTTCATATGTTTTAGGTGTTAGTGCTTCGATTCTTCCTGTCAATGACGTTCTCAATTCAGTGAGCACCACAAAAACATGTATGTGGAGTCTCTTGAACGCTCTTTCAATGCTTTGTTGTCAGTTGAAGATAGGGTGATAGAAGAACTAATGAACAAGGCTCACCTTCGCTGGTGCGGCATGTCATTTGCAGTATTTCCCTGGGGGCGAAACATGATATTCCATTTTCGAGTTTCCCTATTCCACCCCTGCGTGGCTTTGCGCATTCAAACATTGTCGTTGTTATCTTGCGTTGGATTTTGGCTCGCGATAGAGTAGAAGAAGCGTATCGGCAACGGATGGAGGTGGTAGTTTGTGATCAAGCGACGCGTCTTTCTCGCTGACGGTTTTGATTCTTGAATCCCGCATCAAACCTGCGATGCGTGATCATTCCCATGAATGCCGTAATAACAGCCTTTGCGGCTCCCGGGCTCCGAGGCTACCAAATAGCGACAGCGTAGAGATAGCCTTTCTGGAGAGGAAAACAGGACTGAAAGAAAGCAGAATCTGAATGCACAACACCAGAAAGTGCTGAGGTTGGTGAAATCCCGTTAGAAACACCACGGCTTCCGGAGGTAACGAGAGACAGAGCTTCTGAGATTCAGAACGAGTAAGCGCACTGAACTAGGAGTACCACCAGAACACATGCCTGTACATCCGGGATCAAGGTGGCGAGCTTCGCGAGGTACAAGTAGACTACCCCGAGAGCAGTGAGTTTGTTCAATTTTTCTAGGTTCGCGTTTTCTTGTGGTAACTGGGGTTCCGTGTTGCTCATAAACCGAAGATGGCCAAGCTGGAACTTGAGACTAGGATTAGCGGTAGAAACAGAGCACCTAAGAAGATTTTCAAGAAACAAATAGTCAGTGATATGTGACGCCTCTCTGAAACGCAAGGCAACATACCTTCCGTGCGTGCACTGTACGAGGACATTCTAGTAGCGCTAGGTCAAAAAGATTACAAGACACGAGAGCTGATGACACCATACAGAGGCGTAATTCACACCGATATCTTCGCGTTCTTGGGCGGAAAACCTGACCATAACCGGCACAGAGTTTCAGAACGAAACCGAATGCCAATAAGGTGACGAAGAACCCTAGTCCCTACTTGTTCATTTTCTCCTGGCTTTCAGCTGCACGACTAGCCCAGAGCACGATAATTACTGAATAGAAGTCTGATGAATGCTGTCTTGCTGGGTACATTTCTTCGCATTCAGCCAGCGCTACTTTCTATGTCAGCGTTGGAGACCCTGAAAGGCCAAGGAGAACATACATTCAACGGTAAGAATGGCTTAACGAGAGAACGTGTCAATGCCGTGTAAGTCATGTGGCGCAAGGTGGAAGTACCAATTCGCATTGAGTATTGGCGTTATCGAAGGGCTAAGACGTGACCTAAGTGATCAGCCGCCGCAAACAAGAAGATAGAGCAAATCAGCTCACCTAGGCATCTATTCTTCGCTGATCCATCGACTTGGTACCGCATTCAGATATGAGAGGGATCTAGCTAATCTCGAGGTGGATATCAGTGACGATTCAGGGTAAACCTAACGGGAGTGCTCACTAAGGGCTCTGGACAAGGCCGTTCCAAGACAGTCATCCTTTTGGAAACGCTGATAAAGATAGAGGTAGCGAGGTGTTGGTGTTGAGATGACGAAGGCGAGCAGGTGAAAAACGAATTCCTGGGTCGGTGCTGTTCGAATTCAGAGTCTTGAAACGTTGATAGGGCAAATAGTATTGCCGTCGTATATGCTTCCCGAGGATGGGGCCAGGGGATTGAATTTGTTTCTGCGTACGATCCTGAACCCTTGAGAGTCAAGTGAAACATCGAGCGAGCATGCTATGTTCTCTTCACTAAGCGGCTCTAACAGCATCCTCCCAAACGTATATTAATCCGAGGCTCTTCTATACGTTGCCTGAACCTGGGCCAAGGGTGGAGCGGAGGATGGCTCGATGAAGGTCTTTTCCGTGTGCGGTGTCTTGCGTGTGAGGCTCGAATTTCGAGGGCACCGACATCTGGACAGTTAGCGTAGAGGTGTGTGTGTGTGTGCGTGTCAAAGAGTCGGAGGGCGTTGAATGTAGTTTGGCTAGGAGCAAGCTGGAGGAACAAGATGAAAATTGTAGTAGTCTGCGAAGAGCAAATCAGAGTCGAATTAGCATAAATTATTCACAGATAGCGCCGAATAGGCTATACCAATTTCCTTCGTTTCAATACCTAGACGAGGCGAGAACGAGGACAGCAAAGGAAATGTGGAGAACGTTGAGTGGGATATGGTGGTAAAATTGCTAGAGACGCGTCGGCACCGAGTTGACCATTCTACTCGTTGACCTGGACCACCATCATGGCCGGGATTGAGATTTTCGTGGCTTTGGGTACTACTCGGTATGTGCTAAAATTCCTCTACACATACGAGCCCCTGATGAATTCAGTGCTGAATACAGGGCGGCATCTCACATGAGCAGAAATGATATGGAGCGGGAATAGCGCGTCATATCTTTCGACACCTTTCAGAGCGCTGAGCATTGACTGGGACCACCATGTTACCTCGACTTCTCCTGGGACTCACTCTGTTCAGCTCACTTATTCTCGGAGCCCAAATTCCTTTGGGATCCAAGGACGCAAAGGAGAGTTTTGGCAGTTGGAAGTATGATGATTGTGGTTCGTTGTTGCCTCCTCTACGAAGGTTTTTCTCTCGCTGAACCAATGTAGGATATCCTACAGATGCCATTCAGATTCGAGAAATCGAAATCTCACCAGACCCGCCTCAGGCTGGTGAAAAACTGTCGATAACGGTCATCGCGGAAGCTATTGAAAGAATCGAGGTTAGCCCCGTCCTATTCATGACACCATACACCAAGCTCAACCTGTGTTCTACCTCAGGAAGGAGCCCACGTTGTGGTTGCTGTGAAACTTGGTCTGATCAAGATCCTTAACAAGGATTTCAACGTGTGCGAAGAGGCGTAAGTCCTACATATCCTATCCAAGTTTAAATTTCTGTATCTCAACTGTCTGCCCAACTAGACACAAAGCTAACACTACTATACAATGTCCAGTCGAGAAAGGGGAATATAATGTCACCCAAATTGTTGATCTTCCAAAAGAGATACCACCAGGTATGCCAAAGTCTGGCTCGCACTTGGATACCTATCTCATCGCGTCGTCTGTTAGCCAAATACCGCGTCGAAGCTCGTGGCTATACCGTAGACGAAGACGATATGCTGTGTCTGAATATGGATGTGGACTTTCGTAAAGGTTTCATCTTCTGAATAGGTTATGTAGTGTTGCATTGGTGATAGTACAATCTAACTGTCTTCAGGCCAAAGCGCGCTATTCGTCTACGACTTTTTTCGTAAAAACTTCGTCACTGAGAACCGCTGCTTTGGACCTCAAAAGAGCGAGAGCACTTCAGTGGTGCTAGTATGTTGGCACTACCAACGAATACGGCGAACCTCACAAAGTAGAGTACTTATATCCCAAAACTAATCACGGCTGTCATGAATAGGTTTACATTCGGAGTATGCCATTGGCCTGCCCAGACATCTTCTCCTGCGTTCCATCTACCGATCAAAGATGGATGTACAGATTGACAGGGAGAAATCTGGAGAAATCATGAGCCAGGTCATCCACGGTTGCCAACGGAGGTGACAATTGGGCTCTACCTTCGTTGCTCCTTCCGCATTGTCACCTTCCGGGAGAATCTTGAAGGTGCCAAAGGCGGAATTTACCATCTTCCTCGGAGTTATTATGCCCCCTAGTTCGTACTCTTTTCAACAGTGCCCAGCTGCGAAAGGGAAGGCGGTTCGACAAGAGTTGGATGTGATCTGTCTCGAGATTATGATTGTGGGGTATACTTTCCTACATGTAAATACAACAAATGGAATCTGAATGGTCCATTCGAGACCCGGGTGTGTACAGTATACCGCATACCAGGGCTGACCGCGAGCGAACGTTGGTAGATGGTAAGTAAATGGTAGGTAGTAGGCAGCATAGGGGATGATGACATGCGGAACACGACCGCAACGAGGACGACGGGGCGAGCGAATGTTGGCTACGAGTAGTACAGTGCTAACTGTAGCTGTCTGACAGCAGGGGGTACGATCCCTGAATGTTGACAGAAGATGGCAATATACTATAAGATCCCACTAGCTTTGAGCTCATTTTGTATGATTGTCTCCTTAACTGCGGCAAAGACTAGTCGGACGGCGCTCGTATCCGTTGCCTGTGTTAAACTTGGGTAAAAGTGAGTGATCATCAGCCGGTGCCGGAATGAAGCACATACTGAGGATACACGCTCAGCCGCGCTCTGTTCGCTTGCATAAACTTCCATAGAATGTACTTGGCAGCCTTGTTGATATCATTCCCGCCCGTGTACTCTGGAAAGTACTTCTCCAGGGGCACCTTGGATAATTTCCGCCTGAAGATGTCAATCTTGTTAAGGAACAGGATGATTGACGTCCGAAGGAACCATCGGCTATTGATGATGCTCTCGAATAAGATCAGAGATTCTTCCATCTGGTTTTGCGGCTTGCCCCAATCGAAATCGGAAAACCGGTCGTACTCTGACAGAGCGGTGCAGAATATGATGGAAGTGGCGCACTCGAAGCAGGATATCCATTTGCGACGTTCGGAATGAAGACCGCTCACGTCAGATATGTGGATGGATAGCTGATCCATGGCAAAGCGGGCTTCCGTTACACTGGTGGTCTTTTGATGGATATGTAAAAGGTCTGTTTCGTTTGGAATGTATGTCGGTGACCCGATGCGTGTAATCTCGCTCAGGAAGCTATAGCGACAGCGGTTAGGGCTGAAATGTGTTGGATGAACACACGTACGTACTAGTCCGCCGTGTGCATCAAATTCAAAAACTCGCTCCCCCGTTCCTCCAAGATCTTCGTTATGACAGGATCTTTCCACATCTTGTCTATTGCCAGAGCAATGTCTTCCGTCAGCCTGAATCCATATGCATCTACCTCGTAGTTCATGATCGTATTTGCGAATGTTCTGTTGCCGTACTCCAGGTCAAGATCTAAATGATGTTTTCGGAGCACGGTTATAATCGCATGAATGGATTCGAGGACATTCATATAGACTGCCTCCCTGTACTTCTCCTTCTCTCCCACCGAGAAGCCATTACTGTGGATAATCCTCATCTGTTTGAAGATGGTGCTTTTCCCGGCTCCTCTTGTCCCTAGCAATAGGATTTTGCACTCTCGTTTGAACCTTTTGGCATCCTCTTCGATTTGCTTGTCGATAGCGATAGAGCGAGAGTTCGCGATCAGGGAAGAATGGGAGGGGTGGAGATTGAATAGGACCATGTACGTCGGAATGCGGAAATACGCAAGGGAGAATACAGGAATACATGCTGAAGGGACGCGGATGAAGTGCTGTTAGAAGGAAGGCACAGCTGATAAGATAAGCAAGGCGGTGCCAGTCTCATGATGACTTGCCGTTCTAGGCCTTCTTAGGCTTCTACACTGCCATCATGTGCTTAGGCGACTTCTGACGTTCGGCTCGCAGAGAAATGGCAGGTATGCCTCTTTGGTGTATATTGATTCAGAGGCGACATTCCTCACACTGATTTCTCCTAGATGGCTCTTGTTGCTTATTGTCACGAACGACAGGTTTCCACACAATTGATTCATCTCTTCGGAGAAGCTTCTCACTCGTGTGTGATTCTCCCGTTTCGGTTCAAGGGACACAATTCACTGACAGAATCCGGTGCAATGCTGCACAGGAATAGTATCGTTTAAATCGCGTTTTCAACATGCGTGTGACCGCTCTCAGGGCGCTCCTTCATCATACCCTCCTTCAAGCTGGTCCGGAACTTCAGGCTTTATTCTTTCCTTGCCACCTTCTCATCTAGTTGTCGGAGGTACCTTCTGCTCCTCATTGTCGCTGCTGGAGTCGAGTCATGCCTGACAACTCAGCAAACTTTGGTACCACACTCTCCGATGGTATTCAGGACATCTCCGCCCTTCTTCCCCTTCTCGGAACTGAACAGGTCGAGCGTCACGTCGGTTCCTCTCTGGAGAAAGGGTACCTATACGCTGCAGCTTCGACACTATCGTTATTCGGTAGTCTCGGAGGTGCAAAAGCAGGATTTGCGACTTTCATCGGGACTATTGCACATCCCAGGTTCTACGGAGGCCGTTGGTTCGATGATGCAGGTTTTGGAACAGCCGGCTCTATCACTTCGATGGTGACGATAGACAAGGACACCGGGCTGTATGGAGCGGAGTTGAAGCTTAAGAAGCTTATGGAGGAGCAGCACATCGATGATCCCAACCTGGTCTCGGGGTTTGAATGGTCGGGGTGGAAACGCGCGCAGAGCAAACGCGATGCAGCGGAGCTTCTGCGACAATGGAATGAACGAAGCTGGCGAGACGGCGGAAAGCCTTTCTGGGTATGTATACAGCATTTTTGATCATTCTTAGGGAGCTGAGTGTTGTTTCCGTGTCAAAGCGATACTCTCTAGCGCTACTTGCATGCATTATATGCCTCCGGCCACGCACCCTGATTCGAACTACAATAGGAATATCCAAACGACTGGGCTTCCAACTCAGTCGGGCCGCCCAGGTATGTTAAAGGATTTCTACGGACACAATCAACACCTGATACTTCCTTTCCTGTAGCTCTTCAATTCATGGAATCGGCAACTTCTTTTAACCTCTGCGCTTTGTACAATGGTCAGCATAACCCCTTACATCTACCTTGCCAGCGGTCGCTGGAACACTCCTTTGTCATGGATTTACCCAGCACTTCGTTCATGTGGCTCGTTCCTATGCGCTGTATGTATCCAGCTAGCACTACAACTGCGAATACACCGCATAACCAGTACGAGCCTTGCCTGGATGAAAGTCAGACGCAAAAATGGAGATGTTCTCGAGGAAACACACGGTCAGAAAATGCAGCCGTTGGAGCAGCGCATCCGTGATTATCTTCAACCTTGGCAGAGCAATCCATCTGCCAGCGCCGAAGAAGGCAGAGTGGACATGAAGGAAAATGAGTCGGAGGTGCGGAAGCTGGGGGAGATGTTGGCTATCGACCCAATGCTCGTTGCATACCAGGTCCTGATTGCCATTGGCATGGTGATGATTGTTGCTGGTTATGTTGGCTGCTTCAGCATTGTCAAGAACAGTGATGCCCAGCCGGGCCTTACGTGTGGTTCGCAATGGAGGCCATCCTCTCGCTGCTTCGCATAGTGCTTTGGGGCGCGAATCCGTCGTGGGATGAGAGTACAGGTTTAACGATGAATCTTGAACTCCATAAGTCGGATGATCCGTATTATCCCCTCATTACTTCGCCTCATAGCAGCGAGGAGCTGGGTTTTGGGGAAAAGCCATCTTCTGATCCCAAGCCTTTTGTTGTATACACTGAAGGCGAGTTCTTTGCCGCAGCGACGTCTTGGATTGGGCCAGTTCAACGACTCGGAGCCAATGCAATCACATTGTATTATGCTATCCTTACCCAGCGTGCGCCATCTACTTCGAATGATGGTGCCAATACTATATCCAAAGACCTAAGTGTCACAATCCTTCTCACCGATTCACGTTCTTTCACATTCTTATGCCACGGAAATGATGGACTACCGATCACTGTGTTCTTGTCGAAGCTTTTAATGCAGTCAGGTATCGGTTCCCCACACTACCAGGTCTTGCTCGGCGATCAAACTGAACCAGGAAACGACGGATTTCTACGAAGTCGTCTATTCTATGATGTCCTAGGACACGCGCAAACTCTTCGCGCACGTATGTTCAGGGATAGCCGGAACTCCATGGATCTGAAATGGAACCTCTTCAGCTCCCATGGGAATCGCACTCCTCCGACCCCCGTTAACAGTGGTTCATTGTCGTCGCATGACAGACAATACGTTGCCCTGTTGAAATGGCGGGATTTTGTTTCGGAATACATAGACAATCGCCGTTCGAAGGACCCGTCTCTCATCCCAACTGATGCTACAGAGCAAGATAGATTCCGCTATGAATCATACACAGAAATGCTTACTGTATTCGAATGCGCTATCCTCGAAGTGTACATCTGGCATGCGGAGTGGGTATACTTGGACCGTCGGCCCAGAGAATGGAATGCAAAGGTTCTGTCACATTTGCATTCCGAATGTCATAGCGCAATGGTAGCACGAACCACGGCACAGAAGAACCGCGCACTGTCTCGATGGCATAATTCCAGTGCCACCTCCCAGTCGGAGCGCACGTTCATACGACCTGAGGATGTGTGGACTCATTTGATCGATGCATTGCAAAAACTCAGGGATCCTGGATCAGACCTCCGACAAACGGTACAGCGTCATTACGATAAAATCTCTGCCCTTGGATTCGAACAAGCAGATTTAATGGTGGAACTCGGTGCAGACCTTCTACCCCCTTCCTTTTACAGCCTATTCATTAGTGATACTGCTTGTCCCAATAGCAAATCTATTCGGGAAGAGTGTCTCTACCACCTGTGTCTTGCGGTCGAGTACATACCCAATACTCCGCCACCCCCCTCTGGCACATCACCCTATGTCTCTGTCAATCGCGCCACAGAAATTCCCTTACTTCAAAGGAAGAATACTCTCCGTGCGCTTGACATCTCTTTGAATGGCATGAACAAGAAAACTCTTAGAGAATACCTGGCGTTGATTTTTAATTTGCAGGACACCGCCCAGATGACGACCCTCGTACTTCGTTATTTCAATCGCAACTCAACCGAACTCAAGACGGCACTCACCGAAGTCATCACGCGGCACCCAAATATCCTCTGTCTCGCTGGAACAGGGTGTCACCGACCCGGAGAAGAGTGCGAAGAACTGCACTGCAAGGCAATAGCTGCAAATCGGGAGGTGTGGAAGAAGAGCGTGAACATTGGTTCAGGTTTTGTATACTGGGTTGGATTCGAGGCCCGCGATAATTGGGATGTTCAGGCTAGAGGAAATCACGTCAAATTGTTAGATACCGGAAGATGCATAATCGAGTTTCATTGCCCAGGCCCGGGAGAGCTCAATGTCACCCTTTCTGTGCGTAATATGTACAGCTCAAATCCAATTGAGCTTATGGGGACTCTGAGCTCGGACCTGGATGAAATGACAACTTCGATGACACGTGAAGTATCCGGTCAGAGAAACGTGGTTTTTGGTTCTCCAATGTGCAGGAAGGGGTCGGAAGGATAGAGATTCAAGGGCTCACTGCATGGCCTCCATGGGAGATCCATGATCGCGTACAGGTCCAGTGGAAAGGCAAGAATGAAGCGAGTAGAAATGATGCGATTGAATTGGACATGGTGGCTTCAGCGAACGGATCTCAGGTCGTTCCTTAAAGAGATTCAATGATCGGTGTACGGAAAACACTATATTGGTATTTTGCTGATATACATGAGATAGATGTCGTGGTTGGATGAATCGAAACATAGGGATGGATATACATCTGTGGGCTTGACAAGGAGTCGACGAAACTGATCTGCAGCCTGACTTGAGGTATGGTTAGTGAAATTATCACTGAATATGATCAATGGCATACCTATCTCGGACTCTTGACTGCATTACTGTCGCGGTCATCAACGAGCACTTGTTTCACTTACACCCTTAACCGAAAGAGAAGTGGGATACCCTGTGAGAACCAACGCGTTTATTGGAGTGGATATTGGTTCTTCGTCATTCGATTAGCTCGTTCTTATACTAAACCAAGAAAATGAGTTCAAACTCACCGAATGTAGTGCCCTTTCTTGCAGTGATTTTTTTTCAACAAAATCTCGCTCCCCGTCAAGCTCTTGTGGCAGCTGTTTCTTTGCCTTGAAGCCTAGAAGATGCTCTCCAGGTGTCGAAACTCGTTTGGCATGGCATGGCTTGGCCGTTTGGTATCCATCCTGAAGCGCGATGCGATGGAGAGATGCTATACAGACTGGATTTCGATAGGAAGGGACCACACATGGTACGATTCGGTAAAAAGGTAAGCGCTGAAGGTAATAGGATATCGATAAAACACTGAAAAAGAGAGGAAAGCACTATTTACCGAGAATGTGGGAGTAACAACTTGATGAGCCCGTATGTACCCTTTGGATCCGCTAATTGCTTTGGAGTCGTACATCCCCCGGCATTGAAGTGGGGTGCAGCGGGTACCGAACAAGTGAGAACAGATCGCTGGAGAGCTTCTCATGGGCAAGCTGTTGCGTCTATGCCCGAACTAACGTGCACCGAGCACTCCGATGCCCAAAGACTCCGATGCTATACACCACTAGATAAAGGGTGCTAGGCTATGCAATCTGGGTGAGCGTAAAAACCCAGAGCCCTTCATTCTAAGGATACTGACCGTAGCATGTTACGTGTAGCAAATCAGATCTTGGGAGTGTTTCGTTGTCGGAAGAGATACGCGCGAAGTTTCCGCTGGAAGAGCACAAGTACTTGATGAAGCTGCGGTGCATGAAAGGGAGCGATTAATTGCCGAATGTTCACTGCCAAAGGTTTCAAGAGCTGTCGTCGTCTATCAGGTGTCAGTTAGAAGTATAGAGAAACGAGAAACAGAACAAAGTATTCACCGAATTCAATGTAACCTTCCATCTTTTCGTGTCGCCTCCTTCGCACCGACGGTCGACAATCCACCGTTCTGGGAGCTTTCGAGACTCGAAGGTTCGAACATAGTTGGCGTTGGTAGAATCATGAGGCGGTCTAGTGTCAACTAGTCTTTTATTTTCGAGTTTGGAGGGCATGCGAGTACCCGTACGCTGTCGGTAACAGACAGTGAACCAAGACCTAAAGTACGAAGTTAGCAGGACAGAAATGAGTTGAAGAGGTAAAAAATCCACCGTTCATCCCTTCATTCTCCAGCAGAATACCCATTATGAGCGTCAGGACGGTGCAATAAAGTGAGGCCTGATGCATGATGTGTAGTTCTTCTCTGAGAGGTGATGAGTATATTGTCAGAGATATGGAATAGGAAATCGCATACCTGTCGTGATTTGAGAGGCGATGCGTGTATAAGATCCAAGAATGTCCTGGATTGGTGCGCTTTGAGGAACATGAGGTGGTCAAGGAAAGGGTAGTAGTGGTCGTCGTGGTGAAAGGTGTTTACCGCCGGCGCTTGTCAAAACCATCACTGTATTTCACATTGTTCATGATGCTCGTCTACTCGTATGGCCCTGCGCGCGATGACTGTGCATTGAACAATTTGTGTCTGTGCTCAGTCTTGAATCTAATGCTGGCGTGTCACCTCAAGATAACCTACTCCAAACGCTATTCAAAGCACAACAGCGCCTTTGCACTCTGGTATGTACACAGTCCTCACTCTACGCTTTCATCCTGGCTCATCGCTCCTCCTACGCAAGTACATGCCCAAGCTTCGATTTACACCTCCAGAGATAAATCCTGTCCCGTGCACTCTCTCTCTGCTCCCTTCCCAAACATCCCGACACATCCTCTTTGACTTGAACCCCATCCCCAATGGCCTCAACTTCAAGGAGCCACTAAACAACATGCCACCATATTCATAGCCCCTACCCACCTCCGGACAGGCGCGAATTGTTGTTTTGGCATTCAGAAATGGTGCTTCGTCGCAGATTAGGACTGTACTGTTGAGGAGACAAGGCGCGTACGACGGTACAAAGAATCACCCACACAGGACTGTTTTTGGTATTGGGTGATGACTGGGTTACATCTGCAAGGGACTACGAGCCTTGCCACGCCGCAAGCTGTGTCTTTCAATTTTGCTCGTGAACGCTCGGTACGGTCTCTGACTCTGAAAGGTTTTTACTATAGACTGACGAAGGCTTGTACTTAGGACTTGGAACGCCGCGCTCTTCATCAGCTCAAAGTCGTCTGTCGTGCGTTCCTTAAGCTTTTTCAAAGTCGAAGCTGTACTCATGTCATTCTCTGGCGCTGTCAGGTTTCTATTCAGCTGTGCAGCATGACTCGCATCGATAGTGTTCTTATCGATGTTCATTGCTGTACTTGACGTCCAGTTACTATGGATACGGTTCGCGGTGACGTATACATGCACACACCCTTACCTTGAACCATCGCCATTCTCCATGTCGTTTGAAGGGTGCTCTCATGTCACCATCAACGGTGGAACATTTTCAGTGGTCAAAGGTAGTCAGCACAGTTGCTATGGCGCAGGCAGCAGGAAAGACCTGGTGCATCTCCTAGATCCGTGCGGAAGACAGTCAGCGGAATTGAATCAGGTATGTCAACAACGTATAACTGAGATTCGAGCTGTCTTTCTGACCTTTAAAGCTTCAGTACCACGAACTCAAGACAGCAGATATTCGTCTGAAGAGGAAGATAATGGATACTAAGGCTAAGAGATGGGGCAAGGAAAGACGGAGAAATCTGGATGCTCGTCGAATCATTCATGTTGCCAGTATTCGCGGTGAAGATAAGGATGCGGAGTTCTTGCATGTTCAATACACCGGTCCTGATGCCGTGCAAGTGAATGCTCTCACTCCGGTATTGATCTTTCTTCATTGACATCTGTATATATAGGCCTATCATCAAGATTTCCAAGTTTTCTCTGCTGTCAAGTGAGTAATCGATGCTACCAGGCTCCGAGCGTATTGACACAGTTTTCAGGGACATCAACTGGTTGGAGCTTTTTGGTTATACCAACTATAGTGCATTACCGGCACTCGTTTTCTACGACGGTGAGGTCTATCGTTACCCTTCGTCGGTCTATACTGAACTTCGTCCATGATAAAGCACTCATACCGGTATCGCACATATTTGAACGGAATGGATTTTCACCCCTACTCCAAACCTATTTGACATATGTATGTACGTCTAAGCTATGCATCCTTGTGTACTGTTTTCTAATATCTCTTAGTCTGCGATATTACAGGGAATAGAGGCACAAACTGTACGTGAGCGTTACATGTTATGGGTATCGTACTTAGCAATCAATTCCTCAGCCTCTACGTGAACTGTGGGTTGAGCCAAAGACTGGGATGTTACGCAGAGGGCCCCACGTTGATATGACATCCAACCTCATTTACCAAGTTTGGTCAGAAGTATCCCTTGCTCTTCCCAAAAACGGTTATCCTCCCCTGGATATACAGACCTTCAACAACCCAAGCCTTATTCTCCAATACCTCACTGGGATTTTCCCCGCTCACAATATCGTCGAAGGAATCCGCTGGTCCTCCAAGACAACCCCGGAGCAGTTAAATGACCAGAACATCATATCGATCCTCTCGTCGCTTCCTGGCACCGTCTATCACAGAACCTCCAGAGAGGTCATAGTTCGACATCAAGGAACCAGACATCAATGGTTTTACGATCCTTGGGAAGAGCGGTTTCGCGTACCGGATCCATGCGAGAAAATACGCTTGTGATGGATAATGGATCTGTGAGGTGCATATCCAACGATGAGCAGTGTTAATGTGGGCTGATTAGATATCTAGGTTCATGCTGAAGTCAACGGACCTCGGGCAACTGAAACTGCTTCATTTACATTACGAGCTACGGCCTGTAAGGACGTGGTACTCCTTTGCAGATATGTGGGTGTCGCAGTCACATGGTATTTTCAGCCGACTGGGAATTCGGGAGGACGAATGGGGGGAATATTGTGAGCTTTCATGTTTCTTGATCAAGTGCCGGTATTGATCGACCATAACAGCCATGTTGGGTCACTTTAGGCTTACCTTCAAATGTGAACGTCGACGAGCCAAGAGAAAATCACATAAATGTTCCGACATCACCATTTCAACGCCGACGTACCTCTTTATCCGACCGGTTCCCCGCCCCTCTGATGGTAGAAGCAAGTGGGATACTTGGCTAGGAGAGAGGAAGTACTACTGGGCTTTCGACTCCTCCGGTAAAAAAGAGATATCAGAGGCGGAGCGGCTGAAGTTGGAACTTCCATCGTTCAGGAGTACCATCAAAGTATGGCATACTTGGTGGGATTCTGCCTACGGTGCACTTCGACTGCTGCATCGTCACCAGGGTTTTGATCCCAAATTGACGGATCTCGCTAGATCCCTCGACTATCCAATATTTGAGCTACATACTCATTACAAAGAGATTCAAAAGGATGGTGAGCTCCTTTCTACCTTACCTCTCGCGGACGATCTTCTCAAGATGGTGAAGCGGTAGCCCCTGGTACTGGCATTGATCGACCCCAGTCATACAAGTTCCCATCAGCATTTGAGGTCAGGATTCGATGGATAAGGGCATGTCGCTCACTACAGTTGGGCCATACAGGATCATTGTCAAACAACGGTAGCCCGTGCGCCAACGTACTGGCTGTTTTGGACGTTGACTGAGTTACTTATTACATGTACAGTAGTGCAGTTCAATATGTATAGATGTCTACTCCTGCCTACTGCTTCGAGCTCGCGAGATGAACGTTGAACATCGGGTATCTTACTCTCACTCGGAGTCGCTGCTCCTTTCTCAAACCACCACAAGGTCTACCGTACTGACAATAGTCCGTGTAGGGGCATTGGAATGAATGGCCGGGGCTCTCATTCGGAACCAAGATGCGTCGCGTCTGTCCCCAACTAACGCCGAAAGGCAGTTGGTTGCGGGCAGCCTTATCTTCCGCTAGTATGACCAATGGATACCTCTCTCAAGTTTCTTTGGATATCTCATCGTCTCTCTTACCTCGCTAGAGTGAAAGCTGATAAAAAAAGGACAGGTATGTGCACTGTCTTTTTCACCTATACGCTAATCCTAAACACCCTACAAGTGATTACTACAAGCTCTGTTGCGACATCCTCATCTCAAGCCACACGGATTGAATGACAACATGCATACCTCCGCCCAATCTACATGCTCGAATAAACAGAAATAAGTCCCAGCAGTCTCTATTCCTGGAAACCCAGGCGTCACACGGAGAGTCCCAAAGACATCAATAACACCACCCATTCAACCTCCTTTGATGCAAGTCTAGGCAACTCATAGTTATCAGAGTTCGGTGTACCACCATTTTACCCGTGTTCTTATGCCTTCTGGCCAGGGGATGAATATACGCCCACGACCTTGTCATAGTGACAAGCGAACCAACCGTTCCTTGTCTACCTCTCAAGTTCACAAGATCTCCAGTCCCCGGGCCATACACCTTCGATAAAACAGAGACAACCCACATCCCGGCTCCAAACACTAGTCCTCCGTGCCAGCCCTTTGCGCCCAAAACCCAATCAAGTTAGTATCGTCCTGAGTCCTCCACATCGCCAACTGCTCCTCTTGACACCAGTTCTGTCGACGCCTTTCTACTCCCACCTTTTTTGACATCTTCAAGCATGGAGCCCAAAATAGTCATAACACGATTCTGACACGAAGATGGCGCTGTTGAAAGATCTTGGCGGTAAGCCTCGTCTCTCATCCTGAAGATATTGTTCCTGATATCCACACGTAGGCTCCAGAGCTGAGGTCAAAAGCCGTGCTCGGTGTTTCAGCGGATGGTGTCGAGTTAATGGGTCAGCAAAGAAATAGACGAACCGTTTCGAGGTAAGTTGTGCTCGTTGTCCTTTTCGTCGACCAATCGGCTAACGCTCACAGTACTGTAGCTTTTCGACGAGGGACATACTGGTTCAAGAGGGACCTGAACTTGTGGGCTCTTGCCTTATCGCTCCCTTCAGATATTCAGAGAGGCAGTCGGTTAGTTGGCGCTGGGACTCGGACCTTTGACCCGATACGTTATTCGTGGTTCTCTGCGGCTCTGGACTCCCACTTGGCTTGAATCTCGCTTCGTCAAGATATGACCTTAGCCTCACAGTAGCATGACGAATACCTGGAGGTGGACTATATACCAGATTCAGCGTGGACGCATTTGCTCGTGTCGATACTCGGTGGGTGCATCTCGGCCAACCTGCCTGATTTCAAGGTTTTAACTTTGGCGTAGATCATGACTATCCACGGCTACGTAAACGAAGGAATCATCGTTTCTGCCTCTCACTGTGTGCATGCCAATGCGGAAGCTGTCAACACTAGATCATAGATGCCATTGAAAGCTTGCGGTGCTGACGGCGAACGAAGAACGAACAATTCTGAGCCACAGGAACTCCGGTAGTATGGACAGTTGTGAAGGTATATATTCATCATGTCTGGTGCCTACTAGCTATGAAAATTGTGATGGAATATACCAAGATTTCTCCCAGAACTGTCGTTCTCTCACACCGGTCCATTGCTTCTCCATTTCAGCTCTACATGTCCATAGATCTCCCATGTGTTCCCCCAGTCCCTGCTTATCGCGATTCTCCCCGTCCCTTTTTTCATGCCGCGAAAGCTGAAGGCAAGGTCCTCCAGTTCTCCCTCGAGTTCATCTTCACGAGCGGGAACATCACGCGTCTCCGTCAGTGATATTCCACCGATGTCAGACTGCAAAGTTGCCTTGAGCTTGGTGGGGCGCGGTGCTTTAGTATAACGCACTGATAATGTGACAGTGATCTGCCCCCGACCTGGGCAATAAAAGAAAATTAGGCATCTTCCCGTTTCGTGTAATTGGATATAATCTCCTTTCGCCTCGACGTCCCCACCCGGGCAGCCTTCGAATCCCACGCGATACCCGAAAACTAAGCCCTTTTCCATCCCGTTCTTCCACGCCTCCTGATTTGCAACGGTTGCCGTGCATTGTGGCTCGTCGCAATCTTCTCCAGGTTGATGGCACACTGTCCCGGCGAGGCACAGGATTTGCGGATGCTCGGTGATGTGATCTGCAAGCGCTGCCTTGAGGTCAGCTGATTCCTTGTTGAAGTAGTGAAAAATGAGCGTTGTCATTTGTGCTGCTTGATCGTCCTCCTGGTCAGGGTATTTGATGAAGGCTAGATATCTTCTAGGCTCCCTTTTGGCGCGGCTGCATAAAACTAATTGCAGGGCCCTCAGATTCGGTTTGCTTTTAAGTCCTGAGACGCTGAGATGTGCCAATGAGACGGATGCATAGGCATGTCTGGCATCAAAATACTGCGTAATCAGCAGTCCCACATCCCAACCTGTTTCAGGAATTCGGTCGTGAAAGCAGGGATGAAGCAAAGGATGCAGAAAATAGGGAACGAGTTCCCGAATCTGAGCCTCTTGTCCAATTACACGCCCGAGGATGATGTCGCAACGCTCTTTTACCATTCGTTGGATGTCATTATCGACTGCCGCATATGTTCTGAGACTTTGTAAGGTCCCGTGTAGATGGGTCCATGCCGTTTCAAGCTGTAGAATCCCTGGCTCTGACTGGGGGGATATCTGATGGCGATACCGCGAGGTAGCAGCTGTTTTCAGCATTGCCATGCGTTCTTCCATTGCCTGAAAACATTCGGGATATATTTGCAATGCTAGCTTTTGATCGCCACCGTAACTATCCAACAATTTCTTCTCACGAATCCAAAGATAGGCCTCGAGGATTGCGCTCTCGAATATAACGAGCACTTCACGGTAGAAGTCGATGTCTTTAATTGTATCATCGCACAAGATATCATATAACTTGTCAACCGAGCGTCGATTCTGGATGTATGAAGATATAAAATCCCATAGTTGACCTAGGCGAATGTATTCCCCATCGTGTTTTGATAATGGAGCGAGCCCACCGTCGCCGCCATCGGCGATGAAATGGGCCTCGGAACCATAAAGGTTCCATTTCAAGCGCATGGAATCCTGGCTATCTCTAAACATACGCGCGCGAAGGCTTTGTGCATGTCGCAGAACATCTTGAAACAGCTGACTTCGTAGAAATCCGTCATTTGCTTGATTAATCTGATCTCCAAGCAAGACGCGGTAGTATGAGGAGCCGGTGGCAGAATGCATCGAGAGCCTTGACGAGAATACAGTGACTTCAGGGTCTCGTCCGTGGCAGAGGAATGTAAACGAACGTGAATCTGAAAGAAGAATTGTGATGCTAAGGTCTTTCCGTCCCCTGTTGGCTCCATCGTTCAAAGGAGGTGTATTGTGGCTAAGGATAGCATAATACAAAGTGATCGCATTGGCTCCGAGACGCTGGATCGGTCCAATCCATGAAGTCGCTGCGGAGAAGAACTCGGCTTCGTTGTAAACCGCAAACGGTTTTGGGGAAGGGATCTTCTCCTTGAAGCCAAGCCCTTCGCTATTGTGTGGGGACGTGATCAATGGGAAATAAGGATCATTCGAAATATGAAGTTTGAGCTTCATAGTCAGCCCCGTACTCTCATCCCATGTCGGGTTCAACCCCCATAGCACCATGCGAAGCAACGAGAGTATGGCCTCCATCGCGAACCATACATAAGGGCCAGCTGGAGCGTTGCTGTTCTTGACGATGCTAAAGCAGCCAACGTAGCCCGCAACGATCATTACCATGCCAGTGGCAATCAATAGCTGGTATGCGGTGAGCATCGGGTCGATAGCTAAAAGCGCTTCGAGCCTTTGCAGCTCATCATCCGGTGCGTTCCCTCGCCCTTCCTCTGGGACAGCAGGACGAATATACTCGTGGATACGCTGTTCTAATGGTTTCAGTTTCTGTCCCGGCAACCCCTCGAGTACATCGCCGCCCTTGCGCCTTACTTTCAACCACTCGAGGCTTGTGTCGGTAATGCGGTGTATTCGAAGCTGCAGTGCCAACTGGATACAAACAGCACACAGGAACGAACCGATAGAGCGAAGTGCCGGGTATGTCCACGACAAAGGGTTGTTCCAATTGCTGCTCGCAAGGTAGAGGTAAGGAGAACCGCTGACAATTGCGCACAATGTGGACGTGATGATGAGCTGCACATTCCAAGAGTAAAGAGCCTTTCGTCCCATTGCCTTGACATCTCTAGTGAGCTTCTTTGGGTCTGTGCTGCCTATACCCGCCTTTATTTCTCGCCAGTAATCCTAACCAAGCCGTTCAGGTATTGAAACGTTGGGGACATATTGAACATACCTGATAACTGCTAAACCCGTCGTCCCAAGGCGTTTCCCCCTTTTCTTCCGGGACTAGACGGCCCCACCCTGACCATTCAAACCCCGAAACCAGATTAGGATCGTCAATGTGTTGCTCTTCCAACAGCTTCTTCAGCCTCGCTTCCGCACCATACAGCCCAGTATCCTTATCAATCGTCACCATCGATGTGACAGAGCCCGCCGTACCGAACCCCGCATCATCTAACCAACGGCCTCCGTAGAACCTAGGGTGCACAATAGTTCCTAGGAACGTCGCAAACGCTGCCTTGGCACTTCCGAGACTACCAAACAGCGACAACGTAGAGGCGCCGGCATACAGGTACCCCTTCTCAAGAGAGGAGCCTACGTGACGCTCAACCTGTTCAGTTCCCAGAAGGGGAAGGAGAGCAGATATATCCTGGATTCCATCGGAAAGGGTGGTACCAAAGTTCGCTGAATCGCTGGACATGTTTGGATCCAGCAATGATAATGAGGAAGAATGGAAATAGACTGGAAGTCACTGGATGAGAGAAAGACTGGGAGCGGATTGGGTGTGTGAAGTGATAAGAGGTGGGGAAGATGGGGGGTTTGGGTCAAGGACTAGTCGCACGCATGTTGAGTAAATGCGAGGTTTTCTTGTGCGACACATGATGCGGCGTTGACTGTGACTATCATAATGAATTCAATGAGCGTTCTCAGGTTCAGCACGCGCAATCAAAATGTCACTGACGTACTCAAGAAAAGATATATGAAATGATTGAGTGTGCCACGTTGTCTGATCTTGCGAATAGGTGAATAGCCAATGGCCACAATGACGGTTGGATAACTATATCCCAACGTGAGGAGCTGTGAGCAGATAACATAGAACCAACGCAAAGTAGAACGCACTTTCCAATGGCCGACACTTTGGATACGCCGCGAAAGACGTCCTGCGCCGCGTAATCTCAGTTCCCCTCTACGGCCGCTGAAACCAATACAGGCGAATCATTCCTCTGAAAGGAGACCCGGAGCAAGTTCATCTCCTAATACCAGTCATCAGCAACCACATTTTCATAGAACAGTCGAGAAGCTAACCTTTCAAGCAGGGTTAGCGACGAAGCAGAATCGTATCGAATGACAATAGCAGGCATTGATATCGACAAGGACCGGCTCAGAAACATAACACGTCTCGGAGGAAGCGGAGATGTACCGAGATTCTGTGATTCAGAACGAGTAAGCAACTGAGCTAACCAAGCAAACGTACCCGCATATCCAGAATGTGGGACTAGAAATGAGAAACTCTTGTGTGCCAGAGGAGAGTTGAGAAAGAGCTCGCTTTTATTTGACATGTTCGGCTGCAGTTCGGGTTCGAGAGAGAAAGTTCTGCATCACAGGCCGATGTGTAGCTGAGCCGGAGCTCGATTACTGGTGGTGGATATAGCGCCGTGCCTTCTCTTCTACTGTGTCTGCTGACCGCCTTGCATTCTGGCTGTTGACGTCCCGAGGACTGTTATAAAAGTGTCATTAGACTCTTCGAACGAAGTGCACTGCCCAACGAAGACGTACCGGCAGCTTGAGGATCAAGGTGGCGAATTCACAGTAAGGTAGCTCGCAACAGGAACCGGCACCCCTTAGTCAGCAACTCCGCCGTCGTCGTTGCCCTCAACATCACACCTCGTCGACACCCTACAATGCAAAAATACTCTTACAGGCGTCTTAGGATAGACCTAGGGAAGGACTCTGTCAGAGCCGAATCCGAGAAAAATCAATGGTTGGTCGACCATCCTTGAAAACTTTCCCCTGCTTCCCTCCAGTCATCAAAGTGTTTTTCGGGGCATTTGGCGCATTTTTTAATTTTTTGGGTCGGCGGAAAAAGATAATTTGACTGTCACAAGTCACAGCACGTGACTGTGACATTACCTTCTATAGTAAGATGCTGTGCCACCCTTCTGGACTCCGACTGGTAAGAGGTCAATATCTGCCTTCCCAGATACAGGGGGCCACAGAACGTCATCTGGACATAAGACTATACCTACTCTACCCTAAAGGATATCAGTTCTGCTATGATTATTCCCAAAAAATTTTCATTTCAATGGCTCGAAGCCCGATTTGACCCTAAGCGCCCGTTACGTCATTGCTTAGTAAGGGGGTGCCGGTTCCTGTTGCGGGCTACCTTAGGGACTTCCGGTGTCTCGGTAGGCTATCCAGAGAATACATAGTGCTTTCTACTTCGGTTCCTGTTCGGGTTCGAGACAAGGTTGTGCCATAGCTCCATCCATCGCTAAGGTTTAGGAGAATGGGAATTCCTTGGATTGGTAGATTTTGTGAACGTAGTGCCTATGGAGCGCGGGGAAGGACGAATAGTCAGTGATACACGCTGGCTTTGAGACCTCAAATAGCATACCAGGTTTTCCTCCGTGTACGCACTACCTCGTCCTATGGTCGACCGTACTCCAGATGTTGGCGCCCTGGGAGCTGGTGTAAGCAGAGAGGTTAGAGAATAGCGAAGTGTAGACTCACCGCCAGGTGTGTCTGAATGATTGGGTTTTGAATCGCCAAACATCCTATTAGTAGTTCAGGCAGGCCATGCCATTCTTCTAGAACATGTTGAGTTTTAACATAGTGCTGGCATAATAACGAAACTAGAACCCACCATTCGTTGCGAACTTATATTCTTCGGAACATAGCTGATTACCCTGCCTTTTCCCATAGTATTTGTTTTCGCGAGAGAATCATTGAATATAGTCGCGACGGCCGAGTACAAGGGAAGATGGTGGTTTGGGACCGAGTACGACGCGTCTGACTCCGAGTCTCACCTATACGCTAACCACCCTACAAGTGATTACTACAAGCTCTGTTGCGACATCCTCATAGGCTCAAGCCACACGGATTGAATGACAACATGCATACCTCCGCCCAATCTACATGCTCGAACAAACAAAGTCCCAGCAGTCTCTATTCCCAGAAACCCAGGCGTCATACGGAGAATCCTAAACTTGAAGACATCGATAACACCACTCATTCAACCTCCTTTGATGCAAGTCTAGGCAACTCATAGCAATCAGAGTTCAGTATATGACCATTTTACCCGTGTTCTTATGCCTTCTGGCCAGGGGAGGAATATACGCCCACGACCTCGTCACAGCGACAGGCGAACCAACCGCTCCTTGTCCACCTCTCAAGCTCACAAGATCTCCAATGCCATACTCCTTTGATGAAATAGAGACAGCCCACATCCCGGCTCCAAACACCTGTCCTCCGTGCCAGCCCTTTGCGCCCAAAACCCAATCAAGTTAGTATCGTCCTCCACCTCGCCATCCGCTCCCCTTGACACCAGTTCTGTCGATGCCCTTCTACTCCCACCTCTTTTGTCATTCTCAAGCATGGAGCCAAAATGTCCACAATACGGAGATGGCGCTGTTGAAAGTAAGCCTCGTCTCTCGTCTCAAAGATATTTCTGATATCCACACGTAGGCTGTGGGGAGTCGTGCTCGGCGTGAACAATTCAACGGATGGTGTCGAGCTGATGGTTCAGCCAAAAGATAGACGAAAACGTTTCAAGGTATGTTGTACTCGTTGTCCTTTTCGTCGACCAATCGGCTAATGCTCACAGTAGCTTTTCGACCAGGGACATACTGGTTCAAGAGGGTTCTGGACTTGTGGGCTCTTGCTCTAGCGCTCCCTTCAGATACCCAGAGAAGCAGCCAGTTAGTTGGCACTGGAACCCCTAACCCGATACATTATCGGTGGTTCTGCGCGGCTCTGGACGCCCACCTAGTAGACTTGGATTAAATGTCGCTTCGTCAACACATGACCCTAGCCTCACAGTAGCGCAACGACTACCTGGAGGTGTGCCATATATTGGATTCAGCGTGGATGTATTTGGTCATGTCGATACTCGGTGGGTACATCTCAGCCAACATGTTTGATTTCGGGATTTTGACTTTGGCATAGATCATGACTATTCACAGGTACACCAACTGGAATCGTCGTTTTTGCCTCTTACTGTGTACTCGCGAATGCGGCGGAAGCTGTCGGCACTAGATCATAGATGCTATTGAGAGCTTGCGGTGCTGACGGCAAATGAGAGACAAACAATTTCGAGCCACAGAGGAACTTTCCGGTGGTGTGGACAGTTTTGAATGTATATATTCATCATGTCTGATGCCCACTAGCTATAAAAACTGTGATGGAATATACGAAAATTTCCCCCAGAACCGTCGTTCTCTCATACCGGTCTGCTGCTTCTCCATTTCAGCTCTACATGTCCGTAGATCTCCCATGTGTTCCCCCAGTCCCTTCTTATCATGATTCTCCCCGTCCCTCTCTGCATGTTGGGAAAGCTGAAGACAACGCCCTCCAATTCTCCCTCGCGTCCATCTTCACGAGCGGGAACATCACGCGTCTCCGTTAGTGGTGTTCCACCGACGTCAAACTTCAAAGTTGCCTTGAGCTCGGTGGGGCTCGGTGCTTTGGTATAACGCACTGATACCGTGACAGTGATTTGTCCCCGACCTGGGCAATAAAAGAAAATCAGACATCTTCCCGTGTCGTTTAATTGGATATAATCTCCTTTCGCCTTGACATGCCCACCCAAGCAGCCTTCGAATCCCACGCGATACCCAAAAACTAAGCTTTCTTCCATCCTGTTCTTCCATGCCTCCCGATTTGCAACGGTCACCTTGCATTGCGGCTCGTCGCAATCTTCTCCAGGCTGATGGCACACCGTTCCGGCGAGGTAGAGGATTTGCGGATGTTCGGTGATGTGATCTGCAAGCGCCACTTTGAGGTCAACTGATTCATTGTTGAAGTAGTGAAAAATGAGAGTTGTCATTTGTGCTGCTTGATCGTCCTCTTGGTTGGGATATTTAATGAGGGACAGATATTCTCTAGGATTTTCTTTGGCGTGGCTGTCCAACACTAATTCCAAAGCCGTCGCTGAATTATGGTTGGTCATAAGTCTTGGGACGTTGAGATGTGCCAATGAGATGGATGCATAGGCAGGTCTGCAATCGAAGTAACGGGTGATCACATGCATGTCCTAGGGGCTGCTAACAAAGTGGTAAGCATTGAGACCATGCAGATCCGAAAAGAAAGCTAACCCTTATCGGTTCTGCGAGTGGGAACCTTCATGATCTGGATAGGTGTTTTCATGATGATATATTGCCTCTCCCGGGCATAGGGTGTATCAAGTTCTTGACGAGGGGAAAAAAGTCGTAGTGAGTGTCTTGAAGACGTTGCTGTCGAAGAGAAATCAACGATTTGTTCAGTGGTACAACGTTATCGAGACTCACGAATTCCAGTTTTCCTGATTCCCGTATTGACTCGAAATCGTCATCCGACTTCTGAGAGACGCTGAACACCACCGTCGTAGATTTCCACCACTGTTCATGGAGACCAGCCGAATCTTTAGCAAACCCGCGAGAATCAGCGCTCAAATTCCGGACTTTGGAAGTTGGATTTCACCTTATTGAGCTTTGGTTCTTGTTAATAGTGCTGCACGCTTATATTGAGCTGGCTGGTGAAAGAAAAAGGCGACACACCGAATATTCATTCATTCATTCCGCCCAGGCCTTTCACGATCCCGAGCTATCTCTCGCCAGTGATGCATTTCCCAATCTTTTTGTGGTCTGAAATCCCGAGTGGGGTTGAACGTTGAACGTTGAGTACGTTGAGTAGCCGGACTACACGATACATGCTGGACGGGGACAAGAGAGCTTGAACAAGCGCCCGTCGTTGACAGCTTTCACCGCGACGCCCACGACAACTTGGAAACTGTGTTCATTTCCTCTTTCAAGCCTCGAGATAACCTTTTTCTGGTCATTCCGACGACCGCCGCGCCGAGTTTCCTTGGATTAGTATGTCGGGGTCCTGACTGCGTTCTGATTGGGATGCTAATCCTTTACTTCACAGGACACTGCGTTTTATGATTTATCTCAGTCTGGTACCTTTGAAAGTCAGGGCAAGGAACCAGCAACTTTAATTAAACACATAAGATGGTTTCTCCAAACCGAACTGATCATTTACAGGGCGAAAAAAGGTCCCCACACATCTTGGTGTGCAGTCGAATCTGTCCATCTCAACAAAATGGGTTCCAAAGTTCTCTGTCTAACGCGTGGCAACGGATGCTGTGACGAGCCGTCGATAACGGCTCCGCGCTGTAACCAAATACCTGCATTCCCCTGCTTGGGCTCTGTTCATCGACCCCGCTTCGTTCCCGTCCATCCACTGCACCTCTATAATACCATGTACCTCCCACGCTCTATTAGAGGCCTCCCGAATTTCTATCTTCCCAACACCTTTCCGAACATCCCAGAAATCCAAAACAGCGTCCTTTGGTTCTTCGCCCTGTTCCACTTCATGAGGGATAACTCGATCGTTTATTGTAGTCTGTGTATCGTCCATGTCCGACATCAGAGTCGACTTGAGCACGATTGGCTCGTCATATTTGTTGCGCACCGATAGCGTGACGGTGATTTTACCCTGGCGATCGGGGCAATAAAATAGGATCAAGCATCTTCCAAACTTATCTACTTGGATGTGATCTTCTCGAGACTGGATTTCCGCATCCCATCGACCTTCGAATCCGACTCGGTATGCAAAGGTTGTACCTTGTGTTGCGCTGGCCTTCCACGCCTCCCGATTTACAAGGATTGCGTTGCAGTGTGGCTCTTCGCAATCGTCCCCGGGACAAGGGCATTCCGTTCCGGCGAGGTATAGAATATTCGGGTGGTCGGTGATGTGTTCTGTGAGCGCTCCTTTGATATCGGGAGAGATGTTGTGACAATCACTGAAGATTAGGGTTGTCATCTGTACTCCTTGAGCATGGCTGCTAGTCTGGTCAGGGTAAACAATTGAATTCAGGTAATCTTTGGCGTTGTCTTGTTTCTCTTTGTCCAGCTTGATGTCGAGTGCACAGAGATCCTTGTTCCTCCGAAGACGTGGAAGATTCAAGGTGCCTCGAGCCTGTTCGACCATATGATAAGGGCTTGAATCAAAGTAGTATGGTTGAGTATTGCGGACGGTTTCGAGAGCAAAACACAAGGAAGAGACACAATTGTCTCTGGGTATCTGGTCATCAAGGCAGCCATGGATTGAGGGTGGTAGAAAAAGGTGACCAAGCTCCGTTACCAAATTTTCACATTCGAATCCTTGGCAAAGTATTTCCTGAAAATGACCCTGAACCACTCGCTGAAGGTCATTAGGTGCATGGGACCTGAGCTTTCGAAGGGTATCACGCAGGTAAGCCCACGCCTCTTTGAGTTGTGCGGCTCTCGACTTTAATTGGGAAGCGGCGGAATCATCCCATCCATATTTCTGATATCGCGAAAGCGCCCCCTGCATGTGAATTGTGAATCGTGCCTCCATCGCACGATAGCACTCAGGATGCAGCTGCAACGAGAGCTTCTCGTGCATTCGCCTACTGTCGCTGAATTCCCGCTCACAAGTCCAGATGTATATTTCACAGATCGAAGTCTCAAACAGGGTGTGAACTTCTGATCTGTAGAAATCATCCTGTCTTTGTGCGCTGAGATCTGTTGCATCGACCTCGATGAGGTGTCTATTTCGAATAGAATCGGACGCGGCAGAGTTCCATAATTCTCGCAAGCCCATGTATTCTTTGTCATGCGCTGACAACGAAGTACTATCGGGAGAAATGCGAGTCTCGTCATGATGATTTTGAGAAGTTAGACGAAGGCATTGGTGAAGATTCCATCGCAGATCCAGTCTATTCTGACCGTCTGTGAAGAGACGAGCACGGAGAGTTTGGGTATGTCGTAGGACGTCATAAAACAACTGGCTTCTCAGAAACCCGTCATTTTCCCGCTCGACGCGATGCCCGAGAATAACTTGGTAGCATACCAAGCCGGCACCAGGGACTATCTCCAGCGTCGACGAAAATACAGCGACTGATTGGGTGTCATGTCCGTGGCAGAGGAATGTAAATGACCGGGAATCTGTGAGAAGGATCGTGACACTGAGGTCCTTGCAGGCACGATGGACGAGCATTGCATAATACAAAGTGACTGCATTTGCTCCAAGGCGTTGGACTGGTCCGATCCAGGAACTTGCTGTCGCAAAGAACTCGGCCTCACTGAACACAGTAAAGGGCTTTGGAGAACTCGACTTTGCCTCAAAACCCAGCTCCTCACTGGTGTGGGGCGAAGTAATCAATGGATAATAGGGATCCCGTGAGCTATGGAGTTCGAGCTTCATGATCAACCTAGTACCCTCGTCCCATGAAACATTCCATCCCCACAGTGCGATGCGAAGGAGGGAGAGAGACGCTTCTAGCGCAAACCAGATGGAAGGTCCACCGGGAGCGTTGGTCTTCCCAACGATGCTGAAACAGCCAACATAACCGGCGACGATCATCCCCATACCCGTGGCTATCAAGAACTGGTACCCGACGAGCCACCAATCGACACGTAAAAGGTCCCTAAGAACGTTGTCATCTGGTGTCGACCGATGGCCTTCCTCGGCTCTCGACAATGCTGAGCTCTGGTCAACCAAGTATTGACGGGCACGCTGCTCAAGAGGCAGAAGTCCGTCTTTGTTCTGTTCTTCAAGTTCCTCGCCATTTCTCTTCCTAATCTTCAACCACTCCAGAGACATGCTGGTGATGTGGTGTATTCGTAACTGTAGCGCCAATTGAATGCACACGACACATAAGAATGACCCAAAGGAGCGTAGCACTGCATAAATCCACGGTAACGGAGTGCCCCATTGCCTGCTGGAAAGATAGACGTAAGGAAACATGCTGACGATTGCCGATAATCCGGATGTGACAATAAGCATGGAATTCCAACTACGGTAGAGGCACCTGCACATTCCTTTTACGGTGCATTGTAGTTCACGGAAGTTGGTAGCCACCAGAAAACGAGCCATTGCTAGAGGATACAGCTGTGGATTCGGTCTATTAGCACCAATCAAACAAATAAATGGGGCGGCGCACAAAGAAATGGTTATCGCCCTCCTTCCAGTCGGGCTTGTCGCATTCCTGCCTCAAACGGTCCCATCCTGACCATGTGAAACCAGAAATCAACCGAGGATCATCGATGTGTTGCTCCTTCAACAGCTTGCGCAGATTGGCTTCTGCACCGTATAACCCAGTAGCTTTATCAATAGTCACCATTGATGTGACAGATCCGGGTGTAGTGAATCCAGCGTTATCTAACCAACGGCCTCCGTTAAATGGCGGGTGCGCGATCGAGCCCAAGAAGGTCGCGAAGCCTGCTTTGGCAATACCGAGGCTACCAAATAAGGACAGAATGGAAGCGGCAGAATACATATATCCCTTCTCGAGAGATGAGCCGGCCTGTCGCTCACATTGGTCCGTACCGAGTAGGGGGAGAAGGGCAGCAACATCCTGTATACCGCTTGATAATGTGTCGCCGAAGTCCTGCGGTTTATCTGACATAGCGTTCGGGTACGGCTCAAGCTTGGAGATATGTAGCTATATCAGCAAAAAATCATAAACACTATATGAGACAACATACCAAATGTGATGAGGAACTTGGGATAGAGAACGAGGTCTTGGGTGGAGCTTTATATTCAGCAGCATATCTGTCCATGTGTTCATCAGAGACATCGCAATTCACAAACAGAAAAACTCATGCAGAAGCGATGGTCGTGGTCAGCTAGAATAGAACTATCTTGTGGATGATTTCCTTCAGCGCTTTTAGGGATCTCGGGAGAAGCCGAGTGGTCAAGTTGACGCAGATGTTGGACATGGGATCATGCAGCCTGATTTTTGTGTTCTATCGGGTATCCACCCCAAAAGCCTAAAATACGTCCCTTGAGGTAGTGTTCGAGTCATATAAAACTGACAAGGAAAACTTGCCTCTCAGCCAGAGGGCTAAACGAGGAGCCATACACTGTCGCCCAGGCCCATCAACTCCAAAGATCCTAATCCGTAAAAGTCGTGGTTCAGAAACGGCATATGCTCCCAACCGGGATGTAGGAAGATTCAGCAATAGAGCGTGGCCTAAAGTGCACAAGCAGGGGAAGTAGAAAAGATCTAATGTTGTAATTGATCATCTCGTGTAGATACAATAGCAGTTGCTGTGAATCTGATACGTAGAGCTGTGGTGAGAAACGGTATTGGAGCTTTGACGAAGGATATCGCATGGCCCACCGATAACAGAAAAGGTACCGAGAAGTTGCTGTCGAGAACAAGTAATTAGTCTAGGCTCTAAAAGTCTACACAATGAAAAGAAGTACCTGTCCGCATCAAGCTTTAATGCTGATCTAGTATACGCCAGACCCCAGCTTCACGAATGAACCCGTATCGTCGTTAGTATGTAGACACTGGTGTGGAGAGTATCGGTGGCTGGCAAAAAGCTGGAAAACCTGTTCGTAAACCTAGTCAATATAGAATGATGTATCTAGATCGGGCAACCATACCGACCGACGTCCAGTTCCTTTTTCCGTGATTGAACACAGGTCCGTTCAATGGATGTGGAGAAACACATTGTATCCATGTGCCAGGGATGGCAAAGGAGTCCCAAAAGCCTGGCGTGCAGAATAGTGAGTCTATTCGAACAGCCGGGCTATGAGAAAATGGACCTCCATGTCCAGAACCTAGAGAACAAGCTCGCGTGCCTATCCCGGTGCGGATTCTATTGACGACGCCGACTCCAAAGCCTGATGGCGGGAAGTTGAATGGGAAGAGACGATGAGCCGTTCTCGGTCGTTCTTTCGCATTTCATTGTTGAAATTTCTGAGTATCTTCTACATGTAGCACTTTGCGTATACGCTCCAGTCCGGCGAGGACCTTGACCGCCGAGGCATCCAAAGTTATCGTACAAGACGCCAGTCAGTACGTGGCGATGCATTTTGGCACATGGTACTGTTTGAGTCTTTGAGATCAGCGCCGTCTGATAGAGACCCTTGATATTGTAGGAAGATCCTGAGAGCTAAGAAAGGGTCTATGAATATCTCGACTAACTCCTCCGACAGGGAACATCGAACAAAAGGCTCGCCTAAGAATGAACCATGTCTTCGGTATTCGACTGCCATAACTGTAGTTTGCAAGGTTTTGGACGATACAAATCGCATGATTTTTATATTGCGTCTGACCGTTAGCCGTTGATGGTTCCACAATCTGGAGAACCAAGGAATGTCCTGTTTCTTCTGGTGATGGGTCCAAACTACGAGGTAGGCATTCTATGAGCATAGAAGCCTTGATTTGAGCTCAGGGACTCACCGTGCTACGTGCTACAGTATCCAATACGCACACCCAGCTTTCTTCCTTCTCCCATTCGCCAAAGTATTCTGACATTTTTGTCTTGTTTCTGTCTTGACGAGTATGTGGTGGCTAGGACAAAAAAAAATAGAGATGGTGCCTAGGCGTATACTTCGAATGGTGGTTTGGGATCAAGCTGAGCGACGCCGCGTTCTCTGGTTGACCACCGTGTTCCTCGCGTGTTCCACTGCAACTTTCCCTATTTAATCCACATGAGATGAACATCTCTGTCTATTCTATAACCGCAATGCATTGATTCAACCACCCTCCTAGACTCTGCCGTTTTCTGTGAAACCACGAACACCGACAGCATGATCGCCCAATACCGATTTCATTGTCTATCCAATATATCCACCGCCTCTTGGACACTCTCGGGAGACCACTAGCACCGAACTCATCGTAGGCTTCGCCCACCCCTCAGGGAAATTTGCAATGTTGCTCCCTGACGGCACATCTAGAGTGCTAGTCATTTAGGCATGAAGACTACCATTACTCATACCACGGTTCGCCTCTTTCCATGTCACTAACTTCACACCTCTCAACTTCTCCTGTCGACATCTCTCTTCTTCCATCTCTGGTACTTCCGGCGATCTCAAAACAAGGAACACAATGTCCATATCCAAATCATGCTGCTCAGGGATTTTCGGTGCAGGAGCATTGTCTTTCGGTCTGGGGATACGATTGCTGATATACATGCGTAGGCTCCGAAGCTGAGGTTAATCTATTTGTGTTTGGCGTGGGTAGTTCAAAGGATGGTACCAAGTCGATAGCTCAGCGAGAAGAGAAGGAATACTTCGAGGTAAGTTGTGCTCGTAAGTCCTTTTCGTTTGCGAGTCGGCTGATGGTTGCAGTAGCTCAACCGATGATATACCAACTCCAGAAGAACACGGACTTACAGGCTCTTACCTCATCACTCCTGCATACCCCTTCAGATGTCGACAGAAGTAGCTATTTCGACAACGCTGGGACCTTTCACCGGATTGCAGTCCAAAAGGGTACATCCTCGGTGGTCCTTTGCCGCCTCACGCGCTCACGTTCACGTAGACTTACACGCCGCGTAACGCCAGCACAAGGAGCCTTGAAAAACCGACTTTGTTGAAGATGTTAACCGGGTATGTACATACAGCGTCTTCTACTGATCTTTCCTTGGTCTCTGATATACTTCCAAGCTGGGCATGTCTTCGTCCTTCCGCGGCATAGGTCATGGCTTTCCGACCCATAAATACACCAAGCAACTACCATGAAAGAACTACCGCCTCGAGCGCGTCTGTGTCGCCGCCCATGGTATGTCACCTTCCGTCTCTTCTTGTACATCTCGCTGACCAAGTTCATAGGTGGTTTGCGGCATTTGAATATCGAAGACACATTCAACAGCCGCAATTCATGCGGTAATGTAGGAGATAGTTGCAATATAAACGTTTCCCCAGTAGTGTCTCGGCCTGTGAACTGAATGCCTCTGCGTTAGAAGACGAATGGAAGAAGACCGAACAAGGCACGTACTGTACTTGCGGCACGATAGAACCGCAGTATCGCTCGACGACTCAGTTTACGCCCTGTTTTCTTTCTGCCGTCTACTAGTGAATGCATTAGTCCCGCATATCACGAATCGCAAGCTTGAATGACGACCTACACTGAGATCGTGTGTGTACTAGTCAAGGCCTCGAGATCGGGAGCTGGTAAACATGAGACTAAGCAGAGCTGGCCATATATCTCATACGTAGCAAGCTTTGCATCCCAGAGTTCCGTGGGTCCAGCTGTGTTGAAAACCCGACTTCAGAGTGGTGGCCTGATTCCTCTTCAGTGGACTTTGAACACTGGGCTTCGTCGACATTTTCTCGAGATATGATGGGTTGATGAAAACTGAAATCGACCCAGACGTTGTCCTCCGAATGCTAGTGAGCGGTTTAGTCACCCAAAGTCGGTACTGGCGCAGTCGTCATGCTCCCGGTGCTGCAATTCAAATCATCGGGGTTGCCAGTCTAAAAGTCAAGCACAATCGTCTTTCCGATACGATTGACTTGAAAATTGAGAACTAAATTCACTTGAGATCGTGAAGGGAGAAAATGCAGGAAAGTGACGCACTTGTTCATCCTCCACAAACTCGACTCTCGCTCATCCCTTCCCCAGCTTGTTCTGTGTATAGCCACGGGTATGACTCCCTAACGGTCGAGTTGGATAGTTTGATGATGAAGCCATGAGGGACGGAGAGAAGGAGCGGAAAATAGTTAAGCGCCCGTCCTCGACAACTTTCACTGCGACGCTCATGGATGACTATGCTGCGCCCGGCCACATTTGCATTCGAGAATCTCCCAGCCTGGTATTACTTCGAAGGCTGAGGCACCAAGTCAGTCGAACGGTGAGGACAAGATGAAGAAATATTCAGACCGAGTATTTAATACTTAATACTTAAAATTACAGGGCGAGAAACAGTCTGTGTTTGATCTCCCTAGCACCAAAGTCCATTCCATACCCTCCGAGTCGCGTCTGCTGGGCGCGGGATGTTTCCAACTCTCCAGCAAGGTGATTTCCCCAGACTTGCCTATCTAACGCGTGGCAACGGACGCTGTGACAAGCCGTCGAGAACGGCTCCGCGCTGCAACCAAATAGCTGCATTCCCCCGCTTGGGCTCTGTTCATCGATCCTGCATCGTTTCTGTCCATCCATTGTACCTCTATAATGCCATGCACTTCCCATGCTTTATTAGAGGCCTCCTGAATTCCTACCTCTCCGATGCCTTTCCGTACATTCCAGAACTCCCAAACAGTATCTTTAGGTGCTCCCTGATCTGCTTCACGAGGGAGAACTTGATCGTCTGTTATGGTTTGCGTGCCACCCATGTCCGACATCAGGGTCGACTTGAGTACGATTGACTCATCGTGTCTATTACGCGCCGATAGCGTGACGGTAATTTTTCCCTGGTCGGGACAATAAAACAATATTAAGCATCTTCCCAGTTTGTCCAATCCAATATGATCTCCTCGAGCCTGTAGCTCTGCGTCCCATTGACCTTCGAATCCTACTCGATACACAAAGGTCGTACCTTTTGTCGCGTTGACCTTCCATGCCTCCCGATTCGCGAGAACCGCGCTGCAGTGTGGCTCCTTGCAGTCATCGACAGGAATAGGGCATCTCGTTCCGGCGAGGCATAGAATGTTCGGGTAGCTGGTGATGTGTTCTGCGAGTGCTACTTTGATATTGGAAGAGATTTTATGACAATCACTCAAGATTAGAGTTGTCATCTGTACTCCCTGACCATGGCCGCGGGTTTGCTCAGGGTAAACGATCGAATTCAAGAAATCTCCGGCAGTATTTTGTCTCTCTTTGTCTAGCTTGATCTCGAGGACACAGAGATCCTTGTTCCTCCGAAGCCGTGGAAGGTTCAGGGTACTTCGAGTCTGTTCGACCATATGGTAAGGTCTCGAATCAAAATAGTGTGGTTGAGTATTGCGGATTGTTTCTAGCGCAAAACACAAGGAAGAGACGCAGCCGCTTCTGGATATCTGGTAGTCGAGCCAAACATCGAGAGGGGGCGGTAGAAAAAGATGACTGAGTTCTGTCGCCAGATTTTCACGTTCTAATCCCTGGCAAATTATTTTCTGAAAATGACTCTGAACTGTTTGTTGAAGGCTATTGGGTACAGGGGATCTGAGCTTTCGAAGGGTATCGTGCAAGTAGGCCCACGCCTCTTTAAGTTGTCCCGCCCCCGACTTTGATTGGGAAGCAGCGGAATCATCCCATCCATATTTCTGATATCGCGACAGTGCACCTTGCATGCGAATTGTGAATCGTGCCTCCATCGCACGATAGCATTCTGGATGTAGCTGCAGCGAGAGCTTCTCGTGCATTCGCCTACTGTCAATGAATTCGCGCTCCCGGGTCCAGATGTACATCTCACAGATCGAAGTCTCAAACAGGACGAGAGCCTCAGATCTGAAGAAGTCGTTATTTCGTCGAGCGCCTGTTGCATCGTCCCCCTTGTGATATCTGTTTTGGATGCAATCAGACACCGCCGAGTCCCATAATTCTCGCAAACCAATGTATTCTTTGTCGTGCGCTGAAAGCGAAGCACTATCGAGACAGACGCGAGTTTCGTCCTGATTATTCCACAGGCAAGTTCGGCGGAAGTCTTGATGAACGTCCCATCGTAGATCCATTCTATCCTGGCCGTCCGCGAAAAGACGAACACGGAGAGTTTGAGCATGTCGTAGGACGTCATAAAACAACTGGCTCCGCAGAAACCCGTCGTTCTCCCGCTCAACTCGATCCCCGAGAGTGACTTGGTAGCATACCAAACCGGCATTGGCAGGAACTATCTCCAGCTTCGACGAGAATACGATGACAGACTGGGTGTCATGTCCGTGGCAGAGGAATGTGAATGGCCGCGAATCTGTGAGAAGAATTGTAATGCTGAGGTCTTTGCACGCAACTCCGGTATGTGCAAGCAGTGCGTAATACAGAGTAACTGCGTTCGCTCCAAGGCGTTGGATTGGCCCGATCCAGGAGCTCGCTGTTGCAAAGAACTCGGCCTCACTGTATACGGTGAAGGGCTTTGGGGAACACGACTTTGCCTCAAATCCCAACTCCTCACTGGTGTGGGGCGAAGTAATCAATGGATAGTAGGGATCTCTCGAAGTATGGAGTTCGAGCTTCATGATCAACCTAGTGCCCTTATCCCATGAAACATTCCATCCCCACAGTGCAATACGAAGGAGAGAGAGAGACGCTTCTAGCGCAAACCAGACAGAAGGTCCGGCAGGAGCACTGGTTTTCCCAACAATGCTGAAACAGCCAACATAACCAGCGACAATCATCCCCATGCCCATGGCTATCAAGAGCTGGTACCCGATGAGCCACCAATCGACACGCAAAAGGTCCCTAAGGACGTTGTCATCTGGTGTCGACCGATGGCCTTCCTCAGCTCTCGACAACGCTGAGCTCCGGTCGACGAAATATTGACGGACACGCTGCTCAAGAGGCAGAAGTCCATTTCTTTTCTGTTCCTCAAGTTCTTCGCCATTTCTTTTTCTGACCTTCAGCCACTCCAGAGACATGCTGGTGATGCGATGTATTCGTAGCTGTAGCGCTAATTGAATACAAACAACGCACAAGAATGACCCAAAGGAGCGTAGCACCGAATAGATCCACGGTAACGGAGTGCCCCATCGGCTGCTGGAAAGATAAACGTAGGGAAACACGCTAATAATTCCCGATACTGCAGATGTGACGATGAGCATTGCATTCCAACTACGGTAGAAGCGCCGGCCAATTCCTTTTACATTGCAGACTAATTCGTTGAAGTCTGGAGTAATCAAGAAACGAGCCATTGCCAGAGGATGTTTGGACTGTGATCTCGACCCATTAGTAGTAATCTATAGATAGAATGGAATGACATACTAAGTGGTCATCATCCTCCTTCCAACCCGGCCTGTCACGTTCCTTCCTCAAACGGCCCCATCCTGACCATGTAAAGCCAGATATCAACCTGGGGTCGTCAATATATTGCTCCTTCAGTAGCTTTCGCAAATTGGCCTCTGCGCCGTACAACCCAGTGGCCTTATCGATAGTTACCATTGACGTGACAGACCCCGGTGTGATAAACCCAGCGTTATCCAACCAGCGGCCTCCATAGAACGGTGGATGTGCTATGGAGCCCAGAAAGGTCGCGAAGCCTGCTTTGGCAATACCGAGGCTACCAAACAAGGACAGAATAGAAGCAGCGGAGTACATATATCCCTTTTCGAGAGAGGAGCCGGCCTGTCGTTCACATTGGTCAGTGCCGAGCAGAGGAAGGAGGGCAGCAACATCCTGTATCCCGCTCGATAGCGTGTCGCCAAAGTCCTGCGGTTTATCTGACATGATGTTCGCGGCTGAAGGTTTGAAGACGTGCCATGTCAGTAAAAAGTACATTCAGCATGGGTAGTGCTACATACCAAGTGTAATGAGGGGCTTGAGATAGAGAAGGTCTTGTGGTGGAAGAGGATTATATTCAGCAACATAGCTGTCCATGTATTTATCAGACATCGCAATTTACAAACAGGAAAACTCACGTAGAGGGAAGAATCGTCATAACCAGGTGCAATAGGACGCAATTTCTTTTTCAAATCTGTCAACTATGCAGAAAAGTCATGTGCTGGCTGCACATAACTGATCGTCCCGCATACTTATCATAAGACAGCACTTGCTGTGAATCTGATGCGTAGAGCTTCAAGTCCTTAAAACAGCATTTAAGCTCCGACGAAGTATATGACCCGATGATAAGAAAGCACCGAGTGCGTCGAGACGAGAGCCTGCTGATAAAAACGATTAAACTGGGTCTGGAACCTGAACGACCCCACAACACTAATTCTGCGAAGTTTCATGTTATACACCACGCGCAACGTTTCCTGCACCGAGACTGCCAGGTTTAAGAATATCACTTTTCCCGACTCGCTTGATAGATATGTTCCCGAGTGTCATCAGTGCGGAGATCATCGGGACTGGCGGTGAGCTGGAAAGCCTGCTAAACACAGTCAATGCATACATAATGATCCATTTGAGTCGGAGAACCCTACTCTATAATATTGATTCCCTTCTTTCGTCATTGAACACAGGTTTTCACGAGGAGGACCACCATTGACGGGAAAGATGTACCGATAGCCTGGAGTGCAGAACGAGATAGCTATCTGGACTGTGAACAGCTATGCTATGAGTCATAACAGGAGAAAATGCACCTTGATAAGCATCTGGATCCTAGAATTTTCGTCGATTGTAGGACTATCGTCGATACTGAAGGGGAAAGATACATACTGTTCATTTAATAATATCTTTCCCTTGGAAAGGCAAGAGGACTGAGGCTGTAAGCGAAGGGGCTGTTGGAGAATACCGAGTCATTTCGGAACCTGATGGGAAAGTAAAGGAGAGGAGATTGTGAACCTTCCTCACCTGGTTTTTAACGTTTCGCCGCTGAAGAGTTGATTCCTGTATACATATCGCGTATTGCACGGAGACTCCAGCCTAATGAGAATCTTCGCCGTTTGGAATCAGCACCGTTTGATGAAGAATGTGTTTGGTCCCGTAGCCAATAGCTAGAAAAAGATGTCTATAGAATGTTACTCGTCCGATGAGAGGTGTCAACTTGCAAAAAGCACACCTGAGAGATAACTCGTGGCCGGATCTTTTCCGGTATCATGAACCATGTCTCTGGTATTCGACTGCCATAACTATAGTTGCGTCTCTGACGATACACGAAAGGCATGGTTTTTATCTGGTTTCCGCTAACCATTGCAAATGTCTATTTCATCGGAGAATCAAGGGATGGCATTCGGGCATGCTGTTTCTTCTAGTGAGGGATCCGGGCTACTAGTATGAGGTAACCATCCCTGTAAGCATATAACTCTTGAATTGAGGTCAAGACTCACCAGGAATTGTGTGCTACGTGTTACTATACGCCTCGGATATCAGCATCCAATACGCTGATACACACGAATAATCCACTCCCGAAAACAACTCTTTGCTGCATCCACCGAAGATCTTGATTGGTTTTCATCTTGTATATTTGACGACCAGAACAAAGAATGCCAGAGGCTGTTACCGGTGGTGGTTCGGAAGCAAGTTGATATCAGGCGCGCGTCTCTTGTTGACCACCATGTGTCACTCGTTTCTCCAACCCCTTCTTCGCTTTAGTCTCAACTCCTAGCTTCCTAAGAAAAGAAAATTTCTTGGATGAATAGTAGGTATATTTCTTGGCGTTGGTCCTACAATTAACAATGTTCTCTCAGAATTCGTTGCAACATCCCCAGCCTTCACCCGGGCCAGACGCCAATATGAACATCTCCATCTATTCTACAAGCCCAACCCAAATATCAGCTCCCAACCATCCTTCCAGAGTCCGACGTCGGCGATACCCTCGCCCATTTCGCCGTCGCTATCTTTTCAGTCTCCGTGGAGACTCGAGCCAGTCAAAATGAAGTTTCAAATTCGACTTTCACACTGACAGTCTGTTCAAGCAACGTTTCTATCCTCAATCCGGCACTGACATCCATCAGGAACATTTGCAGCGTTGTTCTTCAATGGCACATACAGAAAAATACCAGTCAGCTTGGGGACCAAAACTGCCGCTACTCATGGTATCGTCTTTCACTACCCGCTACCGCCTCTCTTCACCTCTCTATGTCCACCTCAATGAGGCATATCCAGGCTTTCAACCGAGCTCGCACAGGCAGATGTTACTACGTCGATGGTATGCGGATTACGTCCTTTGAAGCCCGAAAATACACAGAAGATGTGCCGACGCATCAGGAGCCAACACACCCAAAGAGATAGCACACGCTTCGTACGATATGAGATGGCTCCGGGGTGGTACGTTGCATCCGATCATCCGCTTCTTCATAGCGACTAACACTCCCGCCGCAAGTAGTTCCATTCACGGCTCAACCTTCACTGTTCTCACCCCCACACGCAAAAGCTATGTATGGAATTCATGGTACTCCCCGAGAAGCCCTTCAACTCTGCTGTGTGTTACCTCATTATCACAGTCGCGCTCGACATTCGCTAACCCATTGATACGCAGGGAAACCTCAACAGGTTGATTCCGAGTTCGACAGAGATTAGTACCCACATGTTAACTACGGCCAATTGAATACATTATCGATTGATCATGAGTACTCGTTGTACACTTCAATCTCAATAGAAAGGCCTCGACTCAGTCGCTCACAGAGTCGCGAGCACTGGAGGTTCTGGGATCACGTGCACTGGTTGTGCCAGGCTGTTCTCGTTCCTTTCTCCAAAGGTGCTCTATTTAGCGTAGCTAGGTCCAAATGTACTACCACAAGGGAACCATCCGTGTCACTTGCTTTGTGCTTTCAATCAAGAATACTACAGACATGACAAGACGTCCCAACCATTCTACTCATTGGAAATGGTATGACGAAGATCCCAAGTCGACACACCACGCCAGACCCCCTTCGTCTCCACCTTCACGCCGGTGCTCTTGGAGCTGAGGTGGATCGTGTACGGAACCTCGATATCGCCTTTGTTGACCGTCGAAATTGCGCGAACGGTTTCGTGTGGGCCAGCTTTCACCGGGAAGGTTACCGTGTATGACTTGGAAAATTCATTCTGTTCGCCCCACTTCCATTCATTGCTCAGAGACGTTTCCACGCTGAACTCGGCCTCCCCAACGAAGGGGACCCCAGCTATATGACATTGTAAATCAGACGTCGAATCGGATACTCGAGCAGTGCTTACCTTTGAACGAAGCGCCAATTGTGATCGCAAATCCGAGTGTATATTCGAAGGTGCTCGTGTGGGTGGCCGTCTCATTGACCTCAAATGACATCTCCTGTTCATGGTTTGTATTGTTCTTGAGTGTCTGGTTGGCAAGAACTAGCGGGGTCGACGAGATGATCTTGCCCAGTTTTAGATCATAATCGACCGTATCGATCTTCATGTCCTCGAAGAGAAAGCTGAAGTACTGGTCCGCAAAAACCTCGCCCTGCGGGTGGTTACCGACATATGGTTCCATGTGGGTACGAGAGAAGAGCGCAACGCCAACCGACGGCATGATAAGGCGGAACTGTTTCGCATATTGACCTTGTCCAGGTTCGAACTTGAACCAGCTGAAATGAACACTTAGTGTGTCTAATGGTTCTCGTGAGACTGAGTATACGTACTTGTCATCGTATTGGCCATCGCCCGAGGTGTGGCCGACGTACGGCTCCATATGCCTACGCGAGAAGAGGACGTATCCAGTGACTTTGCCTTTTATCGCATATGTACCCTGGCGGTTTCCGGCTCCGGGGATGAGCGTGAAGAACTGGTCGTCATATTGTTCGTTAGCAGGATGTTGGCCAACTTGGGGCTCCATGTGGGTACGCGAGAAGAGCACCTGGTGGCTGACATAGCCAACGAGGCGGAAGTAGACTCCTTGGGGTGGGATGTAGAGTTCTTGTTGAGACATGGCTTCGTATCGTTGTCGCTCAGATGAAGTTGGTGGTAGGGGAAAACGAATCCGACACTCACGTTCCGAAGAGTGAGGTTACTGGAGATGCCCAATGGGTAACATTGACCTGTAAAAACCCAGTACTTATACAGATATACCGAGAGCTGCGCCACTTGTTGTGTAGACCCAGAACTTCGTATGTCTTGGATGTGACACATCAACAGCTTTTTGGGGTCTTCTGTTGTTCTAGTTTGTCCAGTTCTTTAATGAGCATCTCGCATCGAATACATCTAACCAAACGGGATGACTTACAGATGAGCACGTATTCCAGAAGGTATGGAAATATAGAAACCTAGGGCGAGCCGTAATATCAACTTAGTGAACACCAAAGGTGACTTGGGGACAGCTGTAGGACCAATGCGCTCATCGTCTACTGTGGACGTATTAATCACTTTAGAGGTAAGCTCCGATGTTCGTTTTTCATCAATAATAGGCTGAAGGGAAGGAGGCACAACGTCCTGAATTCGAGCGGTGACCTGGTTCTAGCGTCAACATTGAATGAGACTAAGAACGAGTAACTTGATCGACGTACTGGAATAAACATCCAAATTGACCCAAAAAAGCAGCGGCATCGCATTAAATCCCTACAGGGCCCTCATGTGCGACGAAAACAGGGCCTTGAGCGGTTCGATGCTTGTAGTCGATTCTGTGAGCGTCTTCGAGTCTTGAAACATTCGATCAACGAGTCACTCACGAACAGAGGATGTGATTGGAATGAATGCGCTTTATCTGCGCGTTCGGTCTTTTGAATAGCACTGGAGCTAGAGTGAATTCAAATTCTGAAAGTGCGCTGTTTGGAAGACCTCATAAACTATAGGAGGCTAGAAGTCGGGGTGCGTAGATGCCCCCAGCTTATGGAAGATCTGACAGCTTGGTGGATGCATGGAATAGCTTCAGTCGTCGTTAGTGCAGGTCTATTGGACGAAGAGTTCTAAACTCACCAATTCAGCTTGAATAGGCCGGGCGATGTCGCTGTACTGGAGATCCCGACTAGGTTGCTATCCTGAAAGCAATACAGAGTCCGCGACTAGTCCATGACGCTTGGTGCCCAACGTTTACGACAAGATGCCATATTGGTTTGGCTTTGCAGAATTCGAGGAGGAGCTATGATGGACAGAGGGGGGAAAAAAATAGGCACGTGGTATGCGCTATGTAGCGTTCAGAAACCATTGGCATTGGCGCTCCTTCCTTGTGTTATCCTTCCATGTCCCTTTTCACTACTTACTGTAGTGCCCTATTTGACTAGAGATCGAGGCGAGTGTCTCCAAGCGACCATTCGATTTGTCCTGACAGTGCTCGAAGACTTGTCGAAGACGGTACGGTAAAATCATGCAATTTTCAAACGACTTGAATGCTGACAGGTTTTCTTTGCTTAGACCCCCATGAATCATCTATTAAGTACCTTCATCCAAGGCGGCCAGAATCCTGTTTGAAGGGAGACAAGGACATGCTATGGGTTAGACTGGTCCCTTCATGGTATGTCTCGGTGTCAGCACTGAGCATTTCCTCAGCCTACATATACTCCAAATGATCAATGGATGCCGTCGTGTATTCTCGAACAGAAAGAGCAATGCTTATAGGTGCGTCTCGAAGGCTCTTTCGTGCGATATTGGCTATAACTCATTCTCGTGTTGCAGAACTGCTCCCAGTGAAGTTCACCGCCATTTGCCAGCTATATCTAGGTCGCCGAACACCCAATGTCCTCCAGCCTACCCCCACAGAATATATGGTCAGTCATCAAAGCTGTAGTGACTGATACATGACGGCTTACAATACTGAGCAGGTCCTAGACGCGTCGATGTAACATCTAGAGGGAAATTTACGGTGTAGGCTCCACACATGTGCCATGTCTAGCTTGTATTCCACCATGCACTGCCGCAGTTACTGGTACGCTTTCTCTACTTGGGGTCCATCACTCTTCATTGTGATGTATCTACCTAGCGTTTCGATTCGCTGTGAGCCCCCCAACGTCAAGAAATCGGGGAAGAGCAACGTGTTCATGCTGCGCTCCGCGTCCAGAAGAAGCATGATGTTGCGAAACCAGAGTACTTCTATTTGCAAGAGGTCGCGGTCTGACAGCTACCATTTTACGAAGTGGAGAAGGATCTCACGGCCAGCAAATATGGGAGGCCAGTTGAGGTTTTCTTTCGCAACCTGAGGAACACGCTTGGTAGCCTTGTATAGTGATAGTTTTAAGTTATCTACATTGCGAATATTGATGACAGTATTACTATTTGATTGAGTTAGCACCCCGCAGGAACAGAGGTAGAGTCGCGGTATCCTGCTGCACCGACACCTAAGCCTCTGCTAGCAAATGTTCTCCATAATAGACACTTATTCGCACCCTTGTAGAGATTCTGGTCGGCTTGAATCCAAGCGTCGCGCGCGGTTGGCAGTGTCGGGTTGCAAGGTTGCAGAGTGAGAGCAGTGACGAGGAGGCGCAGGAACACGACATTTCCTTCGGAGGTTCCACTATTGGTGCGTGCCTTGTACGAGAAACCGTGCCGGGCAACGAGAGCGGCATAAACGTTGTGCAACATGTTGGCCCTATGATTCAACGTGTAAGACGGTCATGATCAGTCTAAACGTAAATGAATGAGACACGATTGTACGCACCAGACTTCACCGATAGCATGGACTTCGTTCAATTGTGCAATGCTAGAATACCTGAGTGGGTTGACCGTAGGAGACGTGGAATAAGGGTGAGAACGGGCTCCAGCAGGGTTGTTCACGATCCACCCTCCCATGACGGTGTCTCGGACAGTGGACGAATTTGACTGAATAAACCAGCTAGTCGCAGATTGTGAGTAGCATCCTCATGTGCACACGGAAATCGCTCTTACTCGGCTACTGCATCGGACCATCCTTCTCCCATACCACTCGCTTCGAGGGTCTGCAGGCAAAGCGCAGTGCCTCCACCAGTCATACGATTAGTGAGGCCATGAGTGAACTCGTGAATAGGAATGTCGTTCTGAACTGCGCTGTCGCGGCGGGGCTAGAACGGGTGTGAGCGAACATGTTTGATAAAGCAACAGAGAAGCTGACATTGGTGTAGGTGAACAAGTGCAGACGACATCCTCCGGGTTGACCACTAGTGACAGATTTAGTTAGTCTGACTTGCCAAAAGAATGGTATATCGAAACTTACTCGGGAAGAGTGTAGAAAAAGGCATTGTTGGTGTCCTCGGGATCTTGAACACTTATTAGAACTGGATCATCCCCTTGTCCTCCAGAGCCAAAGTTGTTCTGTTGAAAGTTGAACAGTGCCTCCGTAAACCCGTATTTATACAGGACATCGTGGTACGTGTTGGCCAGATAGAAGGCATTAGTCCGAGCCGCATCAAGGTTCTGACCACCGGTTGGGTCGACGGAAGGATCGTAGGTATAGATAAAGTTTAGGCCACTGCTGGACTGCACAGTGGTACTAGAGTCCTTGAAGGCTACAGCATTGTTCCCTCTGGGATAGATGTTAGGTCATGATCTCATGAGGTAAAGACAATACGAACTCGGTGGTGTTAGTGAACGTCACGTTATCAGTGCTATGCCATCCGAACCTCGACGAAGAGAAATCGACCGGATTGTTGACTATTTCTAGGCCGTTGGGGATGCTTTGCTTCCATGCAGGGATGACTTTGTACTAGAAGAGAGGAATTAGTTTCGAATTATGATAAGCTTTCGTAGATAAGTACTCACCGAAGCATGAGCAACGAAATCAGCTACCGAGAGAAGTTCTCCGGAGTGAGCGTCGACATAGGATTCGTACCAGGTCCCGACCTCTTCGTTTGCGACCTGGAAGGCGTGTACAAGAGCGACCGATCCATCCTCGCGGGCCAAATACTGCAGGGTTGGTTCCGCATCACTCTTCTTCCCTCCGAGGGTCTCTTCAGTCTTAGCAATGACCGATTGAACATCAACTGAAGGCTTGGAGGGAGCAATATTCTCTGTCGGGACATTAGGGCGACATAACACACTCGGAATCAATTTGAGCACGCACTAGTATCGACAAAAGAATGACCAAAAGCTACAGCCTTGTTGTTCTGGAAAGCGACGTTTGCGACCGAGTTGACGAAGTGAATGCCATTCTGTGAGGAGATGTGTCAGCTCAATTAGTGGAGCATAGATGAATCACGAACATAAGACTGCTTGACGTAGCCGAGCTTGTGGCCTTGGGTATCAACACCGGATTTATAAAACACGTTGGACTTGTCGATGTTCAGCTGTGAGGCTACAAATGAGACCACCTGGTCCTCATGGGTCGCTTCGGAAAGGACGTGAGGCACGTCGAGGCCTTCTCCAAAGGTCTGCCATGGTCGTCAGCAACGCGCATTTGAAGATATAAAGTTTATGTACTTTGTAGTCAGAAATTGGGTGGAATGTCTCTACATTTAACCCCTTGCCTAAATCCCTGATGCTGTGAGTAGCATACGTGGAGGGTGAAGGCCAAGTTGCAGCGTTACTGCGTGCCGAGTAGAGGATAGCAAGAAATACAGAAGAAAGGAATGTGTCGAAGGCAGTCATTGTGATGCCTGATGAGTAGTATGAGTAGGACGAGGATATCCTGAAGGTAAAGTGAACTCACCTTTCGCTATTTATCCCACTACGTGCGCCTATGCCAGATAAAACCTTCCATGTGCAAGATTCTTTCATCGCGCGGAGATTCGCGTCTGTGTGGTCTCATTACATGGTGGATGTGTCCCCGCAAGGTGTAATTTCTGCTCTGAAACCGAGAAGACTCCCGAATAGTCTGATTGATTGTTGAAATGGAACGCTATGTCATCCTGCCGATGCTTCTTCTCCAGCGAGTAAGAGATGCTGTTGCCCAGTGACAAGAATACCAAGTTAATATTGGGCAAATAACCTGAAGACACGGACGACATACCATCCATAATATGCGGAATAAGTTGACTGTCTTTAGCAATCAATAGGCGGCGTTTTGACATTAGCAAAACGCGTATGGTTGAATCCTTCAAGAGGAACCGCCCGCATCTACAACACAGATCAGCTTGTGCACATATACCGAGAAGGAAGGATGCAACCTAGGTAGACATGGATAAAAGACTGGATGAGTAGAAGAACGAGAGTGCACTGACGAAGGTGTTAGAACCGGATAGTCAAGCTCAACGAGCCAACTTACGGCAATAGAGCGAGTAACGAATAATAACCGAACTTGCTACAAAGCCGAAATCATTCGGCTCAAATGTCAAGGACATGCCAGGATGTAATCATGGAGGAGAGAAGTCTGGGTCTGTGCATCACAACCACACGTTCAAGTTCATTTTTTTCTTGCCTGGACAAATAGAGCTAAACGAGTTGAGTCGGGACATTGAAATCACGGGGAGGACTTACCTTGAGAGTAATGAAGTCTATTGGAACTCGTAATTCGGTGTTGAGCATATACGGCACACCGAAATCTGCCAACGCGTCCTATTCGCTCTTATTCTAAGCAAGGAAAACTCCCGGCTAATCCTAGAACTGGAAACCCGAGACGTTTAGCGCTACATCCGGCAAAAGCGTCCTTGTGGGATGGTTCGATGGTGCTTTGAACCTTCTATTCCCAAGCCAATTGGTTCTCGCTAAAGAGGAGGAATGACATCTTGTATGAAGTTCATAGCTGGAGCGAAGAGAGAAGCAATCGTATAAATGTTTCGTCAACAACTAGTAGGCGGTGATTAGCAGGTGAAACACTTACTGTGATGAACAAAGCGCGAGTGGATGAACGATAGAACGCTAGTAGAGTCAACCGATCTATAGTCCCTTCGTTAGCCCTAGTTCCGTGCCACATTCTGTTCAAATACGTACCCCGTGGCCATAAATCAGGACGAAAACCTCCATCTGAGTTCTAGGGCACATAGGGTCCTGATGTAAAAGGATAGATAGAAACGTCAAATGTAACCCATTTTCGGTGGGACTATTTGCATGTTGGATTGAGAGGTGATTCTAGGTGGAAAAACGGGCAAGATTTACGAGAGTCGTAACGACTCTCTAACTTCCATAGAGAATCAGTGACGGCCAGGGAACGAGGAAACTAAAAAGGCATTACCGCTTCTTTTCTCTAGCAGTTTGGAGTCCTCGATTCGTACAGTTGAGTAAATCAAAGAATTCAAGCAAAGAGGATCAAAATTGTTTGTTGGGGGGGAGGAAAGAAGAGGAAGGGCAAGCAGCGCGAGGTGAGGAGGTAAGCAGGCCGCGGGGGAACATGACGGTCATAAACCAACGACAATGTTATTGACATGATAGTCGAGGTCGAGACGCGTCCAGCCGTCACGTGCAGCGATCTGAAGGGTTCACCGTTCCAATGGTTGCTCGGGTCAACCACCATGGGCAAGACCAAGGCGACACTATGGCTCAGAAGTAGGATCCACTTTTTAAATTCTATATATTGTATTGCTCATCATACCTAACTGCCAGGACGGTAAATAATCTGCCGCGTGATAGAATGAAATAGAGGAGTGTACCCGAAGTGTACTACCTACGGAAGCGTAGACAGGCCAAGGCCACTTGGACACTTTGTTGTGCAGGCTCAAGGTGCGTTTTCGCTAGCTATTACCGTCAATGCAAGAGTCTCAGCATTCGCCCTTGCAACTCGTTTAGAAACCTAGTTCAGCAAAGATCACAATGCTACTTCTCAATGGCGGAAGACCCCAACATGCGTGCGACTAAACGACTCAATCTAGTGTTTAGGAAGAGACGCCGGCGCCCATACGTTGACAAATGGAATTGAAACGGCTACACGCGTACGACTGTTGTCTGGCCCAAACCCCCATCGTCATTCCCAGTCGCTCAGAGGCGGGCATTGTTGCTCTCACTATTCCATGTCCAACGAGCCGGAAAACTTCGGAGATACCCTTTCCGGCGGAATACAAGACGTCTCAGCCCTTCTGCCTCTACTCGGTACTGAACAATGTGAACGCCATGTCGGTTCTTCCCTTGAAAAGGGCTACTTCTACGCGGCCGCTTCGACCCTTTCATTGTTTGGCAGTCTCGGGAGCGTGAAAGCAGGATTTGCAACGTTTGTTGGGACCATGACGTATTCCAAGTTCTACGGCGGGCGCTGGCTAGATGATGCCGGGTTTGGTACGGCTGGCTCTGTCTCGTCCATGGTAACAATAGACAAGGATACCGGGCTATATGGTGCAGAAGTGAAACTGCGGAAGCTTCTGGAGGAGCAACATATAGATGATCCTCATCTCGTTTCTGGGTTTGAATGGCCCGGGTGGAGACGTGCACGAGGCAGATACGAACCTGCTGAGGCTTTGAAGGAATGGAACGGTAGATCTTGGGAAGAGGGAGGAAAACAGTTTTCAGTACGTACGATACATCTGCTGGATTCACTATTTGAAACGCTAACCTTTCACATTGAAAGTGGTACGGGCGCACAGTACTCTACGCCATCAAGCATAGATACTTCGTTTATTCTTTTCAAGCCGCCAAAGGGATGTTCAGGAGAGTGCGCTTTCGAGTACGCCATACATTCAGACTGATTCTCGAGGTGAGTTCAAGCCCTGCAGTAAAGCGGTCTTAGCTGATACATCGTATAACAGCCTTTCCTCTCCTGGAATGGGTTGTTGGTGCTGATGTCGGCCCTGTGCGCACTCATCAGCATTACCCCATACATTTATCTGTCCAGTGGTCATTGGAACAGTCCCCTATCGTGGGTATACCCCGCGCTCCGTTCCTTTGGTTCCTTCCTGTGTGCTGTATGTATCCAGTTAGCACTACAACTCCGAATACACCATATCACCACTACAAGCCTCCAATGGATGAAATTCAAGCACAACAACAGCGATGTATTTGAGGAAAAGTACGCACGGAAAGCACAGCCGTTGGAACAGCGTATTCGCGAGTATTTGCGCCAGAGCAATCCGCCTTCTAGCACGGAAGAAGGTAGAGATCGCGCACCAGAGGACATCCAAGCAAAACTTACGGAAATTCTATATGTTGACCCAATGCTAGTCACCTATCAGCTCTTGATTGCCGTTGGAATGGCGATGATCGTCGCTGGGTATATCGGCTGCTTCAGCCTTGTCAAAAGCAGTGATGCTTCTGCTGGCCCATATGTGTGGTTTGCAATGGAAGCTGCTCTCTCATTGGTTCGCATAGTGCTATGGGGATGGAACCCTTCATGGGATGAGGAAACGGGGCTGACGATGACACTTCAGCTCCATACCTCGGACGATCCATATTATCCCATGATCACATCTCCGCACATTAGGGAGGACCTCGGCTTCGCAGAGAAAGTGCCTTCCCCAAGGTCGTTCACTGTCTATAACGAAGGAGAATTTTTTGCGGCAGCGACATCCTGGATTGGGCCACTCCAACGACTTGGGGCAAACTCAATCACTTTGTATTACGCACTGCTTGCCTGCCAGGCATCAGAAAAGCAAGCTACCAGCACTGCGTTCAAAGACCTCAGCATCACGATACTTCTCACAGACTCGCGCGCCTTCACATTTGTTTGCCATGAACGCGACGCGGAATCGATTGCAGTATTCTCGTCGAAGCTGGAAATGCTTCCTGGTACTGGCTCATACTACCAGGTCACACTCGCGAGCCAAATTAAGCAAGAGAACGACGGGTTTCTACGGAGCCCGCTATTTCACGATGTCTTGGAGCATGCTCAGCATATCCGTAGTCGGTTATTCCAGGTCGGAGAGAAACAGAGCACTTTATCCCTGACCTGGAATCTCTCTGGCACCCCGAGTAGTCAATCTGGTGATCTCGAAGATCGTATTTCTGTTGGATCTGCGCTGTCAGACCACGACAAGAAATACATCGACCTTCGGAAGTTATGGTATTCGGTATCTACATTCCTCGACAACCAACAACACGCGCGTGTAGGTCTCGTTCCAGGAATCACGGACGCCTCGGGAAAGCGTGCACCTTTCATAGAGAACGAAATTCTGACCATCATTGAATGCGCTATTCTCGAGGTGTATTTGTGGGAAAGGGAGTGTACGTTTGTTGACGGGAGAAGAGATCTGGACAAGCGGCTTGCCACGCAGCTACGCCCCGAATGCTTACGAGAGATGCACTCCCGACTTGCAGCGCGAAAACAAGAAGTGACATGGAGATATCAGCAATACGGACGGCAGGACCCCACTCAGGAACCAGACTCGCACTTTGAGTTACTAGGGCTACACCTAAAGAAGACGTGGGATCATCTGGAAGACGCGCTGCAGGCACTTAGATCCTCTGTCGACGCAGATGATCTGTATCGAAGGGTTCAGGAAATTCGGAACACAGTGGCGACAGTTGTGGCGGCGCCCTCACCGAGCATGACGATGAAGCAGTTCACTGAACTTCTACCGAAAATGATAGGCACTACACTTGATAGCGAGGCAATCTGGGGTGGTGACGAGCCCCGTGGAGAGAGGCTATCACATCTATGGCTTTTACTCGCCACCTTCGCTGGGACATCGATGCCATCTAACAGTTGGGTACCGTACATCCCTGTGACCCAGAATAACACAGCCAGTTCCTTCACTCTCGCTTGCGCTCAAGATGACCACGATGCATGTGCTCTAGAGTTGGATGGAGTTGTGGTCCAAAAACAATATCTACAATGGGCATCTCATCGGCAACAGGTGATTAGTGCTCAAAAACCGCAGCTGACCACACTCATTCTTCGTCATTTCGACAACGGTTCGGAAGAACACAAAGCGGCCGTCACTGAACACGTCACAAAGCATCCAAATATCCTCAGTCTGGCCGGAATGGAGTGTCACGCACCAGGAGATGACTGCAGAAGATCGTACTGCAGAGCGGTTTTTGCAAATCGAAGGGCATGGAAAAGGAACGTAAGGCACGGCTCCTTCTTCACATACCGGGTGGGATTCGAAGCCAGCGATAGCGTTGATGCCCAGGCTAGGGGTGATCATATTCGTTTATGGGATGAGGGGAGATGCCTGGTTTTATTTTTTAACCCAACTCCGGGAGAGCTCGTTCTCACATTCTTGACGCGTCGTAGAAAAAAGTCAATAGTGCTCGAGGCGATCCTAAAATGGGACGCAGACGCAGATGGATTTCCATGCACCCAAACGTACAAAATTCCTGCTCGAGAAGCAAAGAATGAACTGCAGCGTGTGGTCTTTCGCTTTCGTACTATGGCGCAAGGTTTCGGGGAGTTAGCAATCCAAAGGCTGCAGAGATATGAGCACTGGAAGATACATGGACAGGTGGAATTGCAATGGGAAAAAATGGATGAAACTGAGGATGAAGAGGAATAGCCTCATCCAAAGATATGTATTGCCAAAGTACCACCCAAGTGATCGATATCCCGTTTAAACTATTCACTATACAGCTTGTATGCTTCGAGGCGAGTAGAACGGCAACATCGCCGAATATGTGATATCGACTATCGACCCTTGTACAGAAATTATCCAAACGGCCACCGGTACGAAGGGGATTGACCATGGTATGCCAATTCGGGTCATTATCATCTACACAATTGGTGTATGTCAGATACGGATGCAAGTTGTGTGTAGAAAGAGTTTAATACCACGAAGGTTGTGCGTCACGATTGCTGATTCTGGGTCTCTCTTTGATCCTCAGTCCCTACTCTGCCGCCGTGTAAGAACGAAGCATGACCACGAGGAAAGAGTAATATACCTCAAAATTGATACAGTGAAACTCTCTATCCTCCCGTAATTGTAGCACAATCTTTCGCCGGATATTTGAATAATGCTGTTTTGGCTCCAAACTAGTTCCGTCGGCCTGAGATTTCGCCAACGCCTCTCGGAGCGCAAAGGCGATCTGGGCTTCCATTTGCAAAGCGTCCCCTGCTATGGTTCGAGACACAGTAACCTCTTTCTTGAGGCGCTGAGACTTTGTGTGCTCGAATGCAGGCTTCCGGAGTTTGCGTAACTGAGAAGGATGGTGTGCAGCTGCAACTGGTAAAGGCTTTTCCAATGAACTGCGTACTGTGGTCTGTGGTACTGACTCTTCAATCTCCGTCCTGAACCACGGCAAAATCTACACGCACCTTTGCGATGGTTTGGCTTATTTCTTCTTCCACCTCCGAGTCGCCAATGAGCGAGCCGTTACTGCTGTGGCCAGCGCGTTGGATGCCTGTGATATCCAGCAAGAAATCGAGGGCTGTGTCGTCGTTCCATTGACGTTGTATGTCGTTCAACTTCGCGTTTCGTAGAGCCAGCAGTCTCTCCGAAGAAAACGTGGTGTATTTGGGGCTGATGGGGTTTTGCTGTCCGAGTCGGACCTATCGATGTACATGAGAACATTGCACAGCTAGAGGAAGAGTGACCGACGCGTAGAGTATCGAATTCTACTTGAATCTGGTGTAGATGTGAAGCTGTCCGTAACCATGCGCTCTTCTTGGATTGGGCAGACGATAATGCTTCTGCGTATGCTACTTGCTGGATCGTTGATGAGACAGGATCTTCAAGGAGTAAGTCAACCTACTTGAGGAGGCGATCGACATCCCTTGGACTTTTCGTATAAGACATGGGTCGAAAAGGAGACCATAAGTCTCAGAAACCTATCGCCCAGACGGTGTCATGTTGAGTTAAAGGTCTACCGCTCAGGAAAGGGATACGTACTTTTCCCCTGTGCATTCTTCTAGTAAGGACTTTCGAACGACGACTTCCTTCCACCAATGTGAAGATGGCTGAGATTCCTCTGAGCGAATCGAGTCATGGCGAAGACTTTCAAGATATTTTGCCAGTGACGTCCTAAAAACAGTGCTGTCCGCAGGCTTGAGACATGGATAAGTCCCAAAAATCTACTAATGTCTGTGTGAGTTAATTATAGAAAAATTAGTCAATGTGTCGCACTGTCTTGGCCCTGTTTCTCCCTTCATTGCATTCCACCAAGAAGTAGCTTATATCCTCCATCAATTTTGTTCTGTCTCTAAGTCCACGATTCGCTGCGAAAAGTTCCAGGTCATAATGAGGTTCGTCTACTTTGTGGAATTGGAGAATTTGGAGGTGAACTAGCAAAGACAGGGATAGCATGAGCGTTGATACTGGAGAACTTCAAGAAAAGTGACGCGTGTGCCGGTCACCGGTCATTCTCTTACCATCCCAAGTCTATTCTTTTCGAAGCTTCATAGCATTAAAAGGAAATTCGCAAAATCAGAAAATATATGTTAATCTCAAAACATTCGGCCAGGGCCGCCTGTACTGTTCAAGTATTTCACTTGGCTGACATCGAGGGATAGGAGCAACGTCCAGACCATAATGCAGAATGTCTGAAGATCATGATCTACCGCCACCCCATTTTTGAGCGAAGGAGCGAAGGTAGGAGCTATTATTTGGAACCGCCGCCGAACTTCAGTGCACATCAGCTAAGTTATGTAGGGCGGTTTGTGAGCTAATGTCTCGCCTTGGCTCGGAACTTTTAGCCAGGTTCGAGGGTCGCTGCAAGGTTTTTGGGTTGTTTGACCAGTACGCGAGATCTCGTGAATGTGTTGTCCCGATCTCAGATGTGTCAATCCACTGCCTCCCAGGCTCCTGCAGCAGTAGCTAATCAAAGTACCACCGGATCATGGAAGATCCAACACATCCAATAATCCAAGACAAAGTCAATAATAGTGGTGGTGGGAGACTCGGTTGGCAGGACAGCAAACTGTCCCCTATTTTGGGGGGCTGCTTCCAAATTTCCAAATTTCCATTCCATACATACACCGCGCGTACTGATCGAGATCTATTCTAGATGTTTTAAATACTCCCGAGATACTCTCAAGAGTTTTACTGCACCTCCGACCTTGCCATGCCCTCCGTCAAAATCAAGTCCAGCACCGGCAAGACCGAGTTCAAATATACCATCGCGACGCCCACGTCGTCCTCCGCAAAGTCGATAGACAAGAACTTGCCAACCATACTCTTCATTCATGCCGTCTACCTTGCCCGTAGCGTATATCATTGTATGTCTTCAGTATTTTCACCCCTTTTCTAACTAATCCACCCATAGTGCAATATGCCGACCCACGTTTGAGGCGTTTCAATCTCGTTTCTTTCGACCTCCGAGCTCATGGTGAAACCACTGGGGACAAAGTGCCTGAAGGATACGGACAGAGGGAAGCAGCCGAGGATGTCGCTAAGTTGATGGTAATGTTCTTGTTCCTTGCCATCAATACCACGAGCTGACCGAAACTCGCAACCAGGAGGCCCTCAAGCTCCCTGCTTGTCACATTGTCGGCATGTCGCTGGGAACGATCATTGCGCTACAGCTAGCGGCCTCATATCCAGAGAAAGTCGCCTCTCTATTTTTGATTTCACCTCTGGGGCTCGAGGAGGTACGTGACCCATCTCGGTCCCTGCATCAACGCGACTCAACAGACTTCCAGCCTCCGGAGATTGCCTCAGGAAGAGCGGAGATTCACGACTGTTGGATTGAAGGTTTCCCGGAGGGCAAGGTCGACGAGGCAGCTCTATTGGACGCGGTCTACGGAGCTTTACAGCTAGCCTTCAGCAATAAGACTTCAACCCTGATTTCCGCGTAAGTCGGGTGGATCCATCTTCATGATCATTCAGCTGACCTGTGATGGTGACTTGCAGATTGGTCCAAGTGAATTATCCGATGGCAAAGAAAAACTGGGGCCCGAAAGACTTTGACGTCTATCGTCGTGCGACACTAGACTTCTTCACACAGAGAAAAGCTTATTCCAAGAATGACCTTTCCCAGATCAGGTCTCCGGTCAAGCTTATTCACGGTCTTGATGATGTCGCGTATCCCATCGAATATTCTCTGGAGCAGGAGAAGTTGATGAAGGAAGCTGGACTGAACGTTACCCTGACTAGTATACCAAATGCACCGCACTTTGTCGTCACTGACTACGGCGTAGAGTGAGCACTCGTCTTTCTGCCTCAAACGCTCAATCACTGACCAAGAAACATAGAGTCAACGGTGTCTTGCACGATTTTGTTCTGGAGAACACAAAGGGCTCCGTGCCCCCTGCACCTGCAGAAGCCGCCTCACCTTGGGATGCCATGCTCAGGAAAGTTGGTTGGGTCCCTGAAGACATGTCTGATGATGAGGAATAGACGGCGTTTCCTCCTATCACTTGCTTTCGGTATCCCAAGGGACGATTTGACGCCGGTGCCTGGTGCTCTAGCCACATTTGCGACGATCTATAATGACAGATGTACAATTGTATACAGCGAAATATAAGCTGGCTCGAGGGTTAAATGGATTGCACATGAGGTAGAACCATGATCTGGGGAAAGTGGATAATGTGTCGTAATTAATCTTGAAACCTTGACAAGGTTCCGCTATGCACAGCTATCTGCAGCTTCTTTTGGACAAAGCAGATTATCCGCCGATGATGTTAAAGATCCATCTGCCTTTGCATACGCGCAATGGGTACCGACAACTTGGTGAGGCTCAGAAGCATAGTAACTGCAAAATCAGTTCGGTCCGAGTTAATAGCTGATCTTCAATGACAGAACAGTGGATCTTACTAGCAATGTAGAACGTTGGGATCAAAAGGCACGGGTATTGGAGCCAAAGGATTATTCTGATTATCTGACGGAGGGCATTGATAATTGCAGCCTTCGGGAATGACAGCCCCGACTGCAAAGGATGCAAGAGCGAGTAATCGGACCATGCGAGCATTGGCCATGACAGCCAGCCAGAACAAGCACGATCCGTTATATAGTTTCGACGATCAAGACTTCATCCTAATCTTCGGCGTATCCTGTGCCCTGACGGTGAACGGGGATGAAATGCTGACAGATTGCATTGTACAGTCAGTCATGGGGACCATCAAGTGTTGGTGTACGAGCAATATTTTTAGAGCTGTATTCTCCGACTGGATTACACACGCGCTCCGAGTCCTCATCGTAAAGAAGTACGAAAACTTGCCGTATGTTTCTACAACAAAAGGCCAACATGGGTCTTTTCCATTCATCTGTCCGGCATATCAGCATCTCCCGTCAACTCGGAATAATCTAGCGCACTGACCACCCACAAATGCATGTGTCTTCATAAGCTATAAGGCACACTGTTATAAGGAACTCCGTCATCCTGTTACCAGTGTGTATGGACCAGACAGTGAGATAGTAGACATTCCGAAAATCTCGCAAAGATCGCCAAGCGACGAAGATAATGTCATCAGTCAGGAGCTTTGAGAACATACATAGCCCTTATCAATGCGCAGTCGCGTGGCATGGAAAAACCTGGAAGAAGCTCAGATGTCAGATGGATTTCGGGTAGAGCAAAAGCAGGGAAGGCGCTTGAACTGGAAGAAGGCTTTTGCAGGATAAGCTGCAAGCGCGTTCATCACGGGAGTGCACACTGTTTCAAGATCTGATGGACAACAGTACTGTATAGCTCACATATACGGCGTGGGATGGTAGTCAATACCCAACAAGCCCTGACTAGATGTTGCCCCGAACAAGACTCGGAAAAGAGCCGTCAACAACGGAGACCAGGACGTATAATGAAACCGTGTGCATTCAAAGGTAAGATCTTGGGTGACAACCTGGGAAGAGCTCTTGGTTGAATGAATTGTGAAGTGAGTCAAAAAAGCAAAAGTCATACCGTTGTCCTTCGCCTCGTATTGGTGTCTTTCATCTCCGGAGCTGGAAACACCACCGATGACCTCGAAATTGGCTGGTTACGCGTCAGGTGTCAGTAACAGAAAATGACGGCTTCCAGAAACGAAAACCTACTGTTCCCTTTGACAGGTCGATGGAAAACCTCATATCAGCCGATTGTGCAAGGATTGAGTCTCCCTGAAGGCCATCAAGGCGGTCTTGTCGGTCTTGAATATAAGTTGGCTCATCGTAATGGGCCTATGACATTACATAATTTACGACTCCGACTTCGTCAGTCAAATTGAATCATTGAGTACCTCGAAAGGACACTCAAGTCGTCTCCCATCGGCTAACGTCTTGCGCCACCAGCTTGCCCTGTTCCATCTTTTTCGGTTATTGAAAACGTGTAGCGATCGAGTCGGAGGACCAAATCTTTTCACGGAGCAGGAAATCAGATTCCTGCCAAATTCTTGCGATCAGTTATTGAGATTTGACGATGTGCGACGGGTGCGAACCTGTGCGAAAGGTACAAACCCCGCAGATACCGTCTTGTACATTCTCGGCAATGTTGAGGTTGACCAGTGGCCCTGGGTGGTTGTGTTCTGGTGTAGTCCTGTGTAGTCGTACCTGTTCATCCTAGAAGGTTTGTCCGCTAAGAAGAAATTGTCAATTGAACGCTTAGGATCGGAGCAAGCCAGGCGTAGTAGCTTGTGGCATCGATGTGAGCAATACTTACATACGCGAGTTGATTTATATAGGGTGGACTGAGAAGTCTGCGATCCTGTACGGATGACAAGCAGGGATTTAGCACCGACTCCCAATGTAATGATCCCCCATTTTCTACCATATTTCAAGGTCAAAGGGCATGTCGAAGCATCGAATTGAAGTGCTAGAGTGAGTACACAGTCACAACATTGAATAGCGATCTCGAAATCATGATCAACTTACCTCTTTATGGTCCTTCTCATCCAGTAAAAAAAATACGACAAATGACAGTCAGGTAGGTAAACTACCTTTCTTCATCTGCGACAGAAATCGCTATATATTTGTGGATTGCGTGTAGAGTAGTTGATATAGAGAAGATGGGAGAGCAAACACAAGAAAGTTCAAGTCGACACGTCTAAGCTAAAGGCTCGAGAGAGTTGTTCATGGTGGTGATGGTACGGGATCAAAGTGTGGAATTTCTGGAAAAGATGTTCCCGGGCCGGATCGATACCCGACCCTGTCCGGCATCATATGTAAGCCAACCGGCCGCGGCGTCACTCGCGAGTGTGGACTCTGCAACCTCGAAATTCTTCTCTACATGAAATTTCCTCACAATCATCGAGATCTAGAGATGTTATCGATGCTCGAGGTGATGTTATGCTTGTCTCAACTGCCGAGCCAGTTTGACCTAGAATGTTTCCCAGACCTCAAGGATGCTCTCACGTTGTGACGAATACATCTGATGCAGCGCTAGCGTTTCTCTATGGCTGTTTTAAAGACGAGCTACGACGTCATCAAATATCGGTTACCAGGTGCCCCCAAAAAGGCCAAGATATATGTAGTGGTCACACAGGTTCCAGACGATATGTTTGTTGGTATCCTGTGCCCCACGAGGAGTGAGGGATGCCTTCAGAAAGTGGAATCATTCGACCAACGTCACGGCGAAGTAATAGTAAGTGACATTACTTTTGAGTGTTTGACCTTTCTGGAAATTCACTATGACCCCCAGCAACTCGACCAACTTCGCCGACACCGACCCATGACACAGCACATACGCAATCATCCCATACTCAAGCAATTCTGCTAGACACTGTCAAACGGTTATCGAGAGTAGTTTCAGAAATGGAGCGGAAGTATAGCCACCGTATCGAAGATCTCGAGGAGACAATTCAGGTATTGAGGCAGGAGAATGAACGGACTGCTTTAGACCTCGGGCAGCTCAACCATCGCGTGAGCTGTTTAGAACGCGAAAACGAGAGACTGTGGAACAAAGTCTTCAAAGTGCGTCTAAGCCCACCGCCCACCGCACCTACTCATTTCGCTAAACTGCTTCCACTCGTAGCTCGGCGGGCCTATATTTCCTCAAGCTGTTGTTGACCGCATCATTTCGTTTCTACATGAAGACCGCCATACACTCAAGTTATGTGGACTGATCTGCAAAGATTGGTTATACACAAGCAGGCGCTACCTCTACAACTCTATCGAGTTCAACCCCGAGGCATCTCCTGATTCCTTTACCAATCTACTTCAAAATCCACTGCAGACTGTCACAACGCACATCCAAGTACTCCGTATCAATGGTGGCGTGACGGACGAGGCTTGCGTCGTCTCCCGTGAATGGTTACAACCTGTCATCGACCACTTTCACCGATTGACCGCCGTCTTCAGGTTGGAGCTTCGCAACATGAACCATCTATGGTTCACAACCATATCCAAGTCTTGGGGCAATTTCTGGGCACCTAGTGCATTCCTGGAGCGGATCACGGATCTCGATATCGAGGACCCGTTAGGTCTGTTCGACGACATCACGCAGCTCAGCGACCTCTTTCCATCGCTCGTAAAGTTGACTTGCCGTCGCCTCGTTGACCCCCAGAACAATCGCAGGGTCATTAACTTCGCAACGAAGGCGCCACCCAAGTTGCTTTCGTCGTTGGTGCTTACTCGGGGGGAGCATGCCACATGTGCCCACTACCAGCCGTGGATATGGTTTACGCTGAACGATACCAGGTCACTGCGGAACCTCGAGATCGATGTGATTTGTGCTCGAGATTTCCCTTCAATTGCCGGATGTTTCCAATCCATTGGAAAGGGTCTTCAGCGACTTGTGATCGGCTTCCTGGACATGGAATCAATTGGTCTGTCTCTCGACAGTGTTCCTGGCTCATTCATTGATCTTTTTACAGGCCAGTTTTGTCGACATCGGGTTCTAGCAAGATGCGAGAGTTTGACCGAGCTTCAGATACGGCCACAGTCTAAATTGGCCAATGGACACTCCCTGAACGAGATACATGGTGTTATCAATATATTGGGGACTATGCCATCGCGGAGCTCGCTTTCTAGGATAGCGCTACCTCTGGAAGCGGATTGTCTAACGGACACATCAATTCAACCCGATCGGGGAAACCCAGTGGAATTTGCTGCACTAGACAGACTCTTAACAGGGACAAGGTTCATGAAGCTGAGGCAAGTGGTGATCACTTCAGGAACAGATGGAAAGGGCATTGATAGCGTAGTTGGATTACTACCCAACAGTGCACAGCAGGGTATGCTTTCGTTCTCGTATACCACCCATGTTTAGCACCGTTCTCTTCAAACTACTTTATTTTCGCCATCCCTTTCCTGTCTCATTAGACAATTAAGCTACATCATCTTGAGAAAAACACAAGATGGTCACGGCAACGCCTCCAGGCTTCTACCGCGTACCTAGAAGAACACAGGATATTTTGGCAGACGATGCGAAGGGACCTGGGTTTGAAGGGTTAACTCTTCAAGTGAACGATGATATACAGGCGGTCAACCTTCAACATATCTCGAAGATAGGGTATATACTTTCTGTGATACTAATATTCACAGTTGACGGCGTGAGGATGACGGTTGCGCAGTGTGAACAAAGAGGAAGTGAGTCATGTGATGGTATCCAAGCTTGGTCCGTGCGCACGGATGGAATTTTGCCCCTGGACCTCCCTCAGCGCTCAGCCTTGTCCTCTAGTGTCCACTCCACCTTTTCCCGCCTCAAGTTGTCAGTACACACCTTTTCTCAATGATGGGTCCAGATTGAAAACCGAAGGTTTCTGAAAAGATTTTCAGCAACCTATTCAAGGAATTTCGACCCAAGAGTCTGGAGGAAACTCGGAATGCTTTGTTCGATTTTATGATAAATAGGACCTTGGTGAGTCCCATTGTTCTCGAATCTCCCTCGGTCTCTTTGTTCAACTCTTCCACCATCACATCCTGTTAGCTACTCGTTAAACGGAACTGCGATTCGGCAAGGACTACGCGATGGCAAACCATGATATAAATGACAAGACCAATGGCGAATATTCTTCGTGTGGACCAGAGAAGCAGCAGTGGACGAAGGAGACGGGTGCAGAGGTTATCTTGGGGGTAGGTTGATATTTGGGTGCGCTGGCATGCTTGGAACTTACTGTCTTATTAGACGCACGAGCTGGAAGCAAGACATTCGCTGCGAAAGCCAGCAGATTTCAAGGACGCTGAAAAGTGGACGGTTTCCAAGGTAGTCTTTCCTTTCTTTTTGTACAAGAAAGAGTTTTTCTAAAGTCTATTACAGAGGAAAGAAAACGGCACTCCCGTCTTCCCCCTCGAAATATTTTTCAGTATTATCGACCATCTTCGCAATGAACCGGGCTGCCTACAAACTCTCATCGATACCTCAAACATTTGGAGGAGTCATTGCGAATATCACCTCTACAGTTCAGCCATTTTTGCTGCGAGTGACGAATCTGGCTTCGACGCGCAATGTCCATGCCCACGACTTGTGCGGAATCTCCAGCTACTTGCTGAGCAAGACCCTAACTCGGACTGGGTATCACCCATCGTTGAACGAATTGGAGAGTTCCAAAACCTGCGATTCTTGGAGCTCACCGAATTCTTTTGGGAGGACTTCTCCGAGCCAGAGAATCCATGCAACACGTTCCTCTCTTCTCCTGTGATGCATCAGGTGAAGGAACTCTTCCTTGGGGGATTCGTAGCAGAGGATTTTCGTGCCATTGCGCGTATCATCTCGGCGTTCTCAGCGCTGAAAACACTTTCGATCTGTATGGACGATGTGGATCCTGGTTCAGTGGTCTTTGAGCCCCACGATTTACCTCCTCCACCTACTGGTTTGTCCGAGTTGAACGTCCTCGCTGGTGGGGGTTGCAATCAGATGGCGAGCTTTTGGGCTTGGCTCTCTGCGGATACGGAGAGATTAGCTGGGCTACGGACAATCGATTTAGCTGGGATGTGTTTGAATGACCTCCCGTTCTTCGGGGCGTGTATGGCTGTTGCTGGACATACACTGACGCACCTCACTTTTGAGTTTCAGTCAGTGGACTATGCGGGTAAGCATCGTTCAAATGATTTTGTGTGTATGAGTGTTCTCATTCATAATTCGTAGTGGCGTTTGCACAATCACGCACGCTTATGCATACCAAGAACCTGATGCACTTGGAAATCTCGCAATGTGAGATACGGCCATGGTCCATAGACCTACTAGAAGGGTTGTTCGGTTCAGTCTCGTTGCCTCACCTTAAGACCTTGATTCTCCCCCATAATGCGATTTTGGAAGGTCAAGATGAGGTACAGGCGAGGGAGACGATGATCACGAAGGGCATTCTGGAAGAGAGAAGATTCCCTATGTTAAAGGAGCTGACCTGGAAATCGGTTAATGGGTCTTCCTAAAGTATGATAGACGTTTACTGGCTAGTAAGCACACTGGAACTCTACCTCTTCATGCATGTATAATAGCCTCAAGTGGAACTACATTTTTACTTACCATCCGTTTGGTATTGTTCAAGCGCCTAACAGCAAGCGCCCGCGCATGTGCGCCAACTCGGAGCTAACTCTCTACCTGAACCTTCTCTCGTGGATAAGATCACCCTGCCATGCTACCGTCACTATGAATCACCCGAAACCTCGGCACAATATCAATCCTCATAATCATATCATACCTCAAACGGAAGATCGACAACCTAACGAGAATATCAACAAACGAGCGCAAGAAGCACCTCCTTCAATTTTAACAGTGGGAAGCCGCGGTAATGGCAGGAGAGGACGTGGTTCTGAACATAAAGGACGTGGGAGTAGGCGAGGCGCGAAATTTGGACCAAATGGTGCGCGGATCAACACTGGTGACAGTAGTCAACGATTAGGCTCTCGAGCTCGTGGGACGGGTCGAGAGCAGACATCTAGGGAACACCAATCACCGAACAATACTTCTTGGGAATCCTCTTCCTCATCTTTTGGAGCCTCGCGACCTCCTGGAAATAGTGCAGGTTCCCGTACCAGCCATGGGCAATTCGGGACGAGGGACAACGGTTGGGCTGGGAGAAGAGATGGACGACACGATCACACTCATACAGACTCTCAAGACGGGGCCAAGATACATGAAGGGGATAAGCCTGCTTTGGCTGCTCACGGATACCTGCCAGGGAAGGACAGACACGATCTGCACGAGTCTGCACAGACGGCAGTTGGCTCGAACAGCCCTATACGCCCAAATTCACCTCATCGCATGCCCCCACCACGCCAATTCGACGAACCACACAGTCACGTATCCACGCATAAACGACTTCATTTTCATCCTCGAAAGCCTCAGAGGCAACACGACGATGCTTCCCATGAGGAATGTTCTCCTTCACCGTTGCCATTGGAATATGATATACAATACCCAGAGCTGGAGGACGACGCTGACCTAGCCGTTGAACGAGCATCTTCCCCGTCTTCTGACTACACCGGACCGGTCGGTAGTCCAGAAAATGTGTCACTCCCCTCACCATCTGTACTTCGTTCGAAACCCTTACCTGATTCCAGCTCTGTTCGGGTGTCCAGATATAAGGATATTGGCGTGCAGTGGATCAACCCTGCTTCTCCGAATTTCGACCGCAACATCGAGGAGAGCCAACCATCGGACGCAAGCCTCATAGAAGAGCGTTTGAATAGGGCATCCCCTATGACCGAGAATGTTGGTGTGCAGTGGCAGCGTACTGTGAATGTCGTCATTCCACTCAAACGGACAATCAATTCTGCTTTGGTGACGATGTCAGAAACGCACCATGACACTGGCCAACGGTCACCCAAGCGGCGCAAGCTCGTGTCAAATTGTGGGGCCAACAGCTCTCCTGCTGTCACAGTGAAAGCTGAATGCAGAAGTCCCAGCGTCGAGCTCCGGGAGATACAGGCTCCGTCAAATCCGCTGGTAAAGGTCGAGAGAAGTCCTAGCCCGAACCGCCTGGAGCCCGTACGGAACCAGATCACCGAGGGCTCACAATGGTACCATCCGATGCCTACTGAGTGTCACAAGATTAATCCAAACTGGGCGAAGAACCGTCGGAAGTGGTTTGAAAAGGAGTCAGCGATTCTACTGAGGAAAGGGCTAAAGTTGGAGAGACATTTCTTTCGGTAAGTTGGATCGTACTTGCGTTGTACCCATACCCACATCTGCCCTTCTTTCTCCAGCGATGATGGAATGGTCATTGACTGGTGCGTTGACCTCTTGCCTTCTGATATTTTGCGGTGCCTCATATACTGTAATAGGACAAGCTCAACGCCTAGGTGGACAGATAGCCTGGATCCTACCTCACCCCCTGCCACGAAGACTACCAATCACGACGACCGAGAAGTGATAGACCTCACTTTGGACGTTGACGAACCAACTCGATCGGCTCATCCCACTCGAACTAAGATACCCAAACCTCTATTACCACATACCCCAAATCCCACTGTACAACCTAATTTGCAACCAAGAGCCATACATACCCCTCAACAACAGCTACCGGTGACATTTACCGTTCCTTTGCAACCTCAGCCTCTGCTACGTGAACTTGTCATGTCGCAGTCTACACCCCAGGAGGACCACGACTATGTTCCGGCGGCGCTGGACAAGAAGTGGCCTAAACAGAGCTCAAAGCGGTCGCTTCCTGAATCGGCCACCTTACCACGTCCCGCTTCAACGAAACAGTCGTCATCCGAGGCCTCTTTCGCCAGCTCACTAGATGCTGGTCCCTCCACTTTGGCTTTCAGTGGTAATGACATACCATTCTCAGCAAGACATCTTGATATCACGGATTCAGCCTCTACCCAGCAACCCATAGAGGTCTTAGGAAGTCATGGGAGTGATAAACCGACGGCCCCACGAACTTCAGTGACCGACAGAGCCTCGTTGTCTGCACAGAATCATGGTCAACACCAAGGATCCAAGAAGCCGGCACTCGAAACTCCTCTCCCAGGATGGGCTATCCTAGCTTCACTTCCGCCTTCTCCGCGTGCCAAAGCATGGAAGCCGCCTGTACGATCGTTGTTTCCGCTAAGTTCCGTAACCTCAGATGATAAGGAAGAGGACGAGCTGGATGAAGACTCGGAGGACGAAGAGCAACGTACAGTTCTTGCACACATATGTGGCCCGGTCAGGGGTCACTTGTCGGTGGGGAAGAGGGCTTGAGGGGTGGTGTTGAGGGACATTCTGCGTGTTTTGGTCGTACCGACTCTTACCTAGTACGAGGTATTCTTGCTTCACATAGTGTACAAACTACGTGCTGTGTTATATTGTAATAAGGTCTCACTAGCGGGCTAAATTCGGCCCTGCCTCTTCTGTCTAGTACTGTAAAATTTCGTAGTCCGATCCAGGATTTGAGCGGTGCTTGCTTCTCAGTAATTGTAAGCGCCCAGCCAAATGTTGTCAGCAAACCACCACCTACAGTTTTCCCCCCCCCCGAATCTCTGGCTTCAAATCTTTCCGCAATCTTGTTTGCCTTCTCAGTGCACTCCTGAAATACATATGAATGTATTGTAGACGGCGTCCCTTATTTTCACCAAGGTTCAATGACGCTGGCATGACGAGCAGAATGCGACCGGGCGCTGGGATACATGGATATCAAGTGGCTGAGGTGGTGTCTCATAGCATGTATCATCGGTGTGTTTTTCTCGTTTGAAGCCAGCAGGTACACATGTGTTAAACTCGCGACAGATCAATGAAGCTTCCAAGGCGCTGGAAACGGCACTAACAGTGTTTTCAAATCTTTCGAGCGCAAAACCTGCGGGACTCTGTCAAAGAAACGGCAGAACACAATACTCAGTCAAACATCCACTACTGGTATCCCAACATCACCCGTGTAAAGGCCAAGTTAGGACATGCTATTATACTACACTCGATGTGTCGGCATTTCACGTACTTGAACTGCACTATCACCGCCAGCAACTCCGCGAAAGGCCTATACAGTCATCTCATGATATAGCTCATGCACGGTGTTGGCCTGTGTGCCTTTCATCTCGATCTATGACGTCCAGGTATTTCATCTTGGTTGGATGTTAATTCTCTAGTTGCTCATCTGTCTACAGTACTCTTCCATGTCGGATAGGCCTCCAAATTTTGCCACCACACTATCGAATGGGATACAAGATATCGCTGCGTTGCTCCCCCTGCTTGGTACAGAGCAGTGCGAGCAACACATTGGGTCTGCTTTGCAGAAAGGCTTTCTCTATGCAGCGGTGGCTCCGCTTTCTATCTTTGGGAGCTTGGGAATCGTCAAGGCAGCATTTGCTGCGATGTTGGCGACTGTCACATATCCTTTCTACGGCGGTCGCTGGCTAGATGACGCAGGCTTTGCCACTCCTGGCTCTGTCTCGTCTATGGTAACCATTGCGAAGGATACGGGAAAATACGGTGCGGAGGTCGCGCTCGGAAAGCTTCTCAAGGAGCAACACATCGATGATCCGACATTGGTGAAGGGCTTTAGTTGGCTGGGGTGGAAAGAGGAAGACAAGGGACAACGAGAGAGAAACCGTACACGGAAGATTGCTGGTGACGAAGACGGTGATGGTTATTCGGATACCGTGATTCTATTTCTTGCATCAGCAATGGCAATGATCTGACTTCTCTATTTTCTAGGGGTGTCTCTTCTCATGGAACATGATGTTGATACATTGCACTTTACTTTGCGCCATCCTCAGCGTCACCCCCTACCTTTATGTTATGAGCAGCCACTGGGATCGTCCGTTGTCATGGATATTTCCACTTCTCCGTTCATTCGGTTCCTTTGCATGTGTTGTCGCTACACAGCTAGTATTGCAGCTACGAATACATCGCATCGCGAATACCAGCCTTCAATGGCTAAAGCTGCAGAGGAAATATGGATTCGAGGATGAATCGCATCCTAGTGCTCAGGTTCTTGAGGACCGCATAAGGCAGCAGTTTCGCCTTCACCCTTCGATTTCACCCTTTGTTCATCTGTCCCGACAATCAACCATCGACGCCGAGGCGGGAGAAGGAACCGATGGATCCTTCGCAAATTGCCCTCTTGAGGATGAAGAGATCCTCGATCTGGAGGAGCGTTTTGCTGCAGACTGGCGTCTCATCCTTTACCAGTTCATCTTGGCCATCGGCATTGGGATGGTTGTGACCGGCTACGTTGGCTGCTTCAGCCTTGTGGCCCAAAGTGACGTGGTGAATGCGCCGTATGTGTGGCTTGCATTGGAAACCACGCTATCCGTCGTACGTACTTTTGTGTGGGGATCGAATCCAGCTTGGGATGAGAGTACTGGATTGAAGATGACTCTGGAACTAGAACCTTCGACATCCAAGGGCGTTTCAGAAACACCTTTTCCCCTTATCACTTCTCCCCATGACGAAGCTCGTTTACGGATAGATACTCCCCAGCCGTTCACAGCCCATAACGAAGCCGACTTCCTGGGTATGGCTACAGCATGGGTTGGGCCACTGCAGCGGCTCGAACCTGGCAGTGCTACGTTGTTCTACAGTATCTTGTTTCAAAACAAGATCAAGCGACTGTATACAACGGTCCATTTCACATACCCCCGTCCGACCTTAACCTTCTCCGCCGATGTTCCCGACTTCGAGGTCTACTCATCCACTCTGGAAACCGATCCTACAATGCGAACTGTCCAGGTCACCCTTCGCAATCGGATTCTTGGAAGCGTAGATCCATTCATCAACAGCCAGCCTTATCACCGAATCGTTAATCATTCGCGACTTCTGAGTACCCGTCTGTTCGGTAAAAAGCGATCCTATCAAACTCTGGACATTCGGTGGAATCTCCTTACTGTCCCCATTCCATTCTCATTCTCTCGCGACACATCTGTTGGGAAATCGATGGTTCGGAGCAAATACGACCAGGCCTACATCGATCTGCATCGCTCCTGGACATCGAAATCCCAGTATTGTAAGGCTAGGAGGCTTTTACTCGAAAAAATGGGTGCACGCAATCCAGAGTATCGCGAAAAGGGTGTCATCAAAGTTGGCGCGGGAAAGCTGAAGTCTGCTTCGTTCTGCGGTGAAGTGTTGCTTATTGCTGAACCTTTAGGTTTAGCTCTTCTAGGGTAACTCGAAAGTTGGTCGGATTCATAACATGCACAAATCATTATATAAGCTTGTCTTTCTCACCTTCGAACAACCACTTCGTCAGTAAACGATGTTCTTTGCTGTATCCAATACTCCCGCAAGATTTTCTTTCGACTTATCAGCGACCCGGTCGAAGATATCTCCTTTGTTCTCTGGCTATTTTCGAGGTCGAAGCATTCAACTTACAGTAACTTTCGGCGATGCCACCTTCTCGGCAAGCACAACGATCGACTTCGAAGTAGGCCCTCTTTCTACTCAATGTGATGCAACAATGGGTGTGGACTTTTACATTGCGTGTGCGAGACTCGGAAAGGAGGATGTTGCTCGGGCGTTGTATTGCTTTTCAGGTGTGTATTCTAAGTTCGTCATATTAGAAGATTATATTGACAAAGCGCTAGGACAATTTGCTGAGGTTTTGAAGAAATCGGAAATGGGTGGCAATACCGGCGGTGCGTAGCAGTGTTCTCAGTGTTTTCGGTGGTTCTGATTTCTGGTTTTTCGCAGGTTTTTCACCGCTCGAAGATAGTCGTTTTTGTTACAATTCCATTGCCACTTTGCCAGCTCCTCGTGTCGATACCTTTTGTGCAAATGGCAACGTGTCTGGTAGCAGCTCATCCCTTGTATGTAATAACTCGCAGTGCGATGGCTGCTCGGCACAGGATTCCGTAATACAAAGTGCAAATGTTGAACATTCAGATGTTCGCCCTCTCGTGGGGGTACGTGATGAGCAACATGCTCGCCCTCTAGTGGGGGTACGTGATGAGCAATACGCTCGCCCTTCAGTGGGGCTACGTGATGAGCAGGGTGCTCGTCCTGTCGTAGGAGTACATGGTGATTCTTCAGGTCCGGTTATTCCCGCGACCTCTTCGAGCGACGAATTAGTACTTGATCCTTTTGTATCCATGTCACTGAATGACAAGACTACCACTACTCAGCGTAATGTTCATGCCCTTTTGCTTGACGATATCCGGCTGATGTGTGCGTTTCATCAGGGAGTGACTCGCCGACATGCAAAAGAAAGAAAAGATAAAAGTAGTGTGGTTTTACGTGCTGAGTTTGCTCGCCATATTTGTACTGATGCTTGTCTAATTAAGCGTTCAGAGGCACGCAGAGCTAACATCACTAGTTATGCCCTTTTAAGTGAAAGCCAGTATAATCTTTCCTGTCTTGTTCTGAAGCTCCCAAAAAAGTACCATCTTGGTAAGCGAAAGGCTGATGATGGTATCAGTGGTCATACTTCAAAGAGAATGCGCACTAAAATTGTAAATATCACTAATCATCCTTGTGAAGCTGCCTCATCAGGCAGCCATACCAACCATGAATATCATGGAAACACATTTCCCATCATCTTGAGCCAAAAGGATAAAGATGACATTGTTCGTGAATTTCGAGCTCACACTAGTAATGCTGCTTTAAAAAGATATGAGTGTTCTTTTTGTGGCATAAATGAACTAGCTACATCTACTACATTTAAACCTGTAAATGAGCTAAATATATCTCTATTAGAGGATGCTGTTACTGAACTGCAACAAATAACTCAGCAAAGTGCTATTAAAGCTTATAAACAATCAACCATTGTTAGTGGATGCTATGTCCTTTGCCACTTTTGTAGTAGTGCTGTTGTGCGGAATAAGTTTGAGGAAATTCCTGTTCGCAGTTATGCTAATGGATTATGGATAGGAAGTGTTCCTGATGAGTTACGAGGATTAACATTTTTAGAAAAGAGATGTATTGCTCGTGCTCGTGCTACTCGATGTCTAGTAAAATTGCATGTTAAAGATGCAACATGGTATATTGGCCGAGGAAATGTTTGTGTTCTTCCTCAAGATACAGCGTCTCTTGCATCTCAGGTGCCTCCTCCATTATCAGCTATACAGGAGGAGCTTTGTGTTATTTTAGTTGGATCTTTAAGTACTGTTGTTACTGAGGATATGCTTCGAAAATCTCCTCTGATGGTGCGGCGGGAGGTTATGCGAAAAGCTTTACATTGGTTAATCCAGAATAATCCATTATATGCAGACTTGAATGTAAATGCTGTTGATGTTAATTTAGCAGGTTATCCTATCTATGACTGTCCTATTGCTGTATCAGAATGTTTGCGAACTAATTCATCTAACTTCCAAGGTTCTTCATATACTACAAGTTCTAGTAATGATGGAGATTGTGGTTTTAGAAGTACTGACTTTGATGATGACCATGATGATGATGTTGGTGATGACAATGACAATGACAATGATGTTTATAGTAATAGTGATGATAATGATGGTAATATGGATTTTACATCTTCAAGTTTAGTTGATTTAGATGATTTTGACAAGACACGACATATACGTAAAATGGAGGCTATTAAAGAACTGAAATCAGGATCTCCATTTATCAAATTTCCTTCGGGTTCAACACCTATTTCTACTTCACATAATCCTGCTGTATTTGGATGGCTTTGGCCAACACTATTTCCATATGGAGTTGGTATGCCTGATGTTAATTTTAGTAAAGCCAGTGACTCACTTCCATTTAGAGAGATAGAACCAGTCACTCATGTGCAACACCTTCTTAGACTAGCAGATAGAAGATTTCAAAGACACTTGACTTTTATGTTTGTTATTGCAAACATTATGCAGCGAAGAAAATCATCATTCCAATCACGACTTGCTGTACATCGGTCTTGGTTTCCCCGTGTTAGTCATTTGATACGTAGTATTGATGAAGAGACTATAAAAAGTTATTCTGAAAAACTAGATAAAAATCCATATGCAAGGCCAGAAACTACTGGTGAAAAGGCTGCTGCCCAACTAATGAAATATTTAAGCTATGTTTCTGATCATATTCCAGGCTCTATTGGTGATGTGAATACCATGAGACAGCAGATTCGCAGTAAAATTATGGCTGATGGTTTGCCTCATTTCTTTGCTACTGTAAATCCTGCTGATTCTCATAATCCTATTGCTCAGGTATTAGCTGGTCGAGAGATTAATTTGGATCAGATATTTCATTCACTCAGTAAGCCTACAAAAGAATTTCAAACTAGAAATAGAGTTATCACTCAAAATCCTGTAGCTAGTGCTGAGTTCTTTCACTTAATGGTTAATGAGTTTTTTGATGTTCTGCTAGGTGCAAAGAGATTTAATCGCATTGGTGTTTTGGGTAAGGTTAAAGGTTGGTATGGTGTTGTTGAATCACAGGTAAGAGGTCGATTACATTTACATATTTTAATATGGATTGAAGGTGCACCTCCATCACCTGTTGATATGAAAGCCAAAATGAATTCTGATTCTAATTTTAAACAACGTTTGAAAGAGTGGTATGATGATGTTATCTCACAAAGCTTTCCTAACAATACTCAGTCCTACTCAAACTTTAGATCTAAAACAGTGCCACTTGTACCTCAACAGCAACCTGTTCTTAGTAGACCTTTAGATCCAGACTCTTCCACTTACTGTCATACACATAGTCAGCATTATCGTAATATTGTAGAAACTTGTAACTTAGTACATGTTCATCATGCCACTTGTTTTAAACATATTCCACGTAATATTCAGGCATTAAAAGACAATGACAGAGATTGTAGATTTCAGCTTCCTAGACCAGAAGTCATAGAGACACACTTTGATGAAGATGGTGATTTAGTATTGCGGTGCAATAATGGTAGTATTAATGGTCATAATCCTACTATAACTATGTGTCTTGGCTGTAATACAGACTTAAAACAACTTGCAACTGGGCCTCTTGCTATGACTATGGTTTATTATATGTGTAACTATACAGCAAAGCAGCAACTTGATACTTCTGTTGTTTTTCCAGCCATGTGTGCTTCAATCAAAGCTACACAAGAAATGCCTCCAGTGGATGATAATGGTATTGTAGACATTGAAGAGCAAAATCGCTTGATGATTGTAAAAGCAGCAAATCAACTGATTGGAAAGCGAGAGCTATCTGCACAGCAAACAGCTAGTTTCTTATTGGGAAGGTCAAATCGCTATGTTACTGATGAGTTTCAAGAGTATTGGTGGTCATCCCTTCTTCGTGACTTAAATCGTGATCTATTTGCTTCCAATGAGAATGATAATAGCAAATTAGGCTCTAGTAGTGCAGTTGATTCTGTTTTTGAAGATGATAGTGCAGATAATAGTGATGAAGGACCTCCGCAAACCATCATACCTATTGATGAAGATGATAATATCATTATTCTTACAAAGGAACTACTTAATAGTAATAACAAGCCTGACATTAGTCTATCAGATGAACGTAAAAAATACTCTATGTTAATTAATGATATATTCTATCGACCAGAAGAATTATACAATCTATGTGCTTGGGACATTATGCGTACTTATGTAAAAGTAAAGCTACCAAGGTCTAAATCACAGCGGAAATTGTTTCTGAGGTTTGCTGCAGGACATCCACAGTATACTACTCATTGTTTAAAAAAGACTGATTCACCCCAAATTCCTGTTTTAATGGGCTATCGAGTACCACGCAGTGATCTTGAGAGTGATAGGGAAAAGTATGCTGTAGCTATCCTTGCACTATTCAAACCATGGGCACAAGATAATAAATTATCACCATTAAAAAGTAGTGATTCATTATGGCTTGATGCTTTGAATGAATTTTTGCCTCAGTTAGACAGTAGTCATAGTCAAGTCATGAAGAATATGCAGGTTCTCTATGCTACAAAGGATTCAAAATTTGACTTCGCTGCACAACGAGCTAAAAGACTGGCTGAGCTTAAAGGGTTCTTTAACAATACAGATCGACCTATAGAAGAGGGCTGTATAGATCCTTTATGGGAGCATGCCATGTCTACACATATAGAAACTGATGATGCTGCTGAGCTATTTTTATGTGATACAAGGGCAGTAAGAGATGCAATACGTATTACTACGTTAGCTCAAAGTGTTGGATTCTATCAAACCAGTCATTTAAATACTTTTGTTCATTGTAATAATCAAATCCATGTATATGAGGCAACTGAGGAAGACCGTTTTGTAGCAGAAGATCAAAATACTCAAATATTGAAAGAGCGTCACAGACGCCATCGCCAGTTGCAAAGAGAGTGTGCACAACGTGATGAACAGAGGCAGGTTTTTTCACAATATAATATTAATCAGGCTATTGCTAAAGCTTTCAGTACTACTTTAGCTGAAGAAGCTAAGGCTGCAGAGCAGTCATGTAACTATAAGGCTGCACTTCACTGTGATTCATCTAATTGTAATGATTGGAAGTCACTGCAGCCTTATCAACAATTATGTATTACCCTTATAAATAAGTATACTCTTAATCAAGAACAAACACGAGCATTTCTTCTGTTAGCTAATGTAATCGGGCAGTCATTAGATAGTCATAATAGACCGAAACCATTATCTTTACTATGCACTGGACCAGGAGGCACTGGCAAATCAGTAATCTTCCAGGCATGGAAAGAATTCTATATGATTTTAGGTTATCCTGACAGGCTTAAGATAACAGCACCTACTGGTGTTGTAGCTAGTGATATTGGTGGAAGCACAATTCATTTTGAAGCCAGTTTAAGGATTTCAAGAACACGTATGAAAGCTAGTAATGATTTACGTAGTAAGCTTGAAGAGCGCTTTGCTAATATTGAAACTTTAGTGCTTGATGAGGCTTATTTTCTTTCTGCAAAAGATATGGCTTTGCTTGCAGAATATCTTTGTCTTAGTAAAGGAAGTGACAAGCTCTGTGGTGGTATGAATTGGGCTATTTGTGGAGATCCTTGCCAGCTGCCACCACCCAAAGGCCGTTCTCTATTTGATTATCATCTAGTCAAATGTTACCAGAACCAAGATTTAAATGATCTTCATGATCTACTCGCCAAAATGTAAAGGGCATTCAAATCTGGCAACAAGTAGAACATGTTGTTGTACTAGATGAGATTATGAGACAAAAAGGTGATACTGTTCTCATTGATATATTACAGCATTTGCGCAAAGGTATATGTACTACTAAACACAAATATATTCTAGATCAATTTGTACTATCTAACCCTAGATGTACTCAGTCTACTAAAGATTTGACTGATATTAATCGATGGATTACTGATCCACAAAATGCATGTCCACTTATTGTATATACTAATGCTGCTCGTGATATGCATAATCAGCATATGACTAAAGCATTTGCACAGGCTACACAGCAAGAATACCATCTTTATCATTCTAAAGATTTAATCGGAAGAGGAAAGAACAGAAGACAGTTAAATAACTTGGCAAGAGAGGCAGCATGGGCTGTTCCTGTTAAGGAAGCTAATGATCTTAGTGGTAAAGTTGGCTATGTACCAGGAATGCCTGTATTTTGTACTGAAAATATTGCTACTGAGCTTGGCATTTCAAATGGTAGTCTGGGTCGTTTAGTCTCAATAGCATATGAGATTATTGATGGTAGACAATATGCTGTTTCTGCTGATGTTGACTTTGCTAGTTATACAAATAGTGATTTATCTGTTGAAAATCCACATCGTGTGACATTACTTCCAGTAAATTGCTCTTTTACTTATTATTTGCCTGGCTCACCAATTTCATATTCTGCCACTCGATGGCAACTTCCACTTATTCCTGCCTTTGCATTCACTTCACATAATGCTCAAGGAAGGTCACTTAATGTATGTTGTGCAGATTTAGCAAGTTGCCTTTCTATTCAAAGTGCATATGTAATGTTATCTCGTGTAAGATCATTAAAAGGACTATGTATTTTAAGACCTTTTGATCTTACAGTAATTCAGAAACATATTTCAGAGTCACTTAGAGTTGAACTAGCTCGCACTGAATTAAAAGCTCAATTTACAATAGAATACAGTAAAAAACATTTAGGTTGGTTCTATAATTGATTGCAGCAATAGATATTGCTTGGATGAGCTCCAAGATACAGCAGCTCTAGTGATCTTGTAGACATTTTATAGTTGATTTCTGTGTGGGTCCCCATTTTCTTCTTTAATATTAGTGTGTGATGTGTTGAAATACTCAATGGGATCAAGGCTTTCTCCTTAGATAGGTTAGGTGGTAATGCATGTTGGCTTGAGATAGGCCAAAAGGCAAAGGGCTGCCAACCAGTAAACAGGCCATGGGTCCTTTGCAAGTGTGTTTGTATTCGCGCACGGACCACCGTGACGCTTACCTGACAGCCTGTCAGTACAATGTGACATTCCCTTCTTTTCTTTCTTCCCCCATCTTCGAGCCCAAGCTGAGCATATCCCGAGCATCAAGAGCCATCGAGAACTCATAAGCAACACTGCACTGAGTATTTTATTCAAATTCTCTTTTACTTCCGTTCTCGGTCTTATTGGTACGACATCACCGGTTGATGCATTAGTTGCCGCCTCGTGTTCAACATGTTTCGGACTTTTTTTCTTTTCCTTTACTCTACTGCAACGTTTGTATTTGTCATTCTCTCAATCTACAACTACTCTGTTAGCCGTTCTGACCGTGTTACCCGCACAGTCCTTCCGTGGGCTGACTCTCTCTTCCTCAGTGGTGACCACTGCAGGGGCACAGGTTTTCTGAGAACTGCTAACTGTTTTATTCTAATTATAGATTCTGCCTCTGCTGTCGAACGACGCAACGAAGAACACATATCATCAAGACACATCATTTCCCCATCCATTCCTTGCTCCTTACCACAAGCTGTACGCTGTGGGTTGACATTAGCTGTACACTGCGTCTTTGCACTAGCTAGGAGCTGTGTGGAGTACTGAGGCTCTACGCCCAGCTCTTCTCTAGGTTGTCATCCATAACAACGAAGGCAAGCCCTTGTTAGAGGCTATTTCGAAACATATCCTTATTCTTTGATCCACTTCCTTTTCTGCCCAGCATGTTGATTACTCTCTCTGTCTCTAACACTTTCAACGCATCCTCAGCCTTCCCATTCATGCCAGTTCCCAGTACTCCTTTTGCTACGAAGAAACTCATAACACTGTATGGTGCTGCTGATCAAGTACCCACAGTTACGCTAGCAGATTTCCAAGCCTTCTGTCAAAACCAGAACGAGAAGGGTGAATTTACGTCACACCAGTCTATAGTAGAGTACGTTCGGAAATTCGAGACTTATTCAGCTGCCCTCGTCAAGAAGAAGGTCATTACTGCTGCCGATTCCAATTACTATTTCATAGCAGGACTCCCGGAGGTGATGAAATGCTGGTTGGAGACGCAGATACCTGCAAACAAGAAGACTTGGGATAATGTTCTTACTAAGGACAAAGTTCTGACCTACTTGTATCAACACTTTGACTCCAATAGCGTGTTCTACACTCTGTGGAGGCAGGAAAGGTGCAACAATGAAGAGATTCTCCTCAATAATGAGGGTAAGAGGAAGCACCAAAGTCCAAAGGCTACAAGTACTCAACCAAAGACCAAGAAAGAAGGTGTACCGGAATCAACATTGGATTCATTAGTCAAGCAACTGGAGCAGCTTACCATCAACCAGGCCCAGATGATGAGCCTCATGTCATCGTCTCAGATGTCTCCTGGAGGTAGCAAGCAGAGCGACAGTTTCCAACGACTGAAGAGGTGTTTTATGTGTGGCGTTGAGAATCCTCCACACCAGTTACACCCTTCGAAGTGTCCGGAGACGATGAAGCTAGTGGTGGAAGGGCTGGTAAAGTATGATGCTCAACGAGAGTGTTTTGTTATGCTGAATGGTGCTGACCTACCCCGTGTGCCTTACGGGCAAAATGGTGGTATTTCTTCTTACATTCGAGAACTCCAGACAGGTATCAACACTGCTCAGAACTCAAGATCTGCATTCCAGCGAGACGTTCCGCCTCATCAGTCACATTCTGCAAATCACTGTGGAGTTTTCGTTAGCAGCGTACCTCTTTTCGACAATTCATATCAAACGGCGAACCTGGAGTTTTCTTCGGATCCTGCTCTGCGCTCTGGAAAGGACACAAATGTCTGATTCGACCCTATGGGTAGCACTAAGCGGGACAAGAAGTCAAAACAAAGGGCTAGCAAACCCCGATCCAAGCCAACGCCATCATCTTCAACTACTCTCCCATGACCTCAGCCTGAGAAAAAGATAGATGTTTCAGTACCACCTAACCCTGTAAACAGGAAGGATGGTTGGAAGCAGTCGATTCCATCTACGGCACCTAAGGGAATGGACAAGGAGGATGTTAGGATGAAGGACGACAAGCCTCAAGGACCGTGCTATCACTTCACGTTGGATCTTCAAGAAAAGTCAGATCCTACTTCGGTATTCAATTATGAACCAGGCCGTAACAGTGCCGGTTTACCAACTCATTGGGAACAGCCCTTCGTTGCAGAAGCTGTTTGCTGATGCCATTAGGACACGTCAAGAGTATGCGACAAAAATAGGAAAGTATTCTATGCCTACTATTTTTAATGATTGTTTTGATGATGATACTCGTATCACGTCAGTCACCATGACTGTGGTCGACGATGAAGGTCAGACTCGCCATTATAAGATGGAAGATCTGGACGTTGGAGACTCAGTTATGTCTGACTTTCTTGCTCAGTGTGCAGGAGCACTTCTGAAGCCACTGGAGGCCACAAAGCTTTTCACTATGGTCACCGGGATCATAGAGATCACTATTAATGGTGTTACTTTCCTTGCGATGATTGATACAGGTTCAGAGTTGAACATAGGCAGTATCAATCTTCCAGATCGTACTGGTTGCGCAGTTGATTTTGGTGGTAGAAACTGGAGCCTCAAGGGCATCCATGGTCAGCCAGAGCCTCTTCAAGGTGTTATCGTTGGTGCGCCTATGAGGATCGGCGGTCATGACTTCCCTCATCATATTTTTATTTCACACGAGAAGATGGAGAAACAGGACATCATTCTAGGACAACCGTTCTTGGTTTGGTACGGAGCTCGCCTTCAGTATCACCGGAGCAGCCACGTCAAGCTCTACCTTTGGGAAGATCCAGACGTCCAGAAAGCTCCTTCAATTTCTATTTCCATCACCAATCCCAAGGACCCTCACATTAAAGCTTCAGTTAATGCTTCTCAATTCTTCCTAGCCGATCCAGATCTGATTCCGTTCAAAGCCTCTGTTGAAGAGGTAGAGGATGAAATTTTTATTAAGGAGCTCGCATAAAGCGGTCTCCTGCGAGTCTCCCCCTGTTTTTGGGAGGTCACTAGACACTCTAGTAAAGGGCGATATAGACTCAGAGTTTGATACTTTATTCAACATTCTTCCTAATCATGCTTACGATTCACTTCTATATCAATATTTCATTTCCTCTGCTAGTTCTTATCCTACTGACGCTTCACTCAAGCATTCCTCTTGGATGCGACGAGTTTCCTTGTCCCCTGATCAACCGGTATATTCTTGTAATGTAGCTACAACAGCCCAGAAGTACAAGCCTGTCGCTCGCAAGTATCAACCGATACCAATGTATTTCCCTAATCCTCAAGCCCAAGAATTCAAGCCCATTCCACCTCCCGAACTCCTCGAACTTCCAATACATCCTCCTCTGCAAGAGATGTTGTGTTTTGATGATCGGGTCACCAAAGAGCGGTTGGAGTCAATGTGGGCGAATGTAGACGAGACAGTTCGTGCAGACTTGTCATTAGACGAGTGGAACCTCATATCATATTTCATCATTTGACGAGAAAAAGCTTTTGCGTTTGATTTTACTGAAAAGGGTTTCTTTTCCAGAGACTATTATCCCAACTACGAAATCCCAACTATTGAGCATGTTCCTTGGCAGCGTAAACCTATTCAGATCCCCGTCTCTTTATGAGAAAAGGTGAAGCAACAGGTGTACGCTGAGGAAAAGGCTGGCTGATTCGAGGCTACAACATCGAGTTATCAATTGCCTATGTTTCCTGTCCTCAAGAAGAACGGCTCAGTGTGTTTGGTGATCAACCTCGAAGAACTTAATGCGGTAACTATACAAGACTCTTCTCCCTCCGAATGTCAATGAATTTGCCGAGGACCATCTCAGTTATGCCACTTATGGTTTATTCAATTTATTTTCAGATTTTGATGCAAGATGGGTACATGTGCGGTCGAGGCCACTCCAAGCTTTTCATTCACCAGCAGGAGCCTGACAGCAGTGTACCTTGGTTCAAGGTTATACAAATTTGGTTCAAGAGTTTCAGCATTGTGTAGAGCACGCTCTAAGGTACGTCCAGGATGTGGCTACCAACTTTATCGACAATTGTCGCCTCAAGGGTGCTAGGAGGAACCCATTCCTGGAAATTCTAATATTCGACATTTCATTTTCGAGTACGTGCAGAACTTAGATCGCCTTCTTGGTACTCTGATTAATGCAGGTATCACGGCATCTGGTTCTAAGGCGATTTTGGTGGTGTATCAGTTGAAGATTGTGGGGACAATTGTTAGTCTGGAGGGATGGATCATCTCGCCGGATCTGGTAGAGAAGGTCAGGCGTTGGAAGACACCTGAAAATGTTTCCAAAGTCAGGCAGTTCTTAGGGATTGCGGGAACTGGAAGGCAATGGATAAAGAGTTTTGCCCTTGTCGCAAAGCCTATCACTAAACTCCTTCACAAGACAGAATCCGCTGATGATGTTTTTCTATTTACAGGAGAAGCTCAAGACGCCATGCAAGAGCTCATTCATCGAATCAGTGCCCGTGCTCATTTGTATCGACTATGAAGCTGCTGTGCTAGTACCTCGTTCGAACCGTTCCTCAGATGAGGGCCTCATCATTGTTGGAGTCAATTCTTCATAGAAAGGCGCAGGTTGGGCAGTATACCAGGTTTGAGAGGGAAAACGACGGCCAGTGCTTTATGGGTCGTGTACCTTCAACAAACAAGAGCAAAACTACGGGCAGCCCAAGACGGAACTATATGGGATATTCAGAGTGTTTCGCGAACTTCGACATTGGATATGGGGGCTACACTTCAGGCTTCATCATGACACTAAGTTGTTACCTCAGATGCTGAGGACATTGGATGATGTACCCAATGCACCCATACTCCAGTGGATAGCCTGGATACGCCTCTTCGATCTCAAACTTCAACATGTACCAGCAGAATCGCATCATCTTGAGGATGCTCTTTCTCGTCATCCGGAAGCTCCTGGAGATCCTCCTCATCAGGGAGAAGATCCAGAGACGTTCTTGGACGCTTTCCTCAACACAATCTACACTGGAACACCACCTCCGAGAACAACTCTGACAGAGACATTCAGGTATGCTCTTGAAATTCTTCATATCAAGCATTCAGCAGCCTCCGCCAACGATTGGTCTGGTGGAGGTCGTCTTCCTTTCTATCATTCCTCTTCAATTTCATTGCTTCCATTTCAAATTTCAAGTCTTCACAGTGACGATCTTCTATCATCATCTTCTGTTATCTTGGCTGAGCCTCTGTACAAAAGGAATCTACTGGATTTCTACGTTCGGACTTCTTCTGTCGAAGTTAATGATACTTTTCTTCTCGGGCATGAAGAGGTTGATTTTGTCTTCTTGGAGTTTCATCACTACATTGAAGAGCAAACAGTTCATTCGACTGGAGCCAGTCATATGTTTGGCGTTCAAGATCGAGATGGTCCTGATCACTGGGCAGGAGTTCGCCAGTACCTGGGAAGCAGTTTCGTTCCAGCATGGTGTACTACTCACAAGATGCAACTTCATTTTCAAAAACAGGCTAGACAGTTCCTTTTACACGATTCTCGTTTGTGGTACGTGCCCAAGAAGAAGTCTAACCGACTTCCACACCTGGTGGTAGAGGAAGAGCAGCAGCGAGGAGAGATAATGGCGCAAGCTCATCTCCAAGCCGGCCATAAGCGCCAAGATGCTACTTACAATTTATTACTTGACAGATTCTACTGGCCAAACATGTACAACTCAGTCGCATACTTCATTCGCTCATGCATAGAGTGCCAGAAGTATATTCAAGACATGCCTCTGGTTCCTTACCACATTTCCTGGCAAGCCCCTCTCCTACGACACTTCAATCTTGACTCTATTCACATGCCGACTGGCATTGGTGGATATGAGTACATCATTCAAGCTATCAAACCGACCATCCTTTGGACAGAAGCCTGATCTCTCAAAGCTCTCAAGTCGTCATCAGTCGCAAAGTTCATCTACAAGGAACTCATATCACGCTTTGGATGTATACCCGTTCTCTCTATGGACGGTGGGAGCGAATTCAAGGGTGAAGTAGAGGCAATGTTGAAGGCACAGTACAACTGTACTATCGTCATATTGATGGCCTATTATCCCCAAGGACAAGCTCCTATTGAGAGAGCTCATCAACCATTCGTCAACACCATCTTCAAGTGCACGGGAGACACTAAAGGCTCATGGCCAAAGTTTCTTCTGGCAGCATTGTTTGCGTCCCGAGTTACGCAACTGGTTATTCTCCTTATTACTTGTTATACAGTGTTCATCCTGTGTTCTCTTTCAATGCTGCCGAAGCTACCTGGCAAACGCTCAACTGGGACCGGGTATGTACTCACAAAGATCTTTTAGCCATCTGGATTCTTCAACTGCGCCAGCAAGATGCATCATGGACTCGCGCTAATGAAGAGATCGTACGCACAAGGAAAAAGGCTATCAATGATTTGGTGGCTGTGAAAGGTTCTATCTTCGATTTCCATGAATAAAAGCCAGGTATGTATGTGTGGCTCAAGGAATCGCGTTTGGACGAAATCAAAGGCGGAAAAGGAGAGTGGACGTACTCTGGTCCATATATTATTCACGAGAAGAGGGAGACGGGGTCATTCATCCTATGAGAGCTCAATGGAGCAATTCTCAAAGGGCACGTCCATGCTTCGAGACTCAGACTCTTCTATTTCAGGCAGGAAAACCAAAAAAATTCAACCCCATGTCTTAAAAAAAATTTCTTCCTGCCCCTTGACCGTGACGCTTACCTGACAGCCTGTCAGTACAATGTGACATTCCCTTCTTTTCTTTCTTCCCCCATCTTCGAGCCCAAGCTGAGCATATCCCGAGCATCAAGAGCCATCGAGAACTCATAAGCAACACTGCACTGAGTATTTTATTCAAATTCTCTTTTACTTCCGTTCTTGGTCTTATCGGTACGACATCACCGGTTGACGCATTAGTTGCCGCCTCGTGTTCAACACGTTTCGGACTTTTTTTCTTTTCCTTTACTCTACCGCGACGTTCGTATTCGTCATTCTCTCAATCTACGACTACTCTGTTAGCCGTTCCGACCGTGTTACCCGCACAGTCCTTCCGTGGGCTGACTCTCTCTTCCTCAACGTCATTCACAAGAACTGGCAACCGCGAATCCCGATTTGGAGGTACGGGGGTATAGTGAGAATGATTAGACTTGGCCGGAGTTCAAAGCCAGAGGGGCTGCATCTTTGGATTATCGTGGGTTAGTTGCTGAGAGGATTATCAAAGAGGAGAATGGAAGGTGTAATTTCTTGATGAGGGAGAGTAAATACTCGCCCAAGCCGTTTTAGTGTAGCAGGGTTGTACATAAAATCTGATGACTGGGATTGGCCTCGTTGAGGCGGTGCTGAACCTTTAGGTTTCACCTTACTATTCAAGCATGAGAGGTAGATTGATGTATTAAATCGTGCAATTAGATATATACAAGTTTGAATCAAACACGTTAAGAGTACCAACGATCAGTAATGACACAAATGAACAATGAAGAATAATCGACTACTCCTCGCCAGACCCAGCTTCTGCAGCCGCATTGCTGCCTCCGCTTTGCTCTGGAAGGGGATTGGTGAGAAGGATAGCGAACATTAAATTGAAATGGGCTGTTGCGTGCGCTGGATTGCCTTTGAGCTTCCATGGTCCTGACATGGTAAATCCTGCGATGACGATAGATCTATCGGGAATTTCGTCGAAGTACCTATTCATCGAGGATAACTTCTTCCAAGCTTTTGAAGATGGCCTGAATCCTTTATTACCGGTCGCAGTATCTGGCCTCCCATCGTACACAGGTACTGGAAACATGAGAAACAAATAGGAAGGCGTAGGTATATGACTTACCACCGTGATTATAAAGCAGGTAAGGTAGGTCCGGGGGAACATTCTCAGCGTTATCCTTGCTTTTCTTCTTTCCCTTTTTGTCCTTGTGGTTGTCCGCAAAGCTAACCATGCCTTCTTTACTCGGTGTTGCTGCCAGAAGAAGTTCAGAGAAGATATCACAACAAGCAAGAGCCCGCAAGATACTCACAACCAAAAGTTGCTCCAGCGAAGTCCTGTTTCTTGGACTGCAAGTGTAATGCGGCTCCGTATATTGGACAGTGAACGATGTCGTCTCTCATGACGGTACAGATGAAGGACGAGACATATTGAAACTCTTGCGCTAGCAATTGAACATACAGTTTACGGGACAACCTGTTCTCGTCTCCACTGCCATGAAGCAACTCCGATCCTTGGGCAAGACCTAAGGAGACAAAAATAGCTGGAAGGTTGAGAGCAGGCGCTGCTGAAATCACCACCGATTCCAAGTTCCTACCGGCCCGAACCACGAACGGAGAGGATCTGCAGATGTTGAGGTACTGATCGTGTCTCTCAAACGCCATCATTCGTAGAACGGCGCTGTGCACGTTCTTTAGTAAGGAAAACTAAAGAGATTAACTGTGGCACATACGTCTGTTCTGCCTGGTTGAGGTGGGGAAGGATTTTCCTGTATTTGGCAGGAACAACGTGGGCTGATTCGGGTTCTCGTGCAAGTCTTGCCGCGTAAGGGAGGAGTTTACCTGCACGCATTCTCATGAGGACTCTCAGTATGTTATTCCCCAAGTGGAACAATGTCGTGACGTACGAGGTGATCCAAGAACGTTGTGCTAATTCCAAGTAGAAACTCCTGAGGACACCATCTTGCAGTTTCTTCTGGAATATGTGCCTTACTACCGGGTGCATTTTAGAGAATGGATCCTCCCTGAAGCCCAAAATTTAGAGAAAGCAATGTAACAAAGGCAGTATACACTTACTGCATAGGCTCTTCTGTTTCAGATATTTCGCTTTCGTCTTCAGACTGCTCGCTCTCGTTCTGTTGGTCCTCGTTGGCTTTTTCGTTTTTGGAAGCGTCGTTGGTGTTAGCATCATCGACGTTCTCACAGGCTGGATCTTCCTCAGCACTGTCGTCTTCCTCATCTTCTTCGATGACTATCTTTGGCTTCTTTGCAGCTTTGTGTTCGATCTGAGAAGGCATCGTAGAGCTGTCGTGACTTGTGAGTATAATGCCTGGAGTCAGCTCATGTTCTCACCTGGAAGAGCTGGCCTGAGAGGCAATGATGGGTTCGTCACTGCTTTGAGTAGTGAGCTTGTAGGCACGCACATCTCGATGTGTTTACTCACGCTTCACGGGCACGTTTGGTGTTGGGTTTACTCAAATGTTTGATAAGGTTGTCGTCCCTGGAAGTCGGTGCTGTCTTAGTTTCTGATGTGACCTGAGAATACAACTCACCATTCAGGACTACTCGGGCGTACGATGTCCACAGGAGTAGGTGAAGCCATTGATGGTTCTGTGGAATTCGATTGCTTCGGGGGTGCCCCAACTTCTTGCTCCACAGCTTTTGGCGTCTGGACTGCGGGTATATCACATTGTTTTTCCACCAACCTGAGAACGTTTCAGCATAAATGCAATGTCGTCAAGAACCTTAGGCTCACGCACTTTCTCTCCGTGCCAGAAAGCATCTGGATAGGTTGTTTGAGGCCGGGTTCTACCTTCGCCTTATTACTGCTAGAAAACATCACAGCCATCAGTGAAGGAGTAATAGATCGTCAGAAATCGGAACGTACATTCTTTCACTTGTTCTTGTTCCACGTTCAGTGGATGCTCGTGCTTTTGGTTGAGGTTTTGAGCCAGCGTCACTTGCTACCTCCACCTTGATTGGCTTGGCAGGGGAGCCTTGCTCACGTTGTTGGTCAGCGGCATTTCTGTATCATTAATATCAGTAAGCAAGGGGCCAAGTGAAATCAGAGAAACACCCAACTTCGATTTTTTCTTTGTAGGTCTTGTAGTAGCTCGCTTGTTGGAGGAATCGACGTGAGCCAGTGGTGTCACGTTCACTGGAGTGCCTTCGTTGGATGAAGAAACCGGGGTGAGTTCAGACCTATATGGTTGTCAGTAAAGTAGTTGAGAGAAAGAGAGATAGTATCGGCGGACCCTGAAGACAATGATCCACCAGATGTTGCCTGATACAGAGGGATCGGTTTAGGACGAAGAGCAGTTGGTGCAGCTTTAGCTTTAGTCTTGACTTTCGGTTGCTTTGGCATGGCAGGAGGGTAAAATGATTCTAGTGAAGATTCGGCACAGCGCAGAGCCTTTTTATAATCAATGGGACGACAACTTGAATAGCGGCCATTCGGAGGATTGAGGTTAACCGAAAATGGTGAATGGCTTCATCTGCCGCTTGAGCGGTATGGTAAGTTGGTCTTGGAGTCTGGAAGTGCGAAGCTACAACTTGGGAATTCGAAAAACAAAGGTGAATGTCACGGTGACCAGCTTTGTGTGACCCGTCGGTGTCTGGGGTCTTTGGTGTGACCTGCGTGACGGTGCAAACTTCAAAGCCAATAACTCTTCGTCGTCGATCCAAATCTGAAGGCTAGATCTCCGTTGCTCGAGGGAAAAGATGTTCGTACAATCATTTCAATATACTCAATTGGGGCTTGTTTGCTATCGTCCAGTTCCTCGGGCTGACTGAATTACACAGGTCACCTTACGCTGCGAGAACTGTCTTATCACTCCATCTACTCTTTGTTCTGTGAACATCAAGCAGACATGGAAGGCTACGACGAAGAGAAAGCCAGTAAGCTGTTTTCATGGCATCTTCTTAATGTTGTTGTGTTTATAAATCCCCCAGAGACGGAGCTTCAATTATGGATCAAGGAAAGGTCGAACGCTGAGCATTCCAAAGCCAATATTTGCACCCTGTTGCAGGTTAGTGACGCTACTGCTGTCAGCATCATCCTCATTGTTGGATAGGATACTACAGCTGTGCATTCGCTTGTTTGTGGTAGCCCCTGTGCATGGCGTCTTGTCAGTAGCATAAATGAACCAGAAGAAGTCGTTTTCAAGCTTCAAGGCATCATCATAGCTTCGGAACTTCCACCATTTGTCAAGGCACCTGGAAGGTGTGTTAACAATTTCTCTAGCTCATGTCGAGTCTGATTGTGTTGTCCCTCAGAAGAACAATAACAGGAGTCCTTCGGCAAGGAGTTACGTTGACCGGGTTCGGAATTCCTGAATTCGACAACGCTGTTTCTGGGATTAAGATTGGGGATCTTCTACTGAAGCGGAATGTTCCTATTCAAGGGCTGGAGACTCTGAATTGCATTGGCGAGTTCCATGGCTCTCAGACCCTCCACATAAGTAACCGTTATTTCACCCCTCGTCGTATTGCTGGGGGTGAGGCAGCGGTTGAGATCAGTCAGGAAGTCGATCCTCATGGAATCCTGCGAAGGACTCCTCAACAAGACTTCATCCATACTAGGGAAAACGTTGTTGAATACGAAAGGTGTCGAAGTGAAGAGAAGCGTAATTTGCAGTAAGTCGTTACCCTTCCTAAAGCTATGTCTGCTAATTCAACTGTGTATACAGCTTTGAACCTGTGTCACCGGCAATCTTCAGAGTGGGAGACCTTGTTGAAGTTCAACTCACTTTGATGATGGTTAACCCAGGCCGATCGCTGTATAAGACGGTTCCGATTCTTAGATCAGTCACATTGTTGGATGACCATTTCAGCAAGGTGCGTGCTCATCTTTTATGGTCATAACAATGCAGCGATCTCATGTATTCATATGTAGCAAGTCGAGCTTCATGCTCTGTGCAAGAGCAGCTCTCGTCGTGGCCCACTCATTCTGAAGTCGACTGCATTTCTCAAGAGAAAGGCTGGAAATTGGGATGAGACGGAAGGAACAACTACCAAACAACTTAGAAAGATGGATATTGCGGCAGATACTTAGGTTGCTTTGTCGACGCTCCCATTGACATGTAACTGCGGCCCCGGCATTTATATTTTTTTCACTTTCATTGTCTCATAAGTAAGTTGGGCCATTTGGCCTCCTGTGTATTGTAGAATTCATAATGCAGTCCATCACTTCCCTGGCGAATTTGCTTGCAACTGAACTTCAAACTCACGGAAAGGTCTGCTGAGTGTATGCTGAGTCATCAAAGGCAGTAACGCCACCAGGTGACTACTTTGTGCTCCACGCGTTCACGAGCAAAACATATCTAGTCCGCGTTTTTTTTTTGCGGAAGAGGTAATGTCACATCTATGTCGCCGGAGGTTTTTAATGACTCGGAACTTCTTTGACAGGGAAGCATACTAAGACCAAAATGTGTTCCAAGTTTCGAGAATTGTTCTACAAACAAATACAGTACATCATTCGAATAGTCTCCGTCGTTTTCAGGCTCGAGATAATTAGGCTTCAGCAGGCATCTAGTGGGAATAAACTTGGCATTAGTAGCATGTAAGAATCGGGAGCACTGTTTCCCCGTCTTCCAAGTTTGATACATACCAATGGGACCGGATAACTTCACACAATCATGATGATGGATAACACCATGCGTCGGTATAAGCATTTCAAGTTCCGGTATTTGTCTGGGTTAAGAGTTAGATCTGATAGTTTCCGATATACTTCAATGAGAAGCGCGATCAGGTGTTGAATGTTGAACCAACATTGAATTCCGAATGCCTAGTCAATATATAGATTTCTAGTGCAGGTATAGAGCTCTATACAAGCGAGACCCAGTAATGAACACAGTACCTCGCGAGGTGCCTGTCTTCAGTCCTGAGATTCTCGATCAAGTATTTTCCTATCTTGCTCGTGGTGACCTCTGTCGCTTGGCACGCGTTTCACGATTCTTCCTACAAATCGCTCGTCGCCTGCTTATGGCTACCATTACTGTCGAACCACGAAATTTGGATGTTTGCCAACAGTACGTCACAACACTCGTGGAGTGCAAGGCAAAACCGCCCATGCGCGCCCTGATCTTCGATGTCGCAATTTCCATGTGGCAGATCCTCTATATCGTCGACAAGGCCTGCTCGGCAGAGACCACACGTTCCTTGGTTGTCAACTCTTCCATTCGCTTTGCCGATTGGCAAGTACTGTCTACCATGTTCCGGAAACACTTGGTTGCCATGCTTCCAAACATCCATACTATGCACCTAAAGCCTCTCGAGAGCAAGTTTCAGTTTTCCCTGTTGTCGACGTATTCGTCCACACTGGTGAAACTGACAATTCACTCTGCCATAGCGAAGTCAAGTGTCGGGTGGGCACGTGTGGCATTTCCCAAACTCGAGCACGTCGAAATAATTCAGGATCATGCTCCCCTACCACACGAGGATACACTTCCGATGCTTATGGCCAAGTTTGTGGAGGCACCTGAGCTGAAACATGCTTCCATCGTGGCTATTACGGAAGGGCGGATCGTCGGGGTATTCGAATTGTTGCTTGCTTTTGCCAAAACGTTGGATTCAGTAAAGATTCTTGGTGATTTCACATCTGGCGGTGTGTCTTGTCCTTCTTCAAGTTCGTCGTGTAATGCTGATAAATTGCTTTAGAGCAAGAATCCCGTCTTCTACCTAAACTTCCATTTGTTACCTGCCTTCACATTGAACTTGAACTCGTGCCCTTCATGTTCCAGTATGGGGATTACACTTCCAGTTACCTCCCACTCCTTCAGCGGCTCGTCATGGAGGGAGACTGGACCGATATGGACTCAGGTTGTTCCGAAGTTCGTTGGGACCGGATCCATCGAATGTTGACTCGCATCGCCGAGATCTCTCCAAAACCAACGATTGTGTGCGGATACCGAGGGAATGCAGTCTTGCCACAGAGGAAGATATTTACTCGTATCTTAACCCAGCAACTTTTGGACGCAGCTGTATGGAACGTTCGAGAAGTGTTTGAGGTAGACGAGGTTAGATGTGATGTTTTACCTCCTTGCCGCCCTGCATATACCGATGGTGGCAAGCCTCGTTTGAGGAATATTCCGGCTGTGAAGACTCGTCGATTCTCTGACAGCCCCATTTCTAGCGAATGATTTCAAGTAGCTCCTGCTTACGAACATTTTGGTTATAGTCTTTGTCTTTTCATTGTGTCATTAGTTCAATGTAACTCTTTCATGTATAATGAGAACCAATAATACATCGAAACTGGTTGCAAAAACGCATCCCATTTTGTTCAGCGACCAGTAGCAGCGCTTAGCGCTGTAGAATCTGCCAGCGTCTCGAGTCAGAGTTTCGGTTTTGGAACATAGTTTCTCGCCATCACGTGAAAGCTTTGATGTGATATTCTGAAACTGGCCATCTTCATTACGTTCAAGTTCAAGTACCATCCTCCAATTTACGAGTAGATGGATTCCTCACTTGTCATATATTGTGCGTGAATTATCTGCTTTCTTATCCTTGGCTAATTTCTGATGAGTGAAAGTGGCTACATTACCAAAGGCTTGTGAGACTAGGCCCTGAACACGGTGGAATTTGTGCAAGACTTCGGTATTCGGCCTACTAAACTTTGCCATTATCTATTGCCTGTGAAACAAATGTGTCATAGCGCTGCCTCGGACGTTTTTCAAAGCCTTTATACAGGCAAATGCCGACCCAGAAGTCTCCGCCTCGCGATGTTGCCAGTTCCAACTTGATCCCCAAACTCATCAATCTTCGATGTCCATCTAACGGTATCTGTCGGCGGGCGAATGTGATCTTGGCTTGCGGTAGGTTTATTCCAATGTAGTTCCGCAGGGACTTCACTCACCGTTCCCATGTCAGAGTACTTGCCTTGTAGGCTTACACGATCTAGAAATGACCAAATACGCTATGTTGTGTATAGTCTGAAGACATAATGGAAGCACATTCCGTAAGTAGATATCACATTAACCGACTTTTACTAACCATCTTGGTCCAGCTTTCTTGCGGGACCTTTTGTCTGCCTTTGACAGTTTCGTCTCCGACTGCATACCGGGAAGCATCAGTTTTACATGTAAATACCTGGATCATGGTACTATCTATGAGGCGTTTTGACCAGTTCATAGCACGTTACAGCCGCTTTATAGCCTGGCTGCTGAAACTTGTGAGGGCGGTGTATTCAGGTGTGTGAATCATGTCGGTTCGTAAAACTAGAGGCATGTTCACCATTGGAATTCTCGCCTTTCCGGTCGAACTGATTTGGTGTGTAGCAATGCTTGGGAGGCTCTTGGTTTCAATCGAGTTGAAGATCTCGATTCTCGATGCTTGTTCCATCATGACTGGTACAAGTAAAATAGGTTTATTTTTACATTTTAGGATTCCATGTTGGGGCTGGGCCAATAATCTCTTTTTTGGGCGCTCCACAAGGGTCTTTGTTGACTTTGATCGGTATTCAACGACCACCCCTCTGATGTGTGCGGACGTAGCGAAAAAAAAATCACTAATCTGCCCCTGAAAAAATTTTCGCTTCGTTACCTCATTTCCCAATGATTAATTCAGGTCTTGGAACACTCATGGCATTTCTATTCAGAATACATTGACGATCCGTTACGATCCGTCGCATCCCTCACAGGCCTGTATTTGCCGTTAACCAATCCGAAAATCAACCCCAACAATTTGGTCGTAAAAATGATCATTGGCACCCATTCGTTAAGTGTAATCCGTTGATGCCAGCTTGCAATCATTAGGCTAAAGACCACCTAGTTTAAGCCCTACAATGTCGTTGGCATCGCTCCTGTTTGTGGGCATTTGCACACACTCTATTACTTTGACTTGGGATGCCTATGACAACAGGATCTTTATTGCATCTCGCGTCATGGCATATCGAGAAATTCGGGCACTCGTTCATGGTGAATACCGAATATAGATGGACCCGTTTGGCAGACATTGATTTGTGCCGCAGAAATGAATCGGGAAAAGCTTCGGTCGTTTCGCGTGTGACCACTGTCTCTGGAACAATCAAACACAGAAGAATATTGCTGCAGGGTCACCTTGCCTAGAAGCGATATCCCGGAAGAATCCAGGTCATTGAGAACATCTATTCATTCGCAAGTGCGGCAGGTACGTTTGTTCCCACAAAGACTTACTCACGCCACTGTATCTCGTTGATATACGCGTGCGATTCGCTTTTGCAACTTCCTTGCTACCCATCCACCTCTTAGCTAGTTATCACACCTTGTTACATAACCTTGATTACTCTTTCTTTTCGCGCTACTCTGACTTTAGCAAGGCATTCTTCCAGACATTCTTGGGTAGTAAGTGGTCATTACGCTGTAGTTGCGCTTGCTGAAACTCACATTCCAACGCAAGTCTAACAATCCATTTCGCGTTAGTCATCAGCTCACTTTCATTTCACCCATCTTCGTAGCAATGGAGAAAGTGCGCGTCGATGCAATGATACCAGAATTAGACTCTTCGTTGGCCGTAAGCCTTCCTAAGACGTCTTTATGGTTGACTCTTTGCTAATTCGATGTATAGAGCATGTTCGATAGCCTGCGGGTGCAAGATGAAAGCTCACTCATATTTTCTGGAGGTGAACAGGTACAGTATTGAACTGTCGACTTGGTGCTGTCAATGACATTTTATGGTCAGGCCCCAGCTTTCCGCCGACGCAAAGGGGTTGCTACCGCGTTGTCTTCACCTGTAATGTTTACGGATCAATACCCTCTCTTAACGGTTCCAACGCACTGTACTTCACTCCCAGAAGATCCCTTGAACGATGATGATATTTGTGGCGGTGACGTCTACTCTCCCAGCTCTGACTATTGTCCTGCATCGCCATGGTCCTCTGCATCTTCATCGTTGTATCAAGCCACGGAAACATCAGATGATTGCGAAATATATCTCGGGGAGGGTAATGCGAATCAAACCATAACCTTCTCAAACTTTTACGCTACTCGTCCCGCCACCTATAACAGTATACCAGCATCTCCGCTGGTTTTCCCTTGTATCTATTCCACCTCAGCGCCGTCTACACCACACGGTGATGCTGAAGATTCCAGCAATGTCTTGACTCCCGTCTTGACTCCCGTGCTGACTCCCGTGCTGACTCACGCGATGACTCCCATTCCAAGTCGCGTCCCAACTCCCATCTCTGTGCCAGACGAACGTCCTGTACTATATCCAAACTCTTCAGTTTGCTATCCTCTAGCCTCCTATGCTCCTCCACCTACGTATCCTCCGCCTACGTATCCTCCGCCTACGTGTCCTCCACCTACGTGTCCTCCACCGTTCATCTGTCCTCCACCGTTCACCTATCCTCCACCGTTCACCTATCCTCCGCCATTCAACTGTCCACCGCCACCTCAATATCCGCCGTTCTCACATGCTATGATGGGCCAGATTCCTTTCTCTGTGTGCCATCCAGCGCCCAGCTCCGTCTTTGGAAGTGTTCCTGCACAACCCGGTGAATTGGAAAGCCAAACAAACTATGAACGAGACGATATCCGACCAGTCAATGTACCGTTCACGTCCAATTCTCCTGTTGGGTTGGAGGACATTCCCAACATGCCGATCCCTGTTTGCCGCGATGAGTTTTGTGGCATTGGAAGGTCGAACGGCAATAGAGCTGACTCCTCACACGACATCGATGGTGATCCTCCACGTGATGCTCCAAAACCAGAGCCATCTCTGGTTGAACTCTTTGAACAGGACCAAGGTGTAGGCTGGTCCCTCAAGGTAAGAGCCTGGTGGCGGTCTAAATTCTTGCAGTCGCTGACGTCATTTAAGGCAGTCCAGGGACATGTCATCGAGCTTGCAGGTACTCAAAGGGGCTCTCGTTTTCTTCAGCATAAATTAGACAGAGCATGGCCCGCTGACAAGAAGTCGGCCTTCGATGAGATATTCCCGGCTGCCACACTTCAACTTGCCCAAGATGTGTTTGGGAACTACGTAAGTTTAGGTCATGTATCTTGCTATTCCCGCTGTTGAGCTCTACTACTAGGTAATACAAAAGTTGTTGGAGATTGGAACACAGGCTCAGAAGGCTCAGCTCGCACGTCTTTTTGAGGATCACATTTACACATTGTCCACGAACTATTTTGGATGCCGAGTACTGCAAAAGGTGAGCGCTGACCATTTTGATATCTGTTTTTGACACAACTTGACATTTTGTGTCGTAAGGCAATACACCACTTTCTGCCAGAACAACGCCAGAGTCTCTTGAAAAGAGTTGAGCCATTCATTCTAATGTTCATGCAGCATCCAAATGCGAATCACGTCAGTCTCATTGATATCTCTGACTCCGAATCACGACAGCTCAGGGCTAATATTTGTTCGCAGGTTGTTCAAACTCTCATGGACAATATACCTCCCGAAAAACTTCGTTTCATTCCCAGGCTCAAAGAGCATGTCTTAGAATTGGCCGTCAACTTTTATGGAGGCCGAGTCCTGCAACGTTGTTTGGATCATCTTCCGCGCATGATCAACGTGCCATTGCTTGAAGTAATCCATGAGAGTATTATCCACCTCATGTTGAATAGGTACGGGGTAAGTGTTCACTTGTTACCAATTGCGATTGGTCTACGCTTATACCCCTACTCGTTACACCTCTCTAGAACTATGTCGCACAGCTGGTCCTCGAGCGAGGGTCGCCACAAGATATACAGAGGATTGCGTACAAGGCCATGGGTTGTTTTGTCGATTTAGCCCGGCATAAATACGCCTCTAACGTCTGCGAGAAACTCCTCTCATCAGTAGACTCTGCAACCAGGCATATCTTCGTTGACGAAATTCTAGTCGAACACGTAGGAGTTCCATATCAGCCCCTGACAGCTTTGATGAGTAACGGTTACGGGAGTAAGTTGAAAACCACCCTTTTGATCTTCTTGTGCTAATTCGAAGCTACATAGATTATGTCCTACAACAGGCCATTAAAAGTGCTGAAGGCTATCAACAAATAGTACTCGTCAGGCGCGTTCGGTACTTGCTCCCCTACTTGCGCCGCCTCAAGAATATGCCATCTGAGGATTTAGCTTCGTTTCGCAAGCATTTGGCTGGTGGTTAGTATTCAACTATCCTAATTGCATGACCAGTGTTGATCTCATGGGACCCGCTATAGTAAAACGACTTATTGAATCCTTCACTGAGATATGATCCGTTCTCCGATATTGGACCTAGTATTCTTGCAATGTGTCATTAACTCTTGCGCAGCGATGTAGTTTGCTGCTGTATTATAATGCGCAGTCGATGAAAGGACTCTGTTACTTTGCAAATGAAATGCGGCGGTCAAGTCAGTTGGAAACTCGGTCTGCTTGGAGCAAGTGAGAGCAGTCCCGAGCAATCTTCGTGATAATTGCTAGGAATGGCTGAGCTTTGACTTCGGCCAAAAGGTTGCGTTGAGGAAGGTAGTTTTGTGGTGAAATTGACTGCGGTAGGGCAAATTGGGGCAAATATTCTATTTCCAGGAAATCATACTACGCCTACAGTGAGTTCACAAGCTCACAATGCATCGAGTCTCCCCTGTACAGTGCCTCTCTCCATACCACGCACGCTTGATGAATGTGCTTCAGGTCTCTTTTTTATCGCGAGGCTTCTTAAGGTGGATTTGTGGAGCGAGAGTGGTATCTGCAAGGTATACAGTTGGAAGTGAGTAGCATGAATATGACGCGACAACACAAGACTCACCAGCGCAACTGTTCTCAACCATCTATTACATCTAGTCGTCCTAGGAGTGTTATTGACAAACACGATATGAGTTGAGGGGTAGGAGACCGATAATAGTAGCACGGGCCTTCTTCCAGTAAAAGGGCCAGAGAGGGAAAGATGGTATTTGAGAAGAAAGAAGGCAAATTCGCCTGACACGTCATGCTGGAATTTCAGCAAACTGAAAATCACGAGAAAAAGCGGAGTCAGAAATGTCCCAGTAATACTAACCAATAATGTACTTACCTCAGTTGGTATCGACTTGATCTAAACAAAAGGAATGAAGAAATGAACAAGTTGTGTTCGAAGAGCTGTCAGTCGAGCGTGAAAACTCACACTGACTCGGAGATAGCCGAAGCCAGCGGTAGTGCCAGCGGGCGCTATCTATAGGCGCCAGACGCAAACTCAAATCGTTCGTGCAGTTGAAACTTTAGTGGATCCAGATAAGAGCACTTGCAGAAACTGAATTAATGGACAGAGCGTAGCTACGCTCTCAGAAGATTTAAGTACATCGCAATGCTTGATTCAAAGGGGTGTCAGGGCACTGTGGCCAGCAGTAGAAAAGAGCGACTAAAGTGAGGTAAAAGGAAGTGCAACAATGAAGTCCGAAAGCAAGAACAAGGTCAAAAGTCAAACGTTGAAAGACTCTATAGTTCCGATACATGTGGCCCTTCGTTAACCGGTTGGTTGTTTTTGCGACCAGCCAAGGCCGACACGCTACCAGTAACACTGCTACCGGATACCATCGGCGCAAATTGCAGACTGGTAGACTTGACGAAGTCGGGGACCACTCTGGCTGCAGCTGGACGTTGCCTACCAAAGTTGATAACACTTGGAGCAAAGCATAGTGGCGTAAGCATTTGCAGCATGGCAATTCCAAGCGTGAAACTCACGTAGAGAAGAAAGAGCTAGTGTAGACTAGAAAAATATACCGTTAATGGTAGTTTACTAACAAATGAACATCAAAACACTCACATCGAGCTAACACACAAAGAAAGCCGGTGTGCACGAAAGTGTCTGGAGCCGCCAATAACTTTGCAGTAATCAATACCCGACATTTTGACTCTACAATTGAAAAGAAACATACCGCAATAAATCCCACAGCAGCACAGGCACTGAATAACGAAAGAGGCGTTTGGCCAACATGATTGTATCCCAGCGGCAAATTGACGTACGACGTAAAGATACCGGAACTGATGCAAAAAATCGCTAATTTGTTCACAAATTCAGCTCGGCTTCTGGTGGTAAACACAAAGTTGTAGTTAGTGTTTGATTACACACAAGTCTTCAGGAACGCACCTTTCACCAGCAAGGAATGAATATTCGACCCAAAGATACCCAGAGACAGTAATAGCTGTGACCACGTTGCTTCCTACCGTCAGCCCACTAACGACTCTCAAAAGGATCTCAATGCAGCGGTGGATTAGGCGAGGTCTAGATCGAGTGAATTGCGAAGTTGGCTTACTCGGAGACTATTTAGATCCTCGATCGTCTTCATTGACCACCTGCATATCGAGAGTTAAAGAATACAGCACAAGAATAACTTGAATACTCACGACCGAACAAAATATACTGCCCAAAATTTTCAGCTACTACACCCGCAGTGAGTTCAAGTACGAACCTAGAGTTGTGACGATAGTCGAGCCCAAGACTGGCAACTGGGGAAAATATCCAAGTCAGTCGACTACAATCACGTCAATTACTAGGGGTTGCCTTACTACCAAAAATGTGATTGTGCGGTACTTCACCTGTGTCGCTGCAAATTATTGATAAAACATCAAAAATTCACCGTGATACCTTGGAGACACAAACCCACCGCGATAGAAACATCGCAAAAGCGTGCTGTAAGAGTGAAGTTAGCGAGGAGTATAAAAAATGCGGGACTGGCTGCGTACAGTTGAGCAAAAATCGCAATCATGGCCTGCGAGAACGTAAGCACCACTTCAAATGTTTTGTAGTCAACCCAATACTTGCATTGAACAGAACGATCAACTGCAGACAAGTAAACGTTATATGATACGAACACATATTAACACACGCCACTGACCAGTTGACTCCTGAAATCATACATCAATCTTTGCTGACTCTTGAACGAATAACATAGGCTCACCAAACGACACGCGTAAGGAAGGACGGATTTGCGAAGTTGCTGATCACAAGAGAGTAGAGCCAATGGGAAAGGAAAACCTGATGGGCAGTATCGAGAAAGCTTAGAGGCAAAAAGGTAAGCTGAGATTCGCAAAACTCCTCCGAAGATGCAACTTACAAGACTAAGATAACCTGTGGTGACAAATGTCATCAGGAACTTGGGAGTTGGAGTTGAGGTCGCAGCACTCACTGGTAATTTAGAGCCCCATGGGTCTTGGCGCCAGTATGTCTATTGAACAAAATTCAGCAACGATCTGGCAGTGCTATATCGTCTACCTTGATGTAGATGTTGGCCTGCAGACAGTCAATGCCCCACAGGCTAAGTGAAACCTCATCAGCGAGAGTAACCTATGAGTTAGCATCAAACCTACGCAGTAGCCAGGATTGTTGCAGTGAACAACACGCCGAGCTAAAGAAACAACAAACTCTTTGAATCAACGAAGAATCCTGGGCCCTTCAAGATTCTACGCACAGAGGAATGAAACGAAGGGAGCTGTTGAGACAATTCAGCCATTGGAGTGAATTGAAAGAAAGAAATGCGCCACGAGCCATGACTTCCTTCGGTGAAATATTCTAGAACATTCTGTTATCCCACGTGTTCCAAACACGTAATAAGCGGTCAACCGGCCAGGGCGAGCGCACACTGGATCCCTCTTCTCAACGAAGTCAAGAGCTAACTTCCTCACTTAAATGGGACAAAAGAGGATATGGAACATGAAGCATATCGCTACCTGGAAAAGCCACTGTAGTCCGTAGCGTCATCACATTCCACAACCTCAATACTAGCGTAATAGATACACCGAGGCTGCAAGCAGTGCAGTGGGCTCTGTTCTCACCTGCCCGGAACTTCCATCACTGTTTCTGAATCTTTGATACCAGGTATAGCGATCCTACTGCGAAGGAGCTTCTTACCTAGCCGGGAAAGCAGCAGACCGAGAGAAAGGCTCCACCAAACATGCACAACTTGAGCTTTGGATTGAGAATGGCATCAAGGTCGAGATCAACCTACTTAAATCTGGCACGCGAAGTGATTCACAATTGAAATGAACCATCACTGCACATGTCCTTGTTTTCTCACGCGCTTCCGATTCCTCTTGCACTAATACACCTCCCGTCTGCAGGCCTTCCATTTGAGTTTCTCAATAGAAATTTGGTTGTGAGTGCTGCAACTTGACTGACTTTGCTTGAATATAGCTGACTATAATAATCATAGCATGTTTGTGATCTCGTAACGACCACGACTACGCTGGACTACTCGCCACCGCCGCCCACGGTGGAGTGTCAATAAATCACCTTTCAGTATTCGCCCTTGGTAAGTCGTGTTATTGGTCAAAGAAAAAAAATATGGAGTTTATGATTCTTTGCCAGGAAATCACAACAGCATAGACCGTGACCTGCGCCACGTCAAGCTGCCATTTTGTATTCGTTAGCCTTTCCGAGTCTGGAATACTATCTCCAACAAATCTATATGTTTTATAACAATCCGACCTTCCAAAACGACCTCTCGGCCCCCAATATTCCTCAGCGCGTTAGTCCTTCAATCTTTCACAAAAATAGTAATACTAATCACGTTCCATATCTATGCAGATGCATGCGTCGCGGCCGTACCCACCTGGTACTGAAAATCTCACCGAAAACTTGACGAGTTCAACAACGCCACTGTCCCAATGCCAGGTCTCCCGGGTCGCTACTGACATCCAGTTTAATGCTGGTAATGTGGATCCAGCCATCAGGATTCAGAATCCCGGAAACGCCACACTAGTAAGTCAAGAGGTTTAGGTTTTTTCACTGCAGGGAACTTATTTGAGAAGTCAGATAATATCAATGTAAAGCAATCTTATATCTTCATGCTGTCAGGCAGATGGTAACTTTTCCCGCAGGGCGGTTCGCATAGTAACTCTTCATCTGCTACATATGCGGCACCAAACACTCAGTCTCATCTTCGGTCTCACCGCCAACTCTTTCCTCCAGTTGTCGCCGACTGTCCTGGACCTATTCAAGCATCCGAAACGGGGATCAACACCATGCCTGACCCAAATCCCCAATCCTTCAACATTTGCAGAAACAATGACCACTACGACAGCTGGCGGCTACACACACAGCCGCAGATCATGCATCCCAACATCGCCAGCAGCAATCCGGTCTCGAGTTCAGGTCCCGGCGGTAGTGTACAAGGAAACCTACAACCAGTACCCGCCGGCATGGAGAACAGATTTCCCCCAAGTACTTACACGTCAATGACCAATATACCAACAATTCCGGATCCATCTTGGTATATTGGCAATGGAATCATGGGCCAAATGCCTGTCGCGTCGACGCTGCATGGAAGGTTCCCTATGCTGCCTTTACAGATGGTTCCGATGCATCATGCGCTTCACTGGCCATACCACAATATGATGCCTGTCGCAGATTATTCGCATATGCTTCCACCACCACAACACCCGGCGAGCATCTCCTGGCACCCACTTGCACCGCCTCCAAATAATTTTATTCCGCAAGCAAACACACAGGTGCATCAGACTAAGCGTTGTCTTTGAATTAAGCCCCCACTGACCGAGAGACAGTATCCAGCTGCATTTCCTTGCCCCCCAGAGAGCTTCGCTTCAACCATGCCCCATCGGGAACCGAACCAACATCGTGATCTTCCTCAGCAAAACCGTCCTAACCCCCCTGTAACTCCGACCAACCGAATCGTCGACGAAATCGTCCGGTCGCGAAGTTCACAGTTGGAATTATTCTATTCACGTAGATCTCCAGAGAATTGGTCACTGAAGGTACGTCCAATTGAACTGGTGCGATGATGGAATGCTGAATCACCGTATGAATGCAGGACCTTATCGGCCACATTGCTGAATTTAGTTGTGATAAATACGGCTCACGCCTCATACAAGAGAAAGTGACTGTTTCAACAGGAGACGAGAAACGAGCTATTTTTGATGAGTTGGTGCCGAGTGTAGCTCTTCATCTGATGTACGATGAGATAGGGAACTATGTGAGCACAACGCTCAACAGGATTATACTATTCTGACAAAAGCTGCTTCTTAGGTCATGCAAAAGTTATATGAACAAGGCACTCAGTCACAAAAAATCAGACTTGCGGCAACCATGGAAGGTAGTATCCTCGCTTTGAGTATTCATCCACATGGATGTAGGGTAGTACAAAAGGTGGGCTTCATGGGCTTTGATGGTATCGCTGATGCTAATGCGCTAATGACGCGATGAAAGGCGTTCGAGCATGTCCTTCCCAATCAACAGCTCGCTTTTCTAAACGAGCTTGAACCTCATATGGATTACTGTGTACGACATCCTCAGGCCCACTTCGTGTGTATTCAAAAATTCGTCATTTGAACGTTCGCAATTGACTCTGCTTTAGGTCATTGAACGAATTATCGAGCGAGTACAGCCAGAACATCTCAGCTTTGTTGATAGCATAATAGCGTCAACACAAGACCTTGCAACCGACCGTTATGGATGCCATATCATCCAAAGGTGTATACAACACATCCCCCGTCAAATGATACTTCCGCTTCTCACACAACTCGACGGAAATGCCGAATCCTTAATCACAGACCAATATGGCGTACGTTATCACTTCCACTGCGAAAGATATACCTCTAATGAATCGTTCTTCATTAGAACTATGTCATGCAGTACATCCTAGAGCGTGGAAACCAAGAAGATACTTCTGCGCTCATCTCAAAGATGCGAGGCCAGTTTGTTCGGCTGTCTTGCAATAAACATGGTTCCAATGTCTGTGAGAAAGCACTGGCACTAACAGATGGTGTTACAAGGGCGCAACTCATCGATGAGCTTTTGATTTCTTCCGGATCTCCTGAGGAAACACCCGCATACATCTTGGCAAATCATCATTTTGGTAGTACGTTGACATTTCTCTTCATCCGGAGCTGGTCATACTGAGCAGTTTCGACATTAGACTATGTCCTCCAACGTGCCCTCGGACTGGCAGTCGGTGAACAAAAAAATCGACTGATGGCAAGCGTACGGGATAATGTCTTACTCGGTCCTGGGCGTCCAAAGATTGCTGACAAGCGGCTCTTCATGAGTAATAAGTCTGCCGTTTCTTGAAGTCATACCTTGCTCAGAAAATATTGTTTAGTTCAGCGTCTTGTGGAAGACGGCGAAGGCTGCAACTTGGGGTCCAAACAACGGTAGGTCGTCAGTGATTTCTTCTTGCATTTCAGCATGCTGAATCATCGTTCATATAGCGAATGAATTCTCTGGCCGCATACTCGTTTTTGAAGGGCATCTATCGGCTTTCATTTACGAGCAGTATGAGTCGACTCGGTGATATTTTGTACTAACATTGCGTACATCGATTTCTACACGCATATTGGCGTGTCTGTGTAATTACTGGCTGGTGTAAATAACCCCGTAGTCATTTGACAACCCAATTTTGTATACAAATCTACTCACTGAATGGATAAGTCAACACGGGGATCATCGTCGTGTGAATGAGGAACATTATGTGGCTAAGATCCCACGCCTCGAATCTTCAACCATGGCCCTTTCCACCTTGACTTTAACGAAGCGCAGAGACATGGTAAGTAGACAGACTCTGTACTCCACGCCACGATAGTCAATGAGACCTATACGTTCATTAGCAAACCCACCTCTCCAAACGCATTCCGCTAGATGTGTGGATTCGCATCTGGAAATTCGCAGCAAAGACTTCAACATCGAAAACAAAGAAGATGCCTGTGCTGTTGATCCTGCAGCTGGTATGCAGTAGATGGTACGGAGTGGTTAGATCTGCGGTGGGCTTGTGGGCCTACATCAACATCTCCGATGTGGACGTCTTTTGCTTGCGATTCGTTAAATTGCAGCTCGACAGATCAGGCAAAGCCCCCCTTCACATAAACCTGGAAAATATTCGCATTTATCTGCCCCCAAGAGCGAGATGTCAAAATTTTCCAGCAGTGGAAGCACTGGTATCGGCGAAGTTCCGTTGGAAAGTTTTATCGCTGTCGTTCAGTGGACCCAACGACTTACCAGGGCTCTTCTTTGCAACCATCCAAACACTTCCTACTCTTCGCCGGTTCAAAGCTCTTTTCCCCTACGTTGTGCCACAATGGCTCGCGAACAACATTTTTCACTCCCTTTCTACTTCCAACCAGCTCCGCACAGTGGAATGGCACGGCCGCACTAGCGGTGGACCCACTGACCTTCCTCTCATCCATTCAACACTCCGCAGCCTATTCAGAACTAGGCTTTCCTGCATCACCGAACTGTCAATGCATTTCGTTTTGGACGCAGACTTTCTCTTCATGCTCCGAAGCTGTACCAATATCACATTTCTTCACATTCTCGCCTTGTTGATCCCTCAGGGCGGTTCTCCCTCATATAATTCTAGACGAAGTGTTGTCCTCCCGCGACTGCAGTACCTTCGCATTGGTGGATACAACGCGAATCGAGTACTTGTTCTTCCTTACCTCAATGTCCCACCCACCGCGGAAATTGCATTCGGCGAGAACGGTGTCGACTTGGAACCTTTGCGCTCGTTCTTAACAGAGAACACCCCTCTAATTCGATGGCTTAGCATTGTTCTGCCACCGGGATACAAGTGGGAAGACCTAGACGGTATCGAGTTTTGCCTCCGAGTCATAGGGGAGAACTTGGAACGACTAGGCATTTTTTCATCTTCCGAAAGCGCCATAAACTTGCCGCCCATCAACTTTCCATCTACACCCAGAGACAGAACAGTATTCACGCTGCCAAATTTGATGGTACTCACTATCAAATGCGAGTATCGCACAGGGATCCTGTACCACCCACCTCTCCTCGACAAATTACGCGCACCAAAGCTAACCCATCTGCTGGCGGAAGCCTCAGGACCGTGCTTGTCAGATGTTACACTCTTCCTATGCCGATCTCAATGTCCGTTACTGTTTTTGCACGTCTCTCTTCATACATCAGAAGCGCACTGGTTGGAGGCGCTGCTTTCAGTGACGCCGTTGACGAGGTGGTGCCAGGTCGACATTCGCCAAGTGGTACCTCTGCTCGGAAAGCTCACTTTGCGGGATCCTTCCGGTGAATACCAATTCTGGAAACACCTTCAATTCTTCCGGATTTTGATAGATCAGGAGGAAGCCGATATAAACATCCCGAGAGAGATCGCGTTGTTCATCAACAGCCGACCAGCAGTGAAGTTCATGGAAGGGTATGCTTTCTGTGATTTGATCGGTCATCCTAATATGTGGCTTTGAGCAGAGGAATAGCGGAACTGGAGGGAAGAGGAGCGTGTTCATATCTTGGGAGATCTTACATCTCACCTACGTATTCTACAATCATTGTGACTGCCTGGAACTGTTTTAGTAACCCGTATATAACGAGATTGACTTTCGCACCCGTTCAAGTATGTATGCGAGAAAGAAGCGTAGACGTCAGTGTTACTCGTGTGAAAATCCCCTTGACATTGTGATTACTATCTCGGATCTCGGTCCGCCGTGGCCGGGACCATGTCCCAGTACAAGTCTCAGATTTCACTGATGCCCTCTGCATCTTATAACAACATCTTCTTCAGCGCTATGCTCGCATTGGGTTAGGGGAGTTGCTCGTCATCGCTTTAAGCTTAGAAATAATGTTTTTACTCTTACGTACTAAACTCGTGGCTTGGGATGCCCTATCCGATAAAGGGTAGTCACTTCCTTCCGGCGTTGTTCTATTTTTCGTTCCTTTTGATCTCATCAAAGCGAACCATGAACGCTGGTCTACAGAGACTTTCCACAGATACGCTGTCGTATTGCAACTCCTGCTCCACGATCAACGTCGCCATTCTGCTGCTTCAATGGTGCTTCCACATAACCTTCACTTCCAGAAAAAGCCATACCTTCATCCTCCCAAAAGAAACGCACTCGCCTGGACTTGTTTTAGCTCTCACTAGTTCAACCTACTCTCACAAGCCAATTAAACAACTCCAGAATGACAGAATGTAATATAGCGGTAAATATGACATTTACACTTGTACAAAAGGCTAGTCCCAAGATATGGGACTAGTGGCGGCCTTTGGTAACACGAGAGTGCCAAATAGTATCGTTGTCATAAGCCTTCCAATATTCGTCGTCCTGTCAACATTCAACTTTCAAGCATTGCTCAGATCGGAAAGCTGATTATAGGCTCACATGAGATAATCCTATCTCCTCCTGAAGCCGTCTGATTTCCCGACATTTTGTCCTATGTCTCCTCCAGTTCGTCGGATAGTATTTCCTTCCTTTCGCTAGAGCAACCCGCTGATTACATGCAGCACAAACGACTGTGTAAGCCGTTGATTGGCTTTTTTCCACCCAAGGATCGTTATAGAATGCTTCTCGACGCCTACATTCTGAAGATTGGAATCGTTTGCGGCGGCCACATGGCTAAGATGAGTCATTAGCCTTGTTCATTCAACTACGAAAGAAACAGCCTGAAAAAGTAGACTCACAGATAGCGATGGTGCTTTCAAAGGCAATGATTGATTAGGCTCGCTCTGGATTCCTTTCAATCAGTCACATTCTCCTCTCGACGAAGAGGTTGGGTACTCACAGCGACTGATGCATGCTGATTTCGCGAATGCTCCGTGACTGCACTCGATCCCTCACGTTCTCGGGCTCGTGCTTTCGGGACGGTTCCCATTGTTGCTTTCGAAGGTGGTGTTTGATCATGCCCCTTCTAGACCTCTCAACTCAGATCATTCTCGTCTGGTTTAAAGAGTAAGCCACTCACAGCGAACAATGAGTACTGATTCCGCAAGTGCTCCGCAGCAGCGCTCGATCCCTTCAAGTTTGGTGCTAGTGGTTCCAAGTCTACTATTGCGCTGGTTTTTGCGGGGTTTAGTGTTACCAAGCAGCCCTGAGATTCTTCGTTGTGATGATCATCCCAATTCGTCGTAAGTTGAGGAAAGTCGGATATTATTTCCTGCGAAGATGAATCACAGGCATCATCATTGGTAAGGTAGGCAAGCGCAATCTTTGCCGTCCAGTCAGTCGAGCCAGCAGTGCGGAATTGCGAGTTTGGGGATAGCAATCCTAGTCTATCTCTGTTTCATATCGAAAAATGGTCACGGTTATGCTCAAAAGACATACAGATAAATTCTCGCCTTTCTTGGTCAAACATCCTCGAAGATAGTGAATAAACAAGTGTGAGCATGGCAGTAGGAGACAAACTAGGAAGTGGCGCCACGTTAGCTTGAGTTCCGTGGTGACAGTTACGAGAATGCCTGGTCACCGGATCACCGACCCTGCACCGCCCTCACACCAACCGCCTTCCGCCTTCATTGCTTGCACTTTTTAAAAGATTTCCACCAACGTCTCCGGTGCTATGAGTCTTTCACCTTAGCATCCGAAGAAGCAGTTGAGCCGTTCGCCTACTGCTTTACTCCCCGCTCCTTTTCACATCTCTTCATATTCTCACCTCGGTCTTTTCTTGCTCATGCTGCCAAAAAACTTTCAAGAAGGTCAAGGTATAGCGGTTTTGAGGTAGAAGGTATCCCAAAATGATTCATGGGGAGTTTTGGAAGAGCTGTAAAAGCCCAAGGTAAGCCTTGTAGTCTTGCCGATATAGTAACTAATCTTCTTTGGCACAGGAACTCATTTGAAACGCCATCACCTCCATATATTGGGAGCATCTCTTGTCCATTGAACACTCTTTCTACGAGAAGCTGAACGCCATATATCATTCTATACATCCTCTTTCACGACCGCCAACCATGAACCATTGCCAGTTTATGTGCCCTGCCAACGGGTACGTGTCTGGTATGATGAGTTACTCCAAGACCGTCATCACTACTGCTGATGCCTGATAACCACGGCATCATTCACGCATTCGGCGGTAACACCAATTGTCTTGAGCCAAGCTCGAGTTTGGTCCTACACTCTTCCTACCACCATATATGCCTACCAGACCTGGGAGTCAGGCGGGCTATCCTTCTTCCTCGGCACCCTTTTCGGCCAACGCTCATCATAATAATCCTTCAGCCCACCGTACTGAGCAGCTCGGTTCGACAGCTATTACAATCATAAAGACCCTTGTCCTGCAGATGCAACTGGACACCATAATCTTCATCACAACCAGCCGGATTGCTCCTTACCTTACGGTACATATTCTTTGCTTTGAATCTTTCGCTGCTCGTCAGCTTCTGGTTACATCTTTTCTCTGACACTTGGTTCGTTTGCACAGCTCCCCACGACAATAAGTCTCAAGCCGACGTTTATGTACAAAGATACGCAACTTTTACAGAATCATCAAGACATCACCAAGGAGGTGTCTCGGAATGAGCCAATACAGATTACGACTCAGGAATAGTACTCGCGACTTATACCCAGGTTGGTGTTCGGAACGCCAACTTTTGTTCTCGAAGAAAGAAATGCAAGACATTTTGTTGCATCCTACGCAAAAGTGCATTTCAGAGGGATTCTATGCGAGATATGGTGAGTGTCCTTTTCAGCCTGACTTTTACCTCTTCTGCGATTGCCTCGCTAACACCGGTCATAACCTAATAGTTCAACTGTTCGACGCTATTGCTCAATAGCAAAGCCTCCCGCATTCCGCCTAAACGAGCTGTGCGCACTCTACATGCCGACTATATCGGCGGACAAAACGCCAACTATCGAAAGTGGTACTTCGCTGTACAGCTTGACCTCGACGACACCATCGGTCAGATGCAGAACTCAGGCCTTCACCGTCTCATGTCCAAGTGCGGCGGTGACAAGCGACCTCCTCACGAAAAGTCCCTTTCGACGGTCATGGAGCGCTGGCACCAAGCGATCAATAACATGTCGCAGTATGACCGCCTTCGCCAAAATCAGGTTCGCTTCGTGCCAGAGTGCTTGTGCATCGTCTTCAAGTGCGCCGACAACTGTTACTAGTCACACCGGGTAGGTCTTGTATCAGAAGGCTTGTATCTTAGAGCGATGACTAAGCCTTTGTGTAGCTTCATCGACATCAACGATCAAGGGTACGAAGTTCAGGAAAGAAAGTTTGTACGAAGACAAACGGATCACGACCAGATCATCGGTTACCATAACGTCAGCGAACTATTCTGGTGTCCTGAGGGTACTATAGCCAGAATCATCCTCAACAACAAGACAAGAGCCTCCCACTGGCTCCGCGTGTTATGAACTTTGACCCGATCGACTGGAATAGAGCGTTCTTGTTCAAGACTTACTACGAGAAGGGCTCTTTCGGTCATCTTCTGGTCAAGTTGAAGCGAATATCGGTCATTCACGACGCACGTATCAACATTCTGGTTCTACAGAGCTTACAAATTTCCCGCGGTATACGCTATCAATAGCTAATCGACACCTGCCATCATTCGGAGTGCGCTTGGTGGTGGGGTCGCCCCTATTATCATGATTCTCGCCGCTCTCAGAGTTCTCGTACATTCACAGCACATGGAACGATATGTCCCATTTGACTCCCCGGCTTCGAATCTTACTCGTCACGTTGGGTCTTACTTGCGGTCCCACTGTCTATGTTTCCACTGCAGTCCAAAATGGTGATGGACAGCTGGCGCTAATCCCCAGTATCGTCCAGTTCTTCATATTCGTCGTCGCCACTCTATTGGTCGCCATCATGCCGTCAGAGATGATGTCCGGTGATAAGGTGGCAGCAGGAGGTACCTCACTAGTCAGACCTTCACTGCTTCGGACCCACGATTGGCGTCTATTCTCCTTTGATTGTTGGTTTCTGGATTGAAATCTATCGAAACCTATTTACTCCTTACCTTGTTCTTCAAAGACCTCATCCAGGTCATGGTCGGAATGAAGATTAATTTGTATGCACAGTATCGCGAGCATTTGTTGTCCTTCACCATCCTTCGCTATCCTTCTCACCAACCCCCTTCCAGAGCAAAGCGAAGGCAGCAATGCGGCTGCAAAAGCTGGGTCTGAAGAGGAGTAGTCGATTATTCTTCATGGTTCATTTGTGTCATTACTCATCGTTGGTACTCTTAACGCATTCGATTCAAACTTGTATATATCTAATTGCACGATTTAGTGCATCGATCTACTCGAATGTTAAGGTGAAACCTAAAGGTTCAGCACCGCCTCGACGAGGCCAATCCCAGTCATTGTGGAGAGTGCTATCTTGGAGTTACAGTTATGGCACGAGGAGCATCTTTTTGCGAGTATGGGCGAGGGATCGGTTCTGCGGCAAATCCTACCTGAGTGTATTGGTGCCATACAGTCACGCATGACTAGTGATCGAAAACAAGCACTCGCCAGATACAACGGGTACCAGTGGAAGGATGACTCCGTTGTAGAGCTGAATCGTCAGTGGGAATGCATAGAACAGATGCTCATACGGCTCAGGGAATCGAACGACCTCCATCTCGATGCTGCAGAGTTGCGGGATCGTGCTATCCGCGAGCTGCCCGATGCAGATTCTAGCTCTGCTCAAATGCTCACAAGGAGTTTGGGTAATATGGTAACCGACTGCCGTTTGAACATGTGGTTTATGGCAATGTCGAAAATCATATCGGATTCCTCTAGCTCTATAACTCGCACTACTTCGTTGTCATCAGATGCTTCCGAATTGGACTATCGTGTCGACACCCCACGGCCGTCACAGATACTTGATTCACTGATGCGCCTGTTCCTTTTCCGACTGAAGAAGATTCTCACTCATGGGTTTTCGATGGCTCAGCGATATCCCACTATGTGGAAAGCATTCCTACAGGTCCTTGATTCCTCGGCTTGGGAACCCTTCATCGAATTCAGTTGCCTGTCCGACTACACCTCAGAAATCGTTCAATGCCATCGGGGTAGCCCATTATACGTGGTCGAAGTTGATGCCGAAACGTATCACGAAACTCAAGAGGGAGGTGAGCAAAAGGAAGAGCAGATACCTGCAGAAGACATACCCTGGACAGCGCGCACAACATCATTGGTCGTCCGTAACGCCTCTTTCGATTTTGATCACGCGCTTCAGCAAGCAATCACTGATTCCCTGAAACATGCCCCCAATATCATTTGCCTCGGTGGGATTCCAGAGCTGGGTCTTGACGAAACTAGCAGACAGCAGCCCTACAGGGCTGTCTATACGAACCGGCGAGCCTGGAAAGGAAGGGCATTGGCAAGATCATCTTTCGACTACACAGTTGGATTCGAGTCCCAAAATAGTGGCGATATTCAAACGAGAGGCAACCACGTTCGGTTGTTTGGCACCGCCCGTTGTCTCACCCTATTCCATTGCCCCAGCTCAGGCAAGCTCACGGTCAGCCTATTTGTGCGTAGAAGATCTGGAAGAATTGCTCTCAATGCAACCTTACGCTCAGACAGCGATCCAGCATCTGCAAATACAATACAGTATGTGGTTCCCACCCGAGAGAAAAAGGGGGGACTTCTGTGCGCTGCCATACACTTCACCGATGTTAGCCAGGGTGGCGGTCAAATTCTCATTGAGGGCGATCGGTTTTGGAAGGTGCATGAGGTTAAGGTTCAATGGATTGCAGGGGATAAAGTAGAGGATGTGGGAGCGGGAAATTGTAACCCAGAGTGGGCAGGGTTGTCCAAGGAACCCGGAGAGACTGAGCTCGACCCAGACGCACGATCTGTAGGCCACGAAGATTTTGACGAAAGGTATGATAGACAGGACACTTGCTAGCAGGTGCTTTCTATGTCATGGTTCATCACTTCTGTTTAGTTGGATCCTTGTATGATCTATTAGAACTACTACTTAATTGCTACGAACGTCGTTGACTCCATCTCGTCGTGCAAGGAAGCTATAGCAGGAAAGCACAGGCTGTAACTCTATCGTCTACAAAGCAAGAGAAGCACTGAAGTCGAATGGTGCCCCAGTCAGACTTGCCGTCTGCTTAGAGCCCGTAGATAACGTGCTCCAATCCGCTCCATTGACCTGAATCTGAATGGCATGTGAGTCCGAGATGAGAATGATGAGCCGTTGGCTGCCCACCTCGTAATCCTCGCCTTGATGTGGATCAGGGTTGGAAATCAACTCCCAATACAGCCAAGGAACCTTGTAGTTGTTGATTTTCTGTATATTGGAATTTAGGTTGGCCGTTCGCCCACTACCGACAAGGGATCCCCATTCTTCAACGATGAGCTTCTTTCCTGCAGCTTTGGCTTGATTGACTGCGTTAGTCATGAAGCTATCATAATCACTGAAACGATTCGTTTACACGTATGAATATGTGAGATGAATGATCGGAGACATACTCGTTGTAATCATGAATGGCGACAACATCGACTGCCGGGCACGAGCTACTGAAGAAAAAGGATTGGACGCTGGCAGCGGCAGAGCCTCCGCCTGTGAAAATCAACTGGTTACGATCTCCGACATTGTTTCGAATCTACATAGCCAAGTAAGAACTTGAAAGTCGAATTAACATCGCGCGTACCTGTTGGGAGGTGCTGCAAACCCATGATAAATGAGCCTGCAGAAAGAGTCTCAGAGAATGTCGGCGCGTAGCATAAAGCGCACCGACGAACTTTATAGAAATCTTGATCAAAGATCATTGGCCTAGGGAAGAGTTAATAATCTCATGGTTGATAAATACGGCTGCGGAACTCACTCATTTTGGGACTCATACCCAAAGATATAACCGCCTAATTCGCTCCATGGCGTATTACCGAGCAATTTATTCTTGTGACCATTCAGAATGTGGGTAATACGTTGGTTGAAATTGTTGATTGCATCTGTGGGATTATCAAGACGTGAGGAGGAAGATGAGAAAGACAGTAACTTGGCATACTAGAATCAGTGTAGAAGTTTCGATCCCCATATTTCTGGCCATAGACATCTCCGGCTTGAAGGGAATTTTCTAGAAGCAGTTTGTGATCAGCATTAAATATCAAATACCCGATAGCCATAAACAGTTCAACACACTGTCATGCATGCCTGTTGTAAAAGTTTGCGAATAGTGTAGTCGCTTCCTCTGATCTCTAGACCTACCAATGAGCAATTTAATACCTAGTAATTCCAGGAACGGCGTCGATTAGCGTCCAAATAACGCGCTTCAATCGTAGCGACATACCGCGGGCATGAGCATCCACCTATTAGAACAAATTTAGAATCGGTGGACGCCACGTACATGCGGCACGTACCATCAATTGGTCAATCTGATCGAGGATCGTATCATCATATGTGCCAATACCATTGTGTTCGAGGTCGGGAACAGCTCGACTATTACTGCCCTTTTGACCAGCGTCGTGTCCGGTAACCCAAGTTCTGAGTACCTGCGAGGAAACGTCACCAACAGCCAACCAACAGCGTGAGAATGCATATGTATGACGATTCAACTCACCTTCATACCGGCGGCTTGCATTCCGTCGAGGATAGCATGTCTGTCAGCGTCGGGAAGACTATATATATAGTAGTTCTGCTCATCTTCAGTCAGTACCAAGTTGTAACTCCTTCAAACACTCACATTAGCGCCAGCGAAGCTGTTTGCGCTGGATCCGCAACTAGCGATTGAAAGAGCTACCAAGAGAGGGAGAAGTCTCATGTCGAGCGTGGTGTTTGTTGTGGTCGAGGGCTACACCATTTATATGCAAATAAACGTCGGATTGGATCGGTCAACACGGGAAGAACCTACGCTTCCTCTATCGCATGATGATCTTCCCGTTTGATGAACGAATGCACCGCGTCATGAAGAACACTGCCATGTGATGTAGAGCATGTGTGTTAGGGCTGGGGAAAGGTCCAACTACAGCCCGAGATGTTCGTGATATAGGATTTTCGCGCTGTGGTAATGGAAAGTACAGTGTCGGTGCACAAGACCATTAGTTTGAGATCATCTTCATGGAGTTATGGTGAGCGGAAATTCAATGATGGTCCCCATGCCCGTGTAATCCGAAAAAACTGCTTATTTTTCTATTTAAACTTCCACGAGAACCATACGCCAACATGGCATTGACTCGCATAAGGATAAATCGGGTGTCTCAGAGGTAGTGCATTCGGGGTTTCCTTTCATGCACCTGATCCATGCTAAATTCATTCAATTTGGCCGCGACAACCTTTCCTTGAGCTAAAGATAATCAGGACTTTGTAATAGATGTAGATCGTATGCCACTCACGAACTGTTGAATTCCAACCAAAGGTCCTCAACCCGCACCCATGCTTCCGCTATGACTATTATTTTTCCTCACTTCGAAACAATGATTGAGAAAAATTGGATAGGAATAGTATTGCTTGGGAATAAAATGAACAATTATGACTGGCAAGCGCAAAAGTCAGCGTAGAACTACGATGAAAACCTACCATAACTCACAGTTTTATCATCGATTAATTCCCTATTTAGACACAATACGAGATGAGAACAAACAATAGGAGAGGACGGGGAGAGAAGCACGAAGGCTGTGGAAAGTACATCATGGAGGGACTTGAAGACGCTCCGGATGCTCTTGAGACTCGTGACCACCTAGAGAGGATTGGTCCAACTCGGGAGATCCCGAGCTCGAAATGCTGATAACGGCGCGCTTCGCGCCCTTTTTCCTTCTGTTTCCATTTCTTCCCCTTCACTAGTACTCATTTCTTATATGTCGCAGAGTCTTCTGCGCCGAGGAGTAGGGGCATGGTGTCTATGTATTTACTTTTAAGTCCAAATAAAGGGTTCCTTCGGCCAAGCGTGCTGCGTACCGGCCCGCGTCGACTACATACGTACTACATAGTAGGATCGATATCTCAATCCAATTTCTCACAAAACTCTAACTGTTGCCTTTTGTTACCTTGCGACTCTGGAGCAAGGTGTCCCTGTACAACTAAGCGCCCATGTTTCACTTCAAAACTGCCTTGCACTGCCTTCGGATTTAAAAAAACTGCCTTGCACTGCTTTTGTAGAGCTGACACGCGCGTTCACCCACAAATCTCTTCAGTAGTTCGTTTCACTGCGCCGGGGGCTGGTAGCTACCTCAGGCTCCTGCCTGTGGAACCACATTTGGATTCGCGATCCTCAACCTCTTCACCGTTCTATCGTGGATCTCGCAATCAAGCGTAGTGGATCTAGAGGTCTCCACATATGTTTCATGGAATCATCTCCGACAACAACCGCCATCTTGTACAAGTTAATTGCGGTCATTCATCGTTGGTCCACCGTCTCCATCCGGATCAAAGGAGAGCCTTTAGGTCCTGGCCCAACACAGTGCCAGGTTCAAAGGCCTGGTCAACTGTTGGAGCTATATGTAGCTCATGAGTCGGAACTGCACCAGGGATTGGTTGCGTTTTTGGGTGGCCGCGGGGAGATGCACTTCGTTGCGTTGCTTCAAAGTCCTCAGATTGGGAAGGACTCGGAATACCGTGTTGGGCCTTCATTATTTGCCGTTCGACCATTGGTATTCCCTCACCACACTAGAAATCGAGTTAAACCTGTTCGATGTGAACGTGGCTAGGCTGTATCGTTTGTCGACTTTAACGGTACACGTTGTTGGTCCGGTCTCGGGATCATCTCGCAACGGACGAACTTTATTGCCCGAACTGTTCTCTCTAACGGTGTGTGGATTCACAGAACAGAAGGGACAATTTCTCGACCTCATATACGCCGAAATTGCGACATTTGATATTAGGGAAGGCCCCCTTGACGACCACCCCCATCCGATATCTCAATTCTTTCCTTCAAGCGTGTGCATGTTCCCTTTACTCACTGAATGTGGTGGGGATTGTATATGCAAAATGGGAATGGGTTGATTTTATGAAGCGGAGCTTGCTCTATCTACAGAAGTCCTTCGCCTGGGGATCGGTTTCGCATCGCCGGATCCTTTTCCTCAGCCAACTCGCCAGTCCATTCATATGCACTCCTTACAATCACTACGGGTTCACGCCATCAGCAACTATCACACAACCTCCCCGTTTTTTCTGTCATCTATCACTGCTCCTAAATTGGAATGCCTAGAGGTGGAGGAGAAGAGTCTTTCCTGGGACTTTTGGTGTCATTTCTTACTTTCCTCGACTTACCAACTGACAAAGCTGTCTCTGTACTGGCACCGTACGGACGGTAATCATCACGGAACACTTATCATTTGTCATTCAGCTTGTTCGCAGGTGGAAGAGCTTGATGTGGATAGGACAATTCAAGGTGGTTATACGACCTGCTGGGTTGCCCTGGTGTGATGCCTCTCCTCCGAAAGTTGAGGATTCGATGTCCGCCGGCGTATCATCGATTTTGGGAGAGTCTCGCTGCCTACCGCCGCTTGTCGGTTCCTTCGTTTGTTGCTTGGGACAGGTGCGATGCGAGGGGTACCACAGAACTATAACTCTTACTGTTGGAGCGCTGTACATTGTAACTGGTCTGCTTAAATCGTATGTTTGTACTACTACCATATGAAAATGTATCACGGGTCAGTGAATGGTAAAAAGAGTCGCAAGGTATTAGCGGGCTGCGCCCGCGCCTTCTAGTTTGGAAGGTGTGTCCTATCAGCAAGCGCTCGGTCGGCACGCTTGGCGTTTGTTTGGATGCACAAATCCCTAGAATAGTTTCTCGAGGCGATGAATAGTATTGTAAACAGCGAGTGGGTCTACGTATGCTGTAACGTTGGACAGCGTCCGGCTGCAGTTCGGCTCCAAGTCTCCTCGAGCTTTAACGTTTGAACTTCAGCTCAGAGCTCCAGGATCAATCAGTGAAAACCTTTTTGGTATAAATGTACAAGTCCGATTACTAACAACAAATAGGTATCGGTACTGAGCTAGGTAAAAGAACAAAACTTAGATGGAAATGGAAATTGTATTAAAGAGCGACTGTAACTGCCAAGGTGGTTGGGGTTGGTATAGAGACTAGTGCTATCAAGTGAGAGGATACAGAATAGCTAGGTGTGCACCGTGTATCACGGTAATGGCATGTGTAGGTCGTTTTCTCGTGGAAGGTAACTGCGTGATCATGAACAACCCAGAACCAAGTGGGCAAATGATCACCATCAACCCCGAGAGCCCGAGGTTAGCCTCGATACGACGACAGCGAGCGCGATCAGCAGCCCCCATCTCCACTTTTCCCAGATCATTTCGGTCCAGGATGATGACGAAATACTCGCTGCTGCACCGTGAATGGCGTCGTCTGCCTTGGGTCTTGCTTCACTCGAGACTATTGGGGCAGGATTTGACGTTGGTGCAGGCGCGGGTGTCGGTGCGGGCGTTAACGGTGCGGGCGTTGATAGCACGGGTGAGTTGGCGAAGAAATTGGGTGGTGGTGAAGGTGGTGACGATATTCCCTTGACACTTTCGCCCATATTAGGCAAGTCTTTGGAGATAGGTGTACAGTACTAGAAATAGCAAATGATGAGTAACCATGTGATGAGAACAACAGCATTTTTAGACGCCCTTAGACAAGGAAGGCGATAAGAGGGAAGTAGAGCTCACCTCAGGGAAAGCTTCTTTGAAACGTGTTTGTGTTAAATTCCATTCGTGACTGCGAGCAGCATAAGCACGTTTTTGCGAGTCGCTGGATGTCACCGAGCCTGTGGTCATCTCATCTGAAAGCATAAACGATAGAAGACCCGTCAATCTAAATCAAGCTATTGGTCAGCGTCTGTTGATGGGCTGCAGAAGGGTCACAGTCCGAGAATTAAGCCATGCGCACAGTTGATAATTCCATGTGCAACAGAGCGCTAGCCAGCGATGTGGCCTCGGAGTGTTGGTATGAGCATGGATTTGATAGAAACGGCCACTCACATTGTCGCTACACTCCATGCAGGATTCCACTAAAATATGAACCAAGTCAGCCATCATTCCGAACTTGCTGAACCGATATGCCCACAGCCACCTCCTCGTGAGTCACACAATCACTATGAGCTTACTGGCTCAACGAGACAGGTCTGGGAAATAGACAATGCCTTATCGAGAAGGTGGCACTGCGGAGCAAGTCGGTGACGGAGCAGGACTCACAGTTCCTGGGTGAAAGTCTGACATGGAAAAACAAATCTTCTTGTCGGGGTGAAAACGGCCAGAGGGTGTTAACATCTATATGATTCGAGAGTCATCGAGCCGGTCTGAGGTAGGAACTGAGTCGAGCACGCACCTTGATACCGGGTGGTTTAAAAGGATATTCGGAAGGGAACATCAAGACACCGTGATACTCTCCGCCTGCGAAAGGTGAGTCTGGGGGTCCACGCTGAGCATAGTTGTTCTATCAGATCTCGGTAGTCACGATTTGGGGATCCAGCGACGCCTTACAATGATGTAATTCCCTAGAGCGAACGCAGGTCAGTACTCCAAGTTATACAGAGCTAAAAGCAACGCACATGTCAAGATATTCTTCTCGTCTGGTACTGCCCAAATGAATGGCGGGGGTTCATTCACCATCGCAATGTATTCTTTCGAGAGCTACGGATAAACAGGAATGACTATGGGTCAGTAAGCCTCAATGAAATAGCAAATTTGCGACATACTCGTCTCTGTGCAGCTTTGCTGGCCATTGGAAGTAAAAAATACGGCAAGAAGTATGATTTCAAGGAAAGAGTAAGTGGCGAGGAGAAGACAAGGTGGGGGAAAGAGGGTTCGAGATCGTGAGAAATTCCCTGACAGTTCACTGCCACCAAACATGTTCCCCTCTTACCCAATCCATCATCATTTATTGTCTTCGAACATCCAGCTGCTTTGGAAAGTCCTTTCAAGTCAACGAAATGAAGGTTCGGATATAGGAAAATCTATTTGATCGGGAACTAGAAATTATTGCAGGATCCTACCTTCGACTGCCTATCGGACGCATTTGGGCTGTGTTCACTCGGGATCTGGATTCCGACACCAGTACCAGTCTCGACAGGTTCACGTATGAGGAGACCAGTGGAGTTCGTAAGCTGTATTCTGAAGGACCTTGCGTTACGAACTGCTTGAACGCGGCGCAGACAGAATACTTGGCTCTATACATATCACGGTTTACGGCCGTTCAAGCCCTTTGTGGAGACGCCAGGATAGCTTTATGATGACTAGAATGGTAGTACGGGTTTGAGATGGTAACACCTTTCAGACTAACCTAGTGCGGTAGCGCGGGACACCATCTCTCTACTTCGCAACAAACTATCGGCCTTCAAACTTTGTGCTCTGGCCCGCTGCCAGCTCAGCTAGTTGATACATCACCCGCCGTTTGGAGACCGTCAAGTCGAGGTGTGGGCAATAGTCATTCTGCGCATCCCGACACACTGCCAGCCTCGTTATGAAAGCATTGCAACGTCTACCTTAGGACATTGGGACAGAACCCGTACAAAGCTACTGTACCTGCTAAATTGAATGATAGTGTTCGAATGAACCTTATACACGACATAGATCATCATCGTATCTGCTGTATCCTGCACATTTTACGGTTGCGTGGACACCAGTCACAGAGAATGGAGCCAGCTTCGCGCCCCCTGCGCTTCACGGCTATTCTTCTGAGAGGTTACTGCGAGCGTAGTTCACTATTGGCAACTATCCATGTGTTAAACGAGTGCCCACTTCAGCATGCTGAGCTCATTGCCTTGACCTTCATTAATACAGCAACGATCGCCCTCGTATGTATTTACTTTCAGACGCCAAAGCATGATCAAAATCTCATGCTACCACACTATATCAACTGTCCCCTCACTTGCTTGTGTTTCATGATGAAGCTTACACTGACTACGAGGTCACAGCCCCTGCGCTCAAAATACGGACCCGGTTCGAGAAGTAAGCTGTTACACGTGTCGACGCACTGTAGGCTGCAGAATCGCTGTTCGGATTCAGAGTTACGGAGTACTGAGACCAGCTAGTAATACTGAGGGTATTTACCATGTATTGAATACTGTATTCATCGCTGTCACCGTTCAACTTGAATGATCACAGCCTTCGTCCTGTTCGCGACACTGATAATCTTATAGGTACTAATATCGGCGTATCCGAGTCTTAACAGCTGTCATCGTATTACTGGCCAAGAGGTCCATCCTATCCAATCCTATCCCTCACCACGTCCACATTCGCAAGACAATGAACCATGCACCAAGGAATCTGCAGCATATAAAGTAGGTTGTCTGCTTGTTGTCTGCAGGTTCGTTGTCACGGTTGCAAAAACCCAGCAGATATTCCTTTTATATCTAATAGGCACAACGGCCCGGACCGATAAGATAGGGCTCATTCGAAAGTACTCACATCACGTGGTGCAATTGCCTGCCAAAAAATGGGCGCTTAGGGCTTCTTTTCAACCACTGAAAATTCAAAAACAATTCTTGGAGGCAAAAAATTGAAAAAAAGGCTCCGAGGGTCCTTCGGGGAGATGTGTCGCAAGGATTGCTCGGAGCCCTTTTTGCGAGAAAATGTGTTTGAGAATTGTTTTTGAATTTTGAATGTTGCCTGGACTTAAAGTCATGTGATGTGGGTACTTTCGAATGAGCCCTATCTTACTTGCTCATAACCAGTCTGTTTATCAAGCCAACCAGCTCCGACGTGCAGCCTGAGCCGAAGGAATCAATTTCTTCGACAACTCAGGCCTCAGCTACCCCGAGGGCAAGAAAGAAATAACGACTGAAGTGATCGAGTTAAAACGCATGGCTCAAAGCCATCAAAATGGGCCCCTCGTGGACATCCTCCTCCTCCAGGTAAGTACTCACTGTAGATCATCGGGCGTGGTTTTGCTACGGGGCCAGAGCGACACATGGATACGGTACTGATACGGTCCATAAATCTGGAGCCAAGACGTTTTGCATTCAGCATATGTACCCGCGAGGCCCGGAAAATGGATGACTGGAGGTTCTTTGGAATCCAGATCCTCGGAACTTAACTTGCTCCCATCAGAAAGTCCACTGTATCATACTTTCCTTAGAGGGGCAGGAGTAACAGCTTTGGTTTCCATGCTATCGGCTTTTATATATGGGCCGAAGACATCAGGGAACTCGGTCCGAGTGGTTTCTATACACAATTGTATTCCGAATGCGCCCTGAGGACAAACCCCAAAGTGATCTTCCATGGCCATGCAATTTTACGACTTCGAGAGCGAAGGCACGACTATCTTGTCTGCATAATACAAAATGTTGCTTTGGAGATTCAATGCGTGAAGTTTTGCGATTCTTGGTCTACGTATCGGTTTTACGCCGATTCACATCGTCGAGTCTTGAAGAACTTTTGTATTCCGGACCGCAGAGCCTGATATCAGCGTGGAATGGGTGTACAAGTAAAGCGGATCATGCCTCTGTAACCTCCAAAAGAAAGATGTTACATTTTGCGAGTTCTTTTAGGTGTGCATGAAATCATCCCCGGCTTCTATATGGAGAAGGAAAATGGTTTCGTAGCGACCGTTTTCTTTCCAGTCTAGAGGAAGGTCAAGGTGGAACGTACCGTGACGTGGACGCTTTCTCTCGAAACAGACGGGTCTTCACAGAGAACTTTGCCTACTACAGAGCCTTTGCAATTAGAGCCGAGGGAAAGTGCCTGCATGCGTTCATCAGACTGGCAAGTACCAACGCCAATGCCTGACAATGCCTATACTCATACCAAACTCATACATTCCTTCTTTATCAATGGATTCTACTAGAGGGCCTGCCCCAATATTATTATAAATGCCATAATGCACGTCGCCATCGCCACTGACATTCCCACCACCGACTCTTTGCGATTAAGTAGCCCCAATCCGATAGCCGAGTTCGCTTTCAGCGCTGGGAAGGTCGTCGCCCATGCTTTGGTCGGATCTGGAGCGCCTGAGATCGTGATCGTAGGTACATTTGGAATAGGCGGAAGAGGATAGATCCCTTGGGCGCTCGAAGACAGGATCGAGAAGCGTTGTGAAGTCGTGTACACGGTTCCTGGTGTGGAGTTGAGGAAGAGAAGGAAGTAGTCGTCGCCTGGGGGAACATTATCGAGGTAGATGTTGAGGGACGATGGGCTCACTGGAACTGTGCACATGTGTCAAGCAACTCTAGATTGTTCAAGTATAAGTGATGACATACCGTCTCGCGCAACGAGGACTAACCCCTCAGTACTCAGACGCGTAAGCTCGATGTCGAATCCGTCTATTCCGTCCATCACGCCTTTACTCCACGTAATGGGATTCGCCACGCCATTTTGCCATTGTGCATCTCTCGCCGGTTGTGTGATCATGAAGTACGCTGATAGGGCATGACATCGTTAAGGCAAGATCGAGAATGATAGAGCGAGGACTTACCAGAACCACCTGTGAGAAGAGAGAAAAGGACTAAGAAAAGCTTCATAGTAACGCAGGTTATCGGAGCTAGCGAGGTAGATCGATTTTGGTAAGCAGAAAGCATTAGGCTTGAGCTGGCTCGGTACTCACCTACAAGAACGTGGTGAAAGAAAGAAGCAAACAGCGTGGACGTCAGTATTCGGTTCTGTTGCTTCCCGATCAAGCGCCTAGACACCACGCCCTCCTACTAGCCAAAGTGAGTATTCGTGAAGGTGAACACCTCCCGACGCGAGTAACGTTTCCTTAAATTCGAACTCAAGTATCATATAGAGGGTGTAATCAGTATCATAGATTAGCTATTAACAATCTGAACCGTCTCAGGGCGAGATCAAAGCTGGCGTCCGAATAGTTAACAAGGAATCCAAGCTACAGCGCGTCTCGGCGAGTGAATATTAAAGGAATCCTCGTGGGCCTGCCATACACGTCAACCACTGGCTTCTATAACTGAACAACCAAAACTTACGTCAGAGGAATAGCGTACGTGCAGCGGAATATCCTAGCCTTCTTTTCTTCAAAAGTCTCCCCAGCAAACTGTGGTTCATCTGGAATCTCGATCTTATATCTGGACACCAACATGGTTAGAATGGCGATCCCCTCGGTCTCGAAGGATCTAAGGGACATGTCATCCTCAGCATGAAGTTCCACGACAAAATACGGCCAGAGTCTTACTTTCTGCCAAGACACGAGCGAACACCTGCAATCCACATCACGAACAAAATGAGATAGATCTGATGAGCAGAAGCCGGTGACGTACCGCCAGTGAAAGGAATGAACGCATCACGAGGCTAGTCCTTCAAGAATCGAGACGGTCTAAACTCTTCTGGGTCCTCCCAGTAGCGTGCTAGCCACAGAGAAAACCAGAAGGCAGGCCACTACCGAATAGACGGGCACACGAACAATTATAATGTAATCCGGTATGGTGGACGGTAATATGGGTTCCTGCAGGAACCGGCACAGTTTTCGTTTCATCAGAGCGATTGCTAATAGGCAATATGGTGTCCTCTGCGGTGCTTTTAGGGATCCCAGGAACCTGAGGAGGCATCTTAGTCAATCACATATTGAAGGGAAAATGAGCTTACTGGTGGAAAGAGGTTAAGATTTTCATAGAAAACGCTGTCCGAAATCACGGATGAGAAAGTGATCTTGGAGAAGGCAGCGTACGCCATAGATTGTGTGAAGAGAGACACGTCCTCATACGTCTAATGAGCCGTGCGTGAGAGTGGATAGGAGAAGGTGCAGCGAGTGCTTACTGGAGTTCTTCCATCCGACAATATCGACTTGATTTGCTGGTAGGGAATCTCTTGCTCTTCTGGTATAATGCCAATAGCGCAAAGGTATAGCAGAGAGTATGAGCAATCGTCTAGTGCATGTCGTCAAGAGATTTAAGTTCAAGTCCACCAAGACAAAGAAAACAGACCTCATGCCCAGCTACGAGGAGAAGGAACACATTCCCAATCACTTCACGCGTTGTGAGCGGCTGATCAGACTCGTCATTCATGTCTGCTAGACCGCTAAAGAGGTCAAATCTTTCGGCATTGATCTCTGAGTTTCGCCTTTCCTCGTGTTGATCAGAAGTTCACTGCACATGGGAGAATAAAGCAGTACCTCGAGCTCGTCATATCCCAACTGGATTCTGGCTAACTTCGTAGAGAGCTTATACATCCATTTCGGAGCAGCGAGTTTCTATGATATACCGATGGTGACCTCATGAAGTGCCTCCTTGAAGGTGAGCTGATGACCAGGAGCTACGGATTCTATATCTGTCCAAGAGATTCTTTGTCCAAATCCTGGTAGTCCTTCGAGTCAAAAAGGGATTTATCAGTATGTAGCGGGCAACGTACCTTCTGCACTGATAATGAACAGAGCGATCTGATACAGTCAGTCAATCCACAAAGAAATGAATTAAGCGATACTCTTCACGTACCGGAAGGGTAATATCGACACCATGATCGACCTTGATGACCTTCTTTTCTCCCCAGACATCCTTAAATAGATCATCCACAACTCGGACTGCCTCATCCCAGACTAGCTTGCCGTTGCGCTGAAGGTGTATGATAGTTAGTAAGGACGACACACATAGCACATCTAGTACACTCACATCCGGCGCTACGACCTTCCAATATCTTTTCCATTCATCTCCTTCCGAAGCGATAAGGTTTCCTCCAAAAAACATGATTGCTTCGATACTTTTTGACCGGTTTTGGGAAGCGAGCACGAGAGTTGAAGATTTCCTGAAGGGATGTGCAAGTTTGACTTGCTTTTTTTTTACCTTGACGGCGACCGGAACCGAGACTACTATCGTGGAGGTGGCAGGTAAAAAAAGAAAACCGAGGGATGAACGTCTTGAGACCCAGAGCAACAGAGGTATCTGGGGGACTAACGTATGGTATGAGATCCCAGTCACATTGTTCATACACTGTAAGACGAGGCCTCAGTAGGGAAGATGGCAGAATCGGAAGAAATGTATAAACGTTGGTATTTGTTAACAAAGAGGTGATTATGACCTATAACGACTCCCGGAATGGCTGGTGTTACGTTGGAAATGAGATCATGTTGGGGGAAAAGTGTGTGGATTCTAGGTAGGTCTAAGCTGCCGAGAGGCTTGTCAGTGTAGGGGTCAAGGAAGGTAAAAGAGGGCGCACCCGAGCGAATGTCTTGCGCGTCTGAACCGCAGAAGAACATGGAAAATGTGCGAAATACGGACCACCATCAATACGAGTATCCGCGAACCACCCCACGACTCTTTCTCCGTTGAATCCATGTAATCCTTCAACTACAAATTGTTCCTTCCAGGCAACACTCGGTCGTAACAATGGTGGATAGATTTATAGGTCATAGCTGATAGTAATTCCTAGATTTGAAACAACACTGGCTTCGGGGTTTGTTCAGGGCCATCTTGCTGCGCGCGGTTATTGGACACATAGTGTAAAATAGCTAAATTGCCCAGATAAGAAGAGTTTCACGAAAAAAAAAAGAATCACTGACCATTGTACGATTCTGCTTCAGACCCAAAGGCCCCAGACCAGAGAGGAACGATGAACCTAGGGCCTGTGAGCGTCATTCAGGGCTAAGACCGCCGTGAGAACTTGCGGGTTTTGTGCCGTTTCGCCTCCGCCAATATGCTACTTAGGGGCGGTTTCGGCCGCGTCGCGCTTTCGCAATCCTGGGCGATGGCAAGTGAAGTAAGTACTATGCAAGTAGGGCCTGTGAAGACCCACTATGAAAAGTAATAACTACATGCACAAAACATTTTCCCGTCAACGAGTCAACCAGCGACTCAGTACTTAGCACTCAACGCTGTCACTGGCAGCAGTATTGGATTCATACCATCCCGATTGACACAGTCATGGTGAGATTCAAGTAAAGTTCGACTCCGCGGATGAGAGTACGACAGGCACTAAGACCAGCAGGACAGGAGTCCATTGAGTTTCACAGTAGGGTCGTTGAAGATTACAATGCAATCAAAACATCGGGGACGGGACTGTTAAAGTGAACCCATCGACTAGCTACTTCCTACGCTTGAAAATCAAAGGGACCTTCACCGGCCTACGTATCCAAAGGGTCAGCTCTTCTGCTGTACAAAGCGGAATCAGACTCACGTTAAAGTAATACCCAGAAAAGTCTGCAGCAACTTGGCCTTCTTCTCCTCAAAGCTCAGCTTCTCGTCATCAGGACTAGGCTTGAGCTCTATTTTGTATTTCGAAACCATCATCGTGAGGATGGCAATGCCCTCCGTTTCAAAAAACCTTTTCACAACATCGGCAAGTTAGTACGAACTCAGTATAGAACACGGCGTAATAATGTACTTTCGTCCTAGACAGGCGCGAGGTCCTAGAGCCACAAATTACTTGAGGTGTACATCGCACGAGTCAAAAGGAAACGTACCTAGACTGAACGGCAAAAAGGCATCTCTTGGCCAATTTTCCTCCATAAATCTTGAAGGTTTGAATTGTTCAGGATCTCTCCAATACCGTGCTAGACAAATCGCAGGCTCATGTCAGTCAAAATCCTGCAGCACTGCCCGAAAGCATACGGTTATGATGTAAAGCCACTACATTAATCAGGACCTGTGCTCCTTGAGGTATCGGGATACCGCCTTGTGAGTTTAGGACGGTGGCTTCCGGTGACCATTTGGGTATACCAGTGACCTACGGAAATACAAATGAGATAAACAATGCAGCAAAGATGGAACGAATGGCGAACAGGCGGAAAGAGTCGGAGAGTTTCATAGAAGACGCTGAAAGCGAAAGATCAATAACGGTGGCCTGAAAAGCTTTGCAATTAACATACGCCATGGACCGAGTGAATAGCGGCATTTCCTCGTAAGTCTAAACGTGGTTTGTCTTAGAGAAATATACTAAAAGGAAGACGATCGCACTGGAATCCTCTCTTCGTCGCCTAAAACAGACTTGATATGCTGATACAGCATCTCTTGCTCCTCCGGATACAGTGCAAGCATTGCAAATGTGAAACACAACGTGTGTGCCGTGGTCTGAATTGAACATTTAGCGAACCAGTACGACGATGGCGACTGGAAAGACATACTTCATGTCCCGCAACCAAGAAAATAAATACGTTTCCCATGAGTTCTCGTATAGTCAGCGTACCCTCCGTCTGGTCCTGATCATTCGCGTCTAGAAGACTGGTGAACAGATCATAACGCTCATCACGCTTTTCAGCGGAGCGGCGAGCATGGATCATCTCGGTCATGTATTTCTGCGAAACTTTGGCTTAATGCTGACATTTTGAGTTTGAAAATATATACCCATACATCAAGCTCATCAAAGGCATGATCCACCTGTCTCGCACGCGCAGAGAATGTTTTGGCCCAAACCGGTGTTATGAGCTTGACGAGTACCCCAGTGGTCACTTCGTGTAGGGCTTGTTTGAATGTGAGCTGGTGGCCAGATGGAACCACATGGTCTTCATTCCAGGAAATCCTTCGTCCAAAGCCTGATGAGAATAAAGGTGAGAGTATACTTCCATGTGAAGACGGGACAACATACCAGCTGCACCAATCACGAACAGGGCTATTGGCAAGGTGATATCGAGTGCGTGTTCCAATTCGATGACAGGCTGCTTTGCCCAGACGTTCTTAAACAAGTCGTTCATGATATCGACGGTCTCTGTCCAGACGAGTTTGCTATTTCGCTTAAGTCAATACGCTTTTTAGTATGAGACATCGAGAAAAAAAGTAGAAGACATACATCAGAAAATGCCGGGGCGACTATTCTCCTATACTTCTTCCATTCTTCACCTTCCGATGCGATGATATTCCTCCCAAAGAATGTAAGGGTTTCATAATGTTCCAACTGTTTCGGGAATCGAGAGCGCGCGAGAAGGACTTCCTAGATTACCCAATGAGTCGACCTCTGCAGCTGCTTAATGAGCGACTAAGAGGATACCTTTGCGGCTGCAGCATCTGCAATGGAAATCAGAATATCATAGGGTAAGATGCCAACCTGCGGTATGCGATCAGCCATTTTCTCGGCCATGAAATAAATATTTTATGTATACATTGGCCATAACACCACTTGAGGATTGCACAAATGCTAGGGGCCAAAGTTAGGTTAGGTGATGTGAACATGCCGATAAAGGACCTCCTGGACATACGTTCGTATCTCTCGAGAAAGAGGTGATTATGACCTTTTGCAACTCCAGGTATCTGAAAGGGTATGACGTTTGCGAGTATGTGTGCTTCTGGAATAAAAGTCACGTCCACTGGAATGTATTTTCTAGGTTTGTAACGATGTTAGTGCTCATCTCTAAACGTGAGAAGTGACGAATGCACCGTAGACTCGATGTAGTTCTCCAAACTTGAATGAGACGATAGACAAGGTAAGAAACAACCAAAATTCCTAAAATTACGAGGAACATCGTGGTCTTGAGCAGCCAGAACCCTTCCCATGCCCGAATATAAATGTCCTGCACAAATCAAGGGTAGCTCAGGGTAGCTCGAACCTGAACGAGTTTGAAAATCCATCTTACATCAGTAATTTGCCCGGGGCCCGATAAAGGTTGCTAAGCGTCTTCCATGGTTCCCACTACGATTTTGAATTACTGTAAACTGAGGATATGTTGTTCAGAGAAAAGAAAATGGTAGATGCAGACTGAGACTACTAATTAGGACTCGGTCGGCGTTTAACGTGACGCTTCCCACGGATGTCAACTGCGTCAGGTCGGTAACTTATTCCTTCCTGCCGCTTATTTGATAGTAATAGTACACAGGCGTCAACCTTAGAGATTAAGCATGCGGCTAATATACATACACGAAAGTCGAACTATGTGCTTGCTGGTATATAGGTTACTTGTGATAGGGATTAGCAGCATGGGAGAGGGAGAAGGAATGCAGCAAGTTGCGGAATTGAATGGTTCCAATGGTTCCGGAATGCAAGGAAAACAAAGAGTGTAGATGAGAGGAGCATAAGAAATGTGAAAAAATAGCACCTAGATCCGCCCAATTAAATGAAAAGAAGAAAGAAATGATAAGAAATCAATGAAAAGTCCAGTGTCAATCGCTACATCACCAGTCCTCGTTTTCCATCTCATCACTTCGGTGTCCTAAATCGAGACTATCCATGTCCCCCAGATGCTGCTCGTGTTCTGGTCTCAAGCACAGACTACCAGGACTACCAGTGCCGCCGGACATCATGGAAAAGTTAGCTGTAGTGGGCGAGATGGAAGTGATAGACGCGTTACGCCTATGTCCATTGACGCCGGATATGCGTTTTGATAGTGGAATAGCAATGGTTGGTGATCCTGGTTCGTAAGAGGATGCATACCCCGTCATTGAATGATCACTAAGCTGGTGATCCTCTTGCAAAAGCATCGTCATCTCTGGCGGTGGAGCAGGGAAGACAGACGAAGAAGCAGAACTGGATCGTCTGTCTCGTGATATTGTCGAAGCAGGTCTGTAACTATCCTCCTCATCTTCAACGTCTTCTTGTCGGTCGAACTCGGCATCAAAATCAAACGAATCTTTAGTCGCAGTCGGCGGAGGGGATGGTGATGGTGGAGTTTCTGCCCGAGGTCGCAATGGACTTCCTGCATGTCTGCCCAAAGACCCATACCCAAGTCTTCGCTCTGGCACTGATGCACCGGCCCGCATTTCGTTCAGCCTCATCTGTACCTTCAACTCTCCGACTACCCGCCTCAATCTCTGATTATCTTCCTCCAGCTCTCTCAAACCCTCTCGCAACTGCTCGTTCTCTACAAGCAACCTCTGATTCTCTTCAGCGACTCTTCCAACTACCTCAAGTCTCTCTCTTAGTTCGGTGTTTTCATCTCTCAGCACCCTCGCCGTCCTCTGTGAATCCGACAATGCCGAAAGCAATGCAGACGTTTCCACTGCATGCTTCTCCTTCATTGACGCTACCTCATCGTCTCTTTCGCGGTTGGAATACCCTGAAACTGATGTAGGCGCCGTCGAGGCTGACCTAGGCGGTGTCTCTCGATCTCGCGAATTCGTGGTGAATGTCGGACTGTCCATCAACGATGTTGGGCTTTGAACACTTCCGCCGCCACCGTTACTCGACGAAAAGTAACTCCCACTACCTCTCCTTTTGCCAGAACTTGCTATACTGCCACTCCCACCTGCCTCGGAAAATGCTGCCCTCGAGTTTGCTCTGTTATACCCACTCGTGCTCCTCAAACTCCCGTACCTTCGTACCTGGAGGTGGCCCGATATACTCCCCGGATCGGGTGATGCAGACAAAGGCAGCTCTTTACCATCCAACAACCCAGCAGCTCGGAATGCCTTTGCCGTACGTGGACCCAACCATTCCGTCACCGGAGGTCGACCACTGGCACTACTTCCCGGTCTTTCCCTGTCACTAACAACAGAGCCTTCGTGTTTTCGGCCGAGGTATGCATAGGCTCTAGAAGTAGCCGTTGAGAGCGCTGAACCAGCCCGTTCTCTCGTGCCCGTGCTTCCGTCCCCTTGAGATCGGCCGACCGACAGAGATAATCGGGTGTCTTCGACAGACATACTCCGTTTTCTCTGTCTCTTCATTGCAAATGCGGATGATGGCGTTGAAGTTCCTTGGCGTCGTGGAGAGAAAGATTCATCCAGCGATCCTCTGCCTAAAATCTCCCCATGCTCGTTCACAAGCTGACGTCTGGGCGAAGAATCAAAGGATCCTCTAGGAAGAACGGGAGAAGCCAGCGGAGGCGAAGGAGTAGCAGTCGAAGGCAAACCTAACCCAATACCTAGATGGGGTCTATGTTGACGTTTACTACTGCTATCCACGTTAGCCTTACGCTGACCTGATGATGAACTAGGGCGCGGAACAAACGCTGGATCTAACGCAATAGCACGATCAGGCGTTATATTCACAGGTGAAGTGAGCATCCTCGAGTGTCCCCTTCCACTAGCAGACCGATATGATCGTGTCATCGAAGACGAAGATGCGATAGATGGCGAAGGCTTCGCGGTAGAAGTGGAAGGCGTGGTATGACCTGTGAAAGCCGTGGCTGTAGGAGAACCAGACGCTGGAGAAGACGATGTGGCGATAGTTATACCGGGAGAAGGGGGTAGACGGGTTTGAGAGGAAGATGCAGATGCTGGAGGCACGTCGTTTAGAGTTTGTGAAGAGCCGGCAATAGAAGTACCATCTCTCCCCTGAGCCTGGCCCATCACGAATACATCAGTTTGGAATACCGGCGGAGAGCGTGACGGTGGCGATGGCCTCAAGCTCTCCGCGGCTGATGAGCCTGAGTTTGAGGGCGTTATAACTCTGGGCCGGAGTCGAGGAAGAGAAGATTGCTGCTGGGGCAGACGTGATTTAGGGAGAATGGTCGAGGAAGATGAGGAGCCGGGAGTTTGGGACAATGACGAGTTGGTCGCGAATATCGATTTTGGGATTACGATAGTATCATTCTCGTCTGAACCAACAGAAGGTACGCGGCCAGCAGGTATCCGGTGAGGGCTTAATAAAGCCGCTAATTGGGGGTCAACAGTGTCCATGTTGATGATTAAACTACCGGTGTGCTGACGGTTCCCCTTCCCCTGGGCATTAGGTTCTTCATCTTGTTGTGGTTCATCATCCAGGACCGCATCGATGTCCAGGGAGTCGTCAACATCAACGACGCGAGCATTAGCATCCTTCAGCCACTCGCTAACTCCGGCGTTGTTCATCGCACTGGCTACTTGCGAGTTTATTTGAGAAGTCGAAAGGTCCAGTTCAAGGTGTGAACTGTCGTTGCCATCTATGTCTGCATCAGATGATAGGGGTGAAAAGGGTGAGGGCGAGGGCGATGGTATCGAGTTACTTCTGGAAGAATTTACAGGCCGAAGCTGTTGTACAGGCATCAAAGGAGAGTCTGAAGGCGAGGATGTGGCTGAACGCTGAAATCGCGCTCTGTTGGACGAAACTATAGGGGAGTTTGCGGATGAATGGGAAGGAAAACGTGATGACGGTGGCGAAGGCGATGAATTAGTCGTGGAAGGTAGATGTTTGGATATCCCGGAGGTGTCGGCCTCGATAATAGTTGACAGATCTGCAGTAGGTGGAACTGGACAATTTCAATTACACGGGCCATTACTATAAAGTCATTTAACCTACCAGTGCTAGTGACATCTTCTGTAGAATTTTCCCAAGGAATACTGCGTGAACCAGACAATGAAGATCGTTCTGGGCGTAGAAAGGTGAGATAAAGCTTGCATAAGGGTATGGAAAATCCAAACCTGAACCCGGTGTGCGTACTATACACGCAAAGAAATGGTCAGAAGAAGCAATTCTGGAGACGGGTTCACATACTTGAGTTCGATATCGTCACAGTCTCATCGTTGGAAGCCTTTCTGAACCCCATTTCATCTGCATCCAACGGTGCTTCGGGTAAAGGCTTTTCGAGCATAGTCAACGACATACTCTTCCTAATTGGTGTAACTTCCATGCTCGGGTGCTCGATAGCGATGACTGGCAGCGCGCTCGACAAAGACATCTTCCTCTCCCTTTCCTTCCCCTTCTCTTTCTCTTTCTCCCGGGTCAAATTTATAGACCTCCGCACACTTCCAAAGCTCGAAAAGGGGCTCTTTATGGTTGGTCCACTCGAATTCTGCTGTGGGCCATTTTGCGTAGGCGAAACGGATGCAGAAACAGGTGTAACTTGTTTATTGGGTGCAAACGGCAATAACGACCGCAGACCACGAAAATTCGATCTCCCGGATGTATTTGAGCCTGTACCAATCGACGATGATGACGAGGCTGGGCTCGTTGCATTCATAGAAGCTTTTCGGTCATGACCAGGTGTGGGTATTCGGGATTGGGGAGTTTGGGGAAAAAGAGGGTTGGTCATTGACGCAATCCGTGAGCTTAACGATAGCTAAGGCTCAGTGAAGACTATCGAGGACTTCTAGGCCATTATATGGTTCGCCGTAGTCGTCGTCGGTGATGGGGAAGAAAAGGTTTGTTTGGCCGTCGGCTACGGCAACGAAGTCCGATGTCCCTAACCTTTGTACCTCACCCTCTTCCCCTTTCACATTCCAATCCAATAGTGCCAGAGCTGCAGCCTTCATCGTGAAATTCTTCCTTCATGTTCGGAGTGTAAGCATAATTCTCATAATGCAGCTCTTCATACTGACCTAGCTCAAATTTCAGCCTTCGGTCTTCGCTCTGAACGTACACGGCCGAAACAATGATTGCTGGCCAGGAGGTCAAAAACGTAGAATCTAAAACTAGAGCACGGCCGCGGAGACTATTGCAACTAAAGACAGATAATTAATGGCTCCATAATCGCCACTCTAGGAATCAGAATCTGAGGTTGGTGCGGTGAGGATCGTATCGCACGTGTTTGTTTTGTTTTGAGTGACGTACCAGGACGGTGAAACGCCAACGGATCTCACTCAAACAGGAACCTTGGCTGCCGTATCTGGAGCTCCGCTCCATATCATATGCGATCTGTTATATACGGGAAGGTCTCTCAACGGTTCTGAATGAAACCGACACCCTCTCCCATGTTCACGACCTTGTCCTCTTCTTCACATCCGAGAAAGAGCAAGAATGTTGCATGGTGCATGATCGCCCAAGTGTTCGTGGCGGATGACTGGGATAGAACCCCCGTGGAGCCGTGTCGATGTCTAAGCTATAGGTACGTCTTCTCGTACATCAAGTGAAAGCACAAAGATAACCTGTGTGGCCCTTCCAGCGATATGCTAGAGCTCAAAGCTTTGCTGAGGATGTTACCCTCGTGCTCCACGACCCCTAATCTCTCGAAACTGGTCTCCACGTCGTTATCGCTACCTTCAGAGGCACAACGTTCTGAACGCATGAAGAAATGCACAGACGCCAATCGATGTATTGCACAACTGCTCGTTAGCCCAGAGGCAACTACATCCTCGTGTTCGGATACCGACACAGATGACTCTACTCCAATACCGGAAACCCCGAAGGAACGTGATAAGGGAAAGGCGAGGAGTGTGGTATGCATCAACGGAGAGGATGTCGAGCTGTAATCAGGAAACACCTTCCGTTTACAATATCAACGCCAGCGCCACCGTCTCCGACCTCAACCTAATCTCCCATGGAAAGCTGGGACAATCTTGACGAGGCCCAAAGTCGTCACAGTTGGAGATGACTGGATCAGCCCTCTGCCGTCCAGGTTATCGAAGGTAGTCCTCAGATGAACGGCTGGTCCAAAGGACAAGACACGATTCTTTCTAGATATTCGTGCTATAGAAGTGGTACTATATATGGCGTGGACCATACCCATAACTTCCTTAATCTAATCCGGTTTCAAACAAGACTTCAGTCTTCAGATCTTTCCTCGATGGTCCTTCAACACTGCGTACGATGCCGCTTGTTCAGTCACCCAGCAACATGCTACAATTTGACAGATCCTTCACCACGGTTCCTATCGGCAGGATTGTCCGTGGACCGTGAGGCCTTGAGGTATCGGTTTCACTCCCTTACACAGTAGCTAGTTCTCCTCTAGTGTCTAATGTTACCCTTCACTGAGCCTTCACTTCATCTTGACCTGCGATTAGCACCAACTCCTCTTCGCCATGCTGGAATTCGCGCAGCAATTTGAATTCAGCGGATGGTATCCACAAGCTACAGTCCAATACCGACAAGCGTTTAACTTTCAGTCGTTGGTCCAATAGTGTAGTGGTTATCACAATGGATTCTGACCAAGTATTCCATTAACCCAGGTTCGAGTCCTGGTTGGACCTTGTTCAGGTGATTGAGAGTACTTACTTCTCGTTTTTAGGCATATCATTTTTCTGCTAAATTGATGTGAGCCTTCAGCTCAGATATCTTCAGTTCCTTCGAAGAGGTTAATGTTGACCGAGCTCAGCCCAAGCGCTCAAGAAAGTGACTCACGTGATTCAGTTGGGAGTGGGCGCCTAACTCTGGGGAAAACCGGCACAGCAAACTACCATGACCGTTCTAACTTCTATCCCTGGACCTCAAGAGCTCATAGATCATCTCAGGACCACCATCTCAGAATACATCTCGGATTCTATTAGGACAAAACTCTCTAAAGATTTCATATGTAGACCCTCACATTCGCGGAAGAACTTGACGCCGTTTTTGGTCAACATCCTATTTTCATAGGCACAACTATGCGGATGGACTTCACGAATTCCCGTGATCGGGTACAATTTTGTTGAATTCCGCTGCCTTCTTCCGCTCTTTATAGTCCAGCATGGATCGAGGCTTCATCCAACGATTTCCATGTATACCTTAATCTTCAAGTTCCTTCTCTGCGGCTTCCTCTTCTCGAAGGCTTTCGCTGGACATCGTCCTGAAAAAATCTATGGGGTCAACTTGGGTAATTGGTAAGTCTCTGACCAGCTTTCTACAAGCCAGATTCCTTACTTTGTCCGCGTCAGGTTGATCACTGAACCATGGATGATGCCTAATGGTGCGCATTCACATCACTGCACCTATAGGCTCACACCTCAATATATCCAGAATGGGGAGCCATGGGTGGTGAACAGTGTGATCCTTGTGGTGGTTGCGTTCGAAGCGACGGGTAGGCGAAACCGGCTCTGCAAGTCACATTCCACGTTTTCACCCGCGCAGCGCTTTCGCAGAATTCTTCCCCGACAACGTAGACGCAGTGTTCAAGCAACATTGGTAACATTCGCACCATGTCAAATTTGAGCACAAGCTGATGATAAGTTAGGGAAACATGGTTCACACAACAGGACGTCAACGATCTAGTTGATTTGGGAATAAATACTGTTCGAATTCCGGTATGTTTGCGTATCTTCCTCTTCCTCTAATTGTCCGGTTGACGAACCGTTTGGTAGGTTGGATGGTACATCATCGAACAGTTGGTCGACCGCAAAACCGAATTCTTCCCCCGCGGAGGTCTGGCGTCACTCGTATGTCTACTCGTCTATGTGTCTTTCCCTATGAGCGACGAGAATTATATGTCTAGCGTCGAGGTCTGGATCAATTGAACAAAGCTGGCATTGCAGCTGTCCTGGATCTTCATGCTGCCCCTGGCGCCCAAAGGCCCAATGAAATGTGGACCGGAAGGTAAGTCAACGGTACCAGAAGGCCCTTGTGGATGCCCAAAAACTTACAATTTAATAGGTGTACCAAGGACCCTCAGTTCTACGTGTGTGGCCATATTTTCTGTCGCTTCCCTAGTTGAGCCATCGCATTTTTTTTTACCAGACCCCCGAAAATTATCATCGTGCCCTCATATGGACCGCAGTGATGACTACGCTCTCCCATATCGATCCTGCCTTTGGTAGCGTTTTTGCCATCGAGGCTGTGAACAATCCTTTGCAAAACTCAGCCTTGACTCCCGGCTACGGCGATTGTAAGTCACGGCAGTGCCCGCGCTCATTGTACTTATGCGCTCTCCAGACCTCAAGAACTTCGCCTTGACTATGCGGCTCGTCGAGGCTATCTTAGGTCTTGACTCCGACATACCACATATCCCTAAACTTTCTTATGGTCAAACGAACATCAGCTATGCGTATAATCACGCATCGTCAGATACCGCAGTGAAGGCTATCTTCTCAGAGCCGGTCATAGATGCGCTACTAGATTCACTTCCTATTATTGGAGACATCGTTCAAGATCTCATTCAGAACAACACGTGTCTCGAGATCCCTGCGTTCATCGACCAGGAACCTTTGATTGCTAAGTAAGTGAATAATATCATTGATCCCAGATTATGATCTTGATACCAAATGTTCGTAACGAAGCTTTATGGATATTGCGACGCAGTCTAACAACCCTTTCAACCCTGCTGATGCTGCAATCGGGCCAGTTACCTACGACCATCATTTGTTCTTTGCTGATGACGGGTGAGCGCTTCATCCTGTCTTACCGGAATCTGGACTCATGATGCGATCTCTCAAGCTCCGGAGTAAGCATCTACTATTATACGTCCGTCAAGAACATTTGATTGAAGAGAACGCAGAATATTACCGCTACCCCCGAAGGATACCTGAAGTCCATTTGCAGTAAGATTCGATCAGGTCTGTTGGTTTACGATTGACGGCTCCCTTAGATCTTCCGATAGTCGATAATATGAAGTTGCTCAGGAATGATCCTCTTTGGTTTGGCGGTAGGAAATAATAACTACGAACTCGTGTGCTTACTTACTCACGCACCTTTAGAATGGACCTTGGCTACTCAGCTTGGTGCAGCAGAAACCGACGACTTCCTCAAGGACTATGCTGATGCGCAAAAGATAGCATACAATGGCAGCCTTGGGTGGTTTGTGAGTACCATTCGTAGTCGGTTTTTCAGCGCGTTTATACCTACTATTATGACCAGTACTGGAACTTCAAGACCGAATTTGGCGGAGTGTGGTGAGTTGCCGAAAGATGATCTTCCTCCTACGCTTTGTTCACTCTGAACCAGGTCATACATGGACGGCGTAAAACGAGGTTGGTTGACCAAAGATCCTGCTGCGCTTCACGACCCTCATGTCTGCGACAAATACCATGTGGAAGTTGATTGCGGAGACAAATCTTACTAGTTATTGGACTAGCCTATTAAGGGCTTCACTCGTGCATGTCCTTCTCTTCTGACGTTTGTTTCTGCTTGTGAATATCCTACTCTCCACATTCTTTCTAGTATCACAGTCGTTCAATATAAGACATTCCTTATAGTATATGTGCAGCACATCGTGTTGCTACTTGTTGAATGCATCTATCCGGTTCCACGTCAAGTGCTCTTCTATAGTGGAAATTAATAGATAGGCGGGGAATTATAACAGGGGTGGCTAGGTAGGAGACGGAGATAAACAAGAAGTGTCGATAGCATTGGACCACTTGACTGGTATTCGTGTAAGGAGCGCGAATATCCATTGGATCCGTGCGTGAGGCTTCTGCTTGGATAGCCTCTCTCTCAATAAACTACATAGAGCGAGGAACATGTCACGAGATGGAATAATGATGCTGACACCAACTTCGATCGACTTCTTGACTTGATGAAAGCCACTACTGCCAAAGGCAACTATCAGCATCGGAAAGTTCGCAAAGTGGAGACCACTCACCTTCCAACCGATATCGTCAATAGTTTCTGTGCGTCACTGTAGTCATGCATGGACTCGTCCGTCTCAGTCGGACCAAGCTGAGTAGCCAGGGTCCATTCTAGAAAGACAATAACCGATCATTGCAATTCTAAGGCTTCTACCCACCTCCAAACCAATTTCTAAGCACCGTCAATATCATCAATAACGTCCGAGGCTAATGATAGTTATCAGTGAAGTTGTGCCGAAATGTTACCGACACATGTACCACAAATAGCAGTCACGGTCAGATAGCTCTCGGGAGTGTCATTGACAGGCTTCTTTACAAGTGCCGGAATGAAATTCTCGAAGACGAATATTGTCAGACGAGATTCACTTGCTCCCGGAAAAGGCATCAGCTAGAAGGACTAAACCGAGATATACTTGCACTTACCCATCATCAGCACAGAAGAGGTAGTGGTCAAATACAGTTGCGCCTATCGCGGCATCTTTTTGTATTTGTCGGACCGTCACGGTTCTTCTGTGCACTGGCATCAAGAAGGGCCATCCAGGGTCAGACATGGTCCGACAACCTGAAGAAAGCTTCGTTCTTGGTGATGTCTTGCACAATATCTCTCAGGCTACTGACAGCACCACCATCGACCATTATGTGATGTATCTACCATGTCGAGATGATGATTGTGTGCCAGTTCAGCCTCCGCTATTCCTATATAAGATGGAAAAAGATCATCAGCACCGCTGCTAGTCACCAATTTTTATCGCGAACCTAAACTATAAGTTTTCATCCGGAGATCCCTACACTAAAAATGGGTGGATTAGTTATCAACGTCGAAGAAAACGGATGACATAGTGGTTCAAGCTCAAGTTAACAAGAACAAAATTGCTAATAAGGTCCAACCAGGACTCGAACCTGGGTTAATGGAATGCTTGGTCAGAATCCATTGTGATAACCACTACACTATTGGACCTGCAAAAGGTGAACCTTTATGATCACCCATGTAATCAATCGGTTCAAATGCTGATGTGCGGGAGAGGTTCTTCTCTGAAGTTTTACAAATTACAACGGCATCCCTGTACCGGGCGTGACACAATAAGCTGGGTGAGTACATCTATATTATAGCCCTGGGTAGATGGTTTGGACGTACTTCGAGCAGCGGAATTTTGCGAAACCCATCGTTGGTAAATCCGTCTCAAAAAGAAGCTTCAAGCGACTTGCTTTGTTCTTGATAATTCGAACTTGCTGAATTTGCACGTTTCAGCCAAAAAAAGACAAAGGGGGTGAACAAGGGGGTGAGGCCTGAGGAAGCTTAAGGAAACCGGCACGTGGTCCCTGCAGAAGATTCAAGAACGACCGGTTTAACACGCCACGGTCACGACTACATAACGATAGTGTTGTCTCGGTGTAGCAAACCCTCGACATTCCAGCGATCAAGTTTACAGAAAGGATAGTGATACAGAACTTATCGTTTTCGTTCTCCACCATGCCTTTGTCCACCATGCCTAGGCTTGCCGCCACCTCTCTCCTTGTTCTTTCGTTCCCTTTCCTCTTCCCTAGCGCGTGCACCCCGTTGTCTTGGGTCGATAACTTCATAATCCCTCTCTGCCTTCCGACTTTCCTCCCCATCATCTTTGGGGAAATACAACTTATGGCCGAGGAACCCTCGGTCATCGTCAATCTCCATCCCAGGATCATCGAGCCCAGCCATGGGCACATCACCATCGCCTGCTTCGGCACTCTCCTCTTCAGCTTCTCCTTCACTTGCCTCGGTCTGCTGCAGTCGGTCCCTAAACATCTCCAACTTGGCCAACACATCCCCTTCGTCCTTCCGCCGCATTTTCCGAGTCAAGCCGCGACCCTTGGCATATTTGCTCAGCTCTTCCTCCAGGTAGGACTTTTTCGGCTTCTTCTTCCTTTCGTCGTCGCTATCATCTTCACCAGCCCTCTTTTTGGCGAGTTTTCGAATGTCGGCTTCCATTTTCTCTATTTCTTTCTGACGAGCTGTGAGCGAGGAAGCCTTCTCGGAGGCATGCTGTTCCCGGATTTTGGTGATGTCGAGATCTTTGTCCTTGCTCTTTGCCTTCCTTGACTTGTTCTCGGCATCCTCGGAAGTCTTTAGCTCGATAAGTACGGGTATAAGATGAGTAGAAGATGATGTACCTTTGCCTGTACAATCTCTTTCTCTTTTTCCATACTCTTGGGCACATTTGTGACAAAATCTGGTAAAACTAGATCTGCTTTTTTGGATGAGCTGTCGTCGACCAAATCGGGTCTGAAAATCGCCTTCTTCTTGAATGTTACAGGTTCTTCTTCCTCGCCCTGATCTTCACCTTCGTCAGCTCCAAAACTAAGAAGCTTCACATTTCTGCAAGGTTCAGGTGAGTATTCGATCGTCAAAATGACTATCGTGCGCTCACTTCTTGGCACCCCTTCTCCGCATCTCCTCTTCACGCTCCTTTTGTGCCTCCTCTCTAGCCCGCTGTTGAGCACGCTTCTCGGCTGCTGTGATACGTGGTATGATATCTGGGAATGGATTATCGAGTATTCGGACGTTCTTGATCTTGGGTGGGCTAGGATAGAAGACGGTTAAGCATACTGCCCACAACTTGGACCGAAGGCCACCTACTAAACCGGTCTCTCGTTCTTGTCGAGCTCTAGACAGGAAAAGGTCGGTGCGTGTCGAGTAAGATGTAGGTAAACATACCCATTTCGCCAATTTTCATTACATCTTGCAGGAAAAGTCAGGGCCAGGAATGGTTGTATAGACATGGCACGCACTGTAAACTGTATCTCCGATAACTCTCCCAAACAAGGTATGCTTTCCATGTAACTCGTCGGCTCTGTCTATAACGCCATGTTTAGAGGTATGTGAGCCAATGCTGAAACTAGACGAACCGAGCGTGATGATGAATTGCGAGTCATTTGAGTTCTTCGTTCCATTATTCGCCATCGCTACCAGGCCTCTATGAGCAAAACGAAGTCGGGGGTGAATCTCATCCTCGAATGGTTCTGTATTGTGCCGTTAAACGTTAGCAATTTCCTGGAACAAAAGACACCCGTACGCATACGCACCTCCATAGATCGACTCTCCACCAGCGCCAGTTCCTGTCTTGTCCCCAGTTTGAACCAAAAACCCTGGTACAACACTACACAAAGGAGTCAGTACCCTTCTCGTTGCCAGTAAAATGAGAAATCATACCGGTGGAAGATCACTCCGTCGTAATATCCTGTAAATTAACCAGGTCAACGCGAAGGCAAAATGACAGGAGGAGAAGACTCACACACTTACCCTCCATGGCCAACTGTAAAAAGTTCCTGCATGTTTTTGGGGTCTCCTTCGACCAAAGTTCTATGTCAACCTCCCCAACTGTGGTGTCGATGATGACACGACCTTTTGTTGGTAATGCCATATTTGATAGATTTGCCTAGACAAATTGTTCAAGACTCTTGGGATCTGTCGTGGACGTAGTATCGGGAGAGGCCAAGTCAGCAGCTCGACTGCTGTCACTAAGGTTGACGTTGAACTGTTGTGTCTTGGAAATTGGCACAGATCTCGTGGTTCGGCGTTCAGGCCGTTCAGGAAGAGCGCGCAAACGGGCGCTAATGACCTTTTGCTCTTGACTCTCACGGCGTTTCAAACCGCTCAGGCTTGTTGAGTCTACATATGGCTTACAAGCCGCTTTGTACGTTTCAATGCTCACCGTATAGCTGGCCTGCACAAATTGACTCTCACCATGGCCTGCAGACGTGTCACGTTGTGAGAGTTGGACACCTTTGGGAGAAAAATACGATATGTTTACGCTTACCCTTCTAGCGGTATTAGCGTGTCTCCTGGAACAGTTTTCAACCGCCGGACATCCTACAACTGTAGTAACATCTGTGCCTTCGACATGGTTACAAGCTCGGAGCCGCAAAGTTACCCGGAATGAAGGTTAAATTCTCATAACCGTTAAACATAGGTATTGACGCCAGTTTTATCGATCAATAACACTCCCACTGTGACGGTTCCTTGAAGGCGACTCCCTTTCCGAGACCTGACCCTCGCACGATCGTCGTACAATGGGTCGAACTATCCCTTTAATGGTGCTGCTTTCCTCGCCGATTTCGATGCTCTCGGGTTGGAATCAAAGGCAAACAGAAGGTTAACCGGTGGGTGATTTTCCGATACAACGCGGAACAACAGCTGACGCCATGTCGCTTGGACATCAGACTCATGATATCAGAGCTGTTTCATTTTACCTTCAACTCGGGAGCGGCTACGCGGCTTGAAAATCCTTTTAAGGAACCTCTTTCAGGACTTCAACATTTGTGCGAGGTTTGACCGTTCAATCACGGTCCCGGGGAGATGGAAATGGCTGAAGTTCTGTGTCAACGCTTGGACCATTACGTCCTGAGAATCGAGTAGGCACTCACTTATACTTTTGTTCCTGTGTTCCATTTAACCGAAAGCCCCTTGATAGGTGCCTTCCACGTCCTCCGTTTATTCGCCTTGAAATGTTTTCTAAATCCCACATCAATGCCTATCTGCGACAACCGTAAAGGTAGTGGCGGCTCCGAATGGTTTCCTGTCGCCATTCGAGCCTTGAAATAGGACATCTCCCCAAATAGCTTGCTTCTTGGAAAGACCTATTACTTGGTAGCCAATCCAAGCAATGGCGATCTCCCATGAACTTCATCGTCCGAACATCAGAAGTTCACTCAATAGCCAGAATTGACAGTTACTGAGAGTATGCATCTAAACACTGTATAACTCGGAAGAACCGTCCGTGTCAGGAGTCCAATGTCCTCGCTCATCGCATGGGTGGAAATGTGCTTCTCTCCGTGTGGTCTACGAGTTTGAATACCCAAGGGCGGCAACACCTCAACCACCAGATCTGTAGTTGACCATTCATGAGTATTGATTTTCTCACTTCCGAAAATTTGAGCGCTGATACTCGATTCACGCTTTCATGTATAGGGTTGCGCGGCGAAGTTATGTAACGAGAATCGCACCGCGCGAACTCAGAGCGACGGGAACGGTAACCCACGAAGGCGTACTACGACAAATGCGTTCTACTATCTGTGCTTTGGTTCTCTTGATCAAGCTGAACCAATGACGCCTAGACTTCATTCATCTTTGTGAACATGGACAATCCCTACCACCCCACACTCGCACTACAGGAGCGCCGACAGTACCACCGTATTCCTTGAAGTTTAGTAGAATGCATGACTTAAACCAAAAGTTGGCAGGACAACGGAGCATCTGCTTCTGTCATCGCATGGTAAACTCGGACCTCCCAGGTCCATGTTAAGCCATCTATTGTTTTCGTACGTATGTGTTGCTGAAAACGTAAAGCCCCTGACAATTCATCGTCAAGGGTAAACACGGGAGCGAGCGGTGTCGGCTTCGCAATAACACCTTAATCGTCAACTTACCTTTCGTTCCTTTGGGACTCGCGCGGCCCTTCGTGAGTAGGACAGGCCTTTTCATGGATCAATGTGTCCCCAAATATTCTTTGGCCCAAAGAGTTGCAGAGGGTTCTCCGCCGGTACTTTCATGTTGGACGTTTTTCTCAGAGGTTGACAGCGAAACGTCATCTTGGCACGCTATTTTTGGCTTTCAACAATCTTCAAATTTTCAAGCTTCAAGAGGGTTATCGTTAGTAACCAGTGCTCACAACAAATACGTGCGCCAAGTTGGTCCTCCGTTAGCCCTATCATCTACCGATTCTGCCCCAGAGCTCTCTGTCAAGACACGGGCTTTATTTTACAGCGTCCAGAGATCCGAATGTTGGGACTAGCCCTGGTGACCCTGTACTCAGCGTTAACTCTTGTTCTAGGAAAATTTAGGTTATAAAAAGAGTCTGCTCTGGCAGCGTCCCAACCTTGGAGGCTGCGTAGTACGCTCTATATGGTCACAAGCATGAACAACCATTTTCGAGCCACGTCTCGGAGATTACCTTGACCCGAATGCACCGCGAAACTACACTGTGCACGCCTGGTCGTCTTTTAAAAGCTCGAGTGCTTATTTTTCTGTGGCGCCGTTGAATTGGTGGCACGGCGACTAGGGCCATATATCTAATTTTCAAGTTCTAGGTCAGGATGTTTCCCATGTCTGCCAAAATTATGCTTAGCAAGAGCTATACTCTGCCCTGCCGACACCTCTGCTATACCATATGGTTAGCTAGTGGTGGCAAATCGTGCACTTTAGTCGTCGATTGAAGGAGCACTGAATTCCCTTTGTTCTAATTTTACATGGCTTCGTTCTAATTATACTTGCTTCTATCGGGACGAATTGAATGGCGAAGATGATGTAACTGGTTCTTCGCATAGCTTAAACCCGTGTTTTCAGCTGCGACGACTCAGGATATTGCTATCTGAAAACATCTGAATGTTCGGACTGTCTTAGGTTATCCGGGCACCGTCTGCGTTCTCACTGACTGCGGCGGCGGCCATAGGAAGCTTATTATCAACTGCGTCCTATCTCCTAGAATGATCCCGCGTTTAATTCGCTGCATTGCGAATGCTGCGCCGCTATCTCACGAAGCTACGCCTAGGTTCTAACGCCACTGTGAATTCACATGATATGCCATGTGTTGGTTGTTGACGCTAGTGTGGCTCCACTCGAAAATATTACCATTCAAGTTTGACGCGACCAGTAGAACGTTCCCCGACAATCCGCTTCATGGTCGTAGTAAAAACATTTGTCTTTCGCAGTTGTCACTTGCGTCACTCACGTATAGTGAAGACCGCGCTGAATGAGTGGTAAAGTTGAATTTTGGAGTATGTTGTTCAGTTTCTACGACCTGTAGCCCTTAGGCCTCAGTGGCTGCCATACCGTCTGTCTGATACGTTGAGTCCAAAGACACATATTCATATGACTATCAAATGGGAATTTCGACGGCCTAGCAGTGGTGCTACAAACATCCTGAAGGCTCCAGGGAGATAACGAGTGAGGGCAGTCAGTCCCATGTTGCGTTCGAAACATTTCGTCAAGTTTCAGAAGTTTACCTCTGGTGGTTGCTCTACCATGATTATCCGCTTTTCACACACGCGCCCAGGTGAGATTCTTTGTGTATCACAACATCAGCCCATCGATTACACGGCTTTGCCGTTGACTTGTAACTATTTGGTGAGTTGGCCGTTGTAACGAACTGGTGGCGATGAAACATTCGTCGCATCGTTCACATAACAACGGTTGAGGACGCACTCGCACTTGGCACTGGCATTGGTCTCACTGCATCCTAATTACTCACTCTAGGAGTGAAGTAAAGCTGCGATGTGTCATTTAGCCGCGATTTGACTGTAGCCATGCGTCAAGGACTAAACCTCCCAGGACAGTCCACCCCTTCCCGTTCACAACGGTCCACTCGTATTCGCAACGTGCATCCAACTGTTGATCAAGATCACGAGTGACGAGTTCAGCAGATTAATGCAATTGCAAAAAGATGAAGTGAACTTCAGCTGAATCCCTCAGGACATTCAACTGATACTTGTTTATGGGTTTGATTTAGCGATACATACCTTAGTTTCGACCGTTGAGCCTAGTATGTATTTTTCCGCATTTAGTAAAACCACACGCCGACAAAGCAGCATAGTAATATTGTGCGATTGGTTAGTACTTACCACAAGCTTATAAGCGAAACCTCGTGTCTATCACGGCGCCCCTACAAAATAAGATCCCAAATCGTTTCATTGCAAGGTTTTCACACCCCACAGAAGCGTATGTACCTCCGAGTTGCTTGTGCTATTGAGCCTTAACAACTCTTGCGATATTCGCAGGCAATTGTGTCGGTATATGCTCGGGACAACCGTAGAACCAGAAGTAAGACTCGGTCCTTAGCTTCCAACGTCTCGGAATCGAGAAGAGCATTCCTTCCCAGACTCGCGGCCACCCGTTCCATTGCAGTGGTTTAAGCGCAAAGTAGTCAACGGTTGGGTCGCAATTTCCTTCATGCTCCGGAAAGGTTCAGCAGTGCGATTGTCGTGGAATTCGGAGCAGAAAAATGACGCACGAATGATCCATTCAATAATGAACCACAGAAATGGAAGCCTTCAAGCAGGTTAACGGTAATAAACCGAAAACGTTCTACTTGCCGATGGCTATAGTTTACCAATCCCGCCAGTATGCCTCCACAAATTAGGCTCTGGAATCCGAAATGAAGCCCTATCCTAAAGCAGGAAGGGTGAAAAAGGTAAATTGAGCAGATGGGAATGTCTGTACTTGCTACTAGTTGATCGTGATTGATAGAGTTGCAATCAGATCCAACAAGCTGCTCCAATCTGTGACTTTGACAGCTGTCCATTGTACACCTTTGAAATTATGCGCGCGAAAGTGCGAGTTGCCTGCCTCGCGCAGGGCACATGTGAATGTCGATCCGACAATCCGTATGTAATGGGTATGCATGTTTATAAAGCGTGGAAAGGGAGTGCGGCTTGTTGGCGGAATAAAGGGGATCCAGACCTGGACCAGAGCAGAAGTGAGCGATTGATGAACGGACTGAACGATGAATCATGGAAGGGACCCTTGAGGCTCAAAGGCGCCTTTGTCAGGTTCACCCCCGCCGCAACCTACCTGAATGAACCCGCTTCCTCTGATGCCTCCCACACTGATATCCTATCTCTCCTGGTGGCGCTAGTAAAGCGTCCAGGACGAGGTAACTGGTACGGTAGAGCGTAAAAGGCTTCCACCTGACCGTTATACACCGTTTGGGGCGCATCGTCCGTTTCATATCAATTAAGAAATCCCACCGTCCCCTCCGCTTGATTGGTATTTGCTCCATGTGCGAGTCTCTTAGGCCTTGTCTCCGCGTCCCGCTGCTTGACAAGGGATGCGATCCATCGCAATGTAACCGTGTAATCTTATCTGCACAAAACATTCGTCATCACAGGAAAGATCCGGATGGTGTTACGATGTCGATGTAATTTACCGTTCCATGATGAAAGGCTAGAGCTAGAAGACGCATGCCCCTTCTTGGCATGACCTGCGTGGAGAGCCCTATTGACTCTTAGTCTATATGTAGAGGTGAGAGTTTACACTGAACAATACAAATGCCGGGGCCATTCATGACACAACCTTCGTGCCGTTTCGGAGAGGTGTTATTCCGGTGGCACCAGGTCACGCCGAAGCAGGGGACGAAAGAGTGCTGCAGGTAGTGTCCTAGTAACCATCCAAACCTAAAGTTGAGGCGTTCGATGGCAATGAGAGTTGAGCACATGCAAAGACTCCAGAACGGGGATAAGCTGGGATAAGTGGAATGATACTTGGGTGTAAGTTGATGAGTGGCGTCCGTCTTGAACGCTTGTGGCTTGGCCTGAGAGTCAAGCGTTCAACTTGCGATTACTATACAGGGCCCTCTTCCGTCTGGATAGGACGAGCGGGATGATCTTCAGGATTTCGATCACATGTGTCATTGTGTTGCTCTGAATGGGAGTATACGATAAGTCGAAGTTTAGAACTCGGTGTCAGAAGATTCCCAGTGTGCTGAATATAGGCATACCTCAACCTTCGCGGGAGGCTTCCTGCCCATCTGAACATCAGGACACCGAGCTGCTCAGCTTGAACATCATCACAGGGATGCCATTGAGGTGTCCTTGATTACAGCTGAAGAAAATTCGTATGAATGCCGTGTCTTCGAAGACGAGGCTGAACTTACGAGCTTTTGCACAACTTTTGCATGCATCATGTTAGACCGTAATCAGATATGCGTGACTTCCCGCAATGTCACATCTGTTCAAGCTTTCTGAAGACCAAAAGCGTCTGGCAAGAGAACACATGACGATTGTTTATCCTGAATGATTCTTGTTCGCGCATCATTACCATCAACCAAAGTTCGACACGTACGCAGGGTGTGAGAGAAGAGCGTTGATAGGGTGGAACAGCATAGTATGCACCTAAAAGGAAAACTTGATAGATTCGGAAAGGGTGGCGTTAGTACGATCGTTTTTGCTCAGACTTCCAGAAGACATGACTAAATCGATGAACGCACCTTTTCAAAAGTCGTGACATGCTAATGCATCGTGTAAAATGCATGTTCTGGGTCTTGATAGCCAAGTCGCTAGTCCTCTGACGCATTTTCCCAAGCTGATCAAAGAGATGGGTAATGAGCATACTTCGCAGAAGTCAACATTGAGTTAGGTTTGATTTCCGAAAATATGGTCAGCTATTCTGCTATAGAGCGCCCGTCGCAGTAGTATGGGTCGAGGTGACAGTTGTGAGAACAACAAATGACTAGAGAAAAGGACGGATGCTGACAAGCACAGCGCTCGTCCCATTAGGATCTAGGAAGCTGCGATGAATCAGAGCCCAATGTTACCGGCAGAGATACCAGAATTGTGGTTGTGCGGCCAACCCTAAACCAACGAGAACTGAATGAGTGTTTCATGGTCGGTAACTCGTCGGTAACGCAAGATTGAGGCTTTACTTATTGAGGGATTGAGAAAATACAGTATAACAACTGAATCCGCTGGAACTCTCGTCCCATAGTCTCTGAGCACAACATAGTTCCCAGTAGTAATCTGCCCTCGAAATCTAGGCTTCAGGAAGGGGAATCAGCAGTCGTGCGAGCGGTGGCAGTGGTGGTTGAGAACTGAGGCCAACACGCTTACTTAAGCAGAAGCGAAGCCTGGAACCTGTGCTCGTCGTTGGTAACGTTTCTCCCAACCCTACTCTCCGTCCACGACCGTGCAGACCTTGAACCCGATGCCTATCAAGCACCTTGAAAGTCTGTGATAAATTTCAGGTCCTTTTTTGCGTTTAGAAACTGACCAAAACACGGATTTCTATTTCAGATTTTCTGGATCGGAAGTACTTGCAAACTCACAATCTATCAGTTCTTTCAGACTCTCGACTGGGTATCGATGCCTCATATTACATTCAGAGCTTGATAGATAATCCGTCCTCGAGAGAGCCCCTCTTGGCCGCGACAGGTGGTCTACCTTTAGCCCTCACGCAACGGGTCGAATCCGACCTCCGTACTCTCGAAAAATTGCGGATAAAACCCGTTTTTGTTTTCCCTGGACTTCTGCCGAACAAAAAATGGAAGCCGCATTACCATTTAGAGCACAATGAAGCCTGTAAGGACCGGAGAGATGCATGGGAGAAGTACGAAGCTGGCATGGAAGAGGCGGCAACGAAATTGTTTGCAGGACGCAGCTGCTTTCAGCAGTGGGATTTGTGGAGAATGATTCTCAGGATCTTCAGGCATCGAAATGTCGAGTTTATCATTGCCCCCTATCTAGCCTGGCCGCAAGTAAGTCTGCTGTTGTCGAACGCTCTTGCAACAACGCTGACTGTTTTATGACAGTTAATATACCTTCAACGACACCCGAAATCATACATTCATGCCATTTATGGCCCTACCGATACCTTGTTGTACCCAGGAGTTGACAAACTCATTACCTCTCTCGACCTCACTTCTTCCACTCCCACATTCACATACGTGTCCAAGCGCGCCTTCTTGCCGGAGCTGGGCGTATCAGAAGACCAATTCCTTGACATCGGCATCCTTGTCGGGTTCGAACATTCGCCTCCTTTTCCCCCTTCAATTCACGAACAGGGTCTGAAAGCGACCGTCGATATGGTCAAGTATTACAAGTCAGGCCATGCAGCCGTGGCTGCTTTCGCCGAACATCCCGCGGTCAAGACAATTCAGTACCCTGATCATTACGCTCGCACACGTTCAATGGTCAAGTACTCCTTGATTCTCTCGTCTGATGGCGTAGTGGTTCCCCTGCCCCTGGCTCTCAGCTCACTTCCGAATCATCCTAACCATCATCCGCACCATCCCACGGCGTCGGACATTCCTCAGGATCTGCACGAAATTTTCACTAACCGGCTGCCGGACGAGATCTACTTCTACCTTTCTCGTGGCCTCATAGGGCCGCAGGCACTCGTATGGCTCACCAACGGACAAATCGTGGAGAGCCCGCCATTGGACAACGGAGAAACCCACGAATATAAACGATTCGTGAAGGAAGTCATCACAGATGGCCAGACCGGCCCGAGAGCGACAACACTCGCTCTCATTAGTAGTGTTGCGCACTCTTCTTGGTCGTCCCGGAAGGTTCATGGACTTTTCTGGTTTGAGAATCCTAATGCCCAGAATCAGAAAGCCATCCAGCACAACTCCCCTCAAACGGCGCAACTAGCCGAACGAGTAGCAGGATGGAACGTACCATATGCGATTATAGAGGAGGAGTTGAGGAGGCAGAATGTAAAGTTTGATTTGAACTCCTTTTGGCATGCCACTTATCTGAGTTTTTTTTACGTCTAGTCAGCAACTATCGATTTCTCGCTATGTTTAGGTGCAACCACGGAGCGGTATGCGGGGCGCACCAAGGTGAAGAGTAACTCTCAGACACCTCTTGACAAAAAGGACGAGATCGTCGCCAATGTGATATGGAGATTCCTCGAGCTGCGAGGGTGAGCTGTTGTCCCATTTGTTATTCGGCCCGTGTCTAACTCGCTCGCTTCGTTCTAGATTCCTTCTAAACACTCATATGCACTCACCGCTTGCCCGTGCAATGCATACTGCGATCAAACAATCCCGTCTCAACGACAAATTCCAAGACCCGCTCTATCTTTTCTTGGAACTCGTCAGAGCAGGTGTCATGCATGGACACCTCTGGTCAAACCGCGCTTTCAGCGGTGGCCCCAGTTTCGGAACAGGTATTTGCGGCCATTGTCTCTCACGCTGGGGCTCAGTTACTGACGATTACTCCGAAAGATGATGAAAAATCAAGTATGCTCCTGGTTATGCGGGTGCTGAGCATCGTGCCCTTAAATTTCAAGGCAAGATCCCATCGGAATTATAATTTGATTTATGCTGACATGTCGGTGGGTACATAGCCCCAGCCCTGGTCGGCGCCACTATCACGAGAGTTGCTGGTGTTCAATTCGTTTGTCCGGTCGCTTACCAGGGCACTGCGTACACTCCTGGAAGTGACTGCGCTGAATATGCTTCTCCGTGGAGACGCCCGTAAAGCGCGGGACGACCTTCTGGACATTGCTCTCTCGTTACCCTTCCAAAATGAAGTCAATACTGGCTTCGGGGTTCTCGCCAAGGTGTATTTGGATGCCCTGACACACATTAACAATGGCGTAAGAGTACGAGACCGTTACGCCGAGGGGGTGCAAGAAGCCAAGGGCATTGCATTGGACATTTGTGAGGAGACTTTCCCTGGTGTCAAGGATCCCAAGGCAGAGGTGGAAAGAGGATTCCGTTTCTGGGATGTGGTATGTCTCTCATCACTGACGATCCTGTCCGCACCCCGCTGATAATTTCGGGAAAATTTAGGCCCTGACAGCAATGAGACAACTTCACTCGGAGGGTGCGGTGCTGCAGGAATTGATTGACCAATTCGAGGCGGCCGAATCGTGGTTGGCACCGATGAGACCATGAAAAACAATCTAAAAGGAGCTTCAGCTTCAGGTTGTGATTGATGAGGATTTTGGCTGGGTTGATTGCTCGCGAACACACATTGTTATTTCTTAGTTGACAACAGGATGATTTGGCTGGTGGCGATTGAAATGATGGACCTTCGTTCCTTTCGGAGGAAAAAGGAATAGTGTTCCAACAAAGGATTCATGCAGAGCCTAAAATTAGGTGGGAAATCGATAGCGAAAAATGTGGGACTGTGGGAAGGAGTTGTACAGCTGCCATTCCCATTTTTGGACTGCGATTAACCGGATGAAAAAAATTAAATATCACGTGCAGATAACCTCTTTTTGGAAAGTGAATCGGGAGAAACTGGATCTCGGGTCATTGCTGTCATCGCTGAAATTCTAGTCTGGATCAAGTTTGGATCTCTCTCACAGTTCTCTTGTACCACTACAAAATGGCGCCCTCGCCTCTCCATTCCATCGCAAATTCCGTGCCCCCATCATGCTCGACATTCCCACTCGCCCCTTCGCCAATGCCTTCACCGTCGTCGACGACGTCGACAACAAGGTCGCTTCTACCAATCTCTACCATCATACCGTTCAGATCATCGAGCTCGTCGAGTGCCCTGCCCCACCTCGGCCCAGTATAATCAACAATGATTCCGATGCGTCCTCGTCGTATGCTTCGTCGTCATATACATCATCAGAGGATGAAGAAGACGAAGAGGAGGTCGAATGCTCTTCCTATTGCTCTTCCGAAGACGAGCTAGCGGGTTCACCACAGCCCCTATACAGCGAGTCTACGACGACTTACGCTTACGACACCTACTCTATACGGATGAAGCGAATTCTTTCATGGAGGAAAAACTTCGATGCCCAAATGGGTTCCACGCTGTCCGGTTAGCATGTTCGCTGCCCCTTCTCGTCGTCATTGCCAAACTCATCTTACTCTAGAACCTTCCCTTTCATCTCCACTGAAAAGGAAACTTTCGACACATGGCGAAGACTCCGACGACGATGTGGTACGTACCTTTGTTCGCTAATACCACCCTTGGGTCTGACGTCTACATGTCCTAGATGTCACAGACATCGAAACGATCGCGGTCACATTCATCCCAGGGCGACTCTAGCAGTAGCTCAAGCTCGCTAGGCTCGTTATCTTGTCCAGCGTGTGACGCCTTCTTTGAAGACAGTCAGAGCTTGCGTCAGCACGGGCGCGATGCCTTGGCCGGTGCCAACGAAGCTTGCTTTACTGCTGTCGACTATGCCTTTGAATAAAGGGTTTCCTTAGTCAATTAGGCCGGGTCCTATTGGCACGGAAAAAAACTCGACACATCTTCGCTTCGACTTCATTTACTCGGCCCATTATGCTGGGCCCCCCAGGGTCCTTCACCATTCATCCTTTTTCTTGGAGTATTCACCTCACGCTCACATTCTCATCGGCTGTCGCACACAACACAATTTTCTCAACATCCCCGTATCATTTCTTGTATTAATCACCGCATCGCACATTTGTATTCACACCACACACTCGTCTCACTTCCAATGTTTATTCCATCTTCAACTTAGTTCTACCCTATTTTGGCTGTGTATAATTCCTACACCACGTAGTGCGGTCCTCAGAGTACCGCATTTACTATTCGTGTACATACGAGACGCGACAACCGATTTGCAACTATGACTCTGGTTACAAAAGCATGAACGCCTCGAGGCAGACTAGTATGAGGATAGGGTTACATTAGCTCCGAAGGTGAACCATCTCAACAACCATACGACAGCACAGTTCCTAACGCACGCCCACACAGACACCAGATGGCTGTTGTTGTTTCAAAGTCAGGGATCACGTTTTCGAGATCCGTCGACAAGTCCCCGATGGGAAGAAAGGGCGAATGACAACCTGACCCAGAGCAAGACTGGCAGTCCATGGGAAATCTTCAGCGAGGACGCCTCCTTCGTGAGAACGCCCTTTGTGCTGCAACCCATGGGAAAAAGCATTCATTCGGTGATGCCACACCTACCATCATAGTCCGTCAACAACGCCCCCGTGCCAGTGGCACTGCTCCTTCCACTCCATCGTTTCCATTGGCACGACTCGAGGCTGCTCGGTCCTTCCAGCTGACCCAAACTCTTGATCCCCATCGCTCTTCGGTAATATAACCTCTACCAGAAATGGGATACATAGGAGTTGTCGTGGCTCTTCCATCCCGAAGACATCTGACAGCTCTCGACGGCGCTCTGGCTCCAGCTGCCCTTCCCTCAATCTCGCCGTCTATAAAAAGTAGTTCCATTCATTCCGTTGACTTTAAATTTCGTAAACTATACTGTCATAAGTCATTTAGACATCCCGTGAGCTCGAGGATGGAATGTGAAGACGAGTATCTTCAATGCATGCAAGCGCCATATGTTCAGCGTATAACAGCGCAGATCCGTAACTCCGGAAAGTGTATAAACTCGGGTCTGTCGCCCTTCCTGTCAAGGTAGTAGCACCTTGGGAAGGGGAGAATACTCGTGCCTGCGTGCTGGCAGTGTTAGGTGCTAACGACGGTGTATAGAGCATTGGGCCTTCCGTCGAGAACATTCAAGTCCTCGAAAATATACAAAGAACAAAATAAAACATATCACGACAGGTGTCTCGACATGGGTAAGTATGTTACAGTTGAGCTCAAAAATGATGCGAATCGGCCGTGTTACCCATTGTGCATGATCCCTGGTGAACGGGTTCACAGGTGGAGAGACAACCCGAAGCTATTCAATCGCAACCCACTATTCTCGGGAGTACACCAGTTTATGGGATCTGTCCGTGGGAGAACTCCATTTGTAATTTGGAGTTGATTGGGACTTGGAACATTGCGTTCTGTATGGGCTTGAAAGGAGAAAAGCCTGAGTGCTCAGATGGACCCAGATGTTGGGAGGACATCTTACCCCGGAGCGTTCACACACCCAAGTGGCTTTTAACAGAAGGCAATAGAACAGTTAGAGTCTTGGCAGCTTTGAGGCTACAAGCCATGCTCGCGCTTAGCAAGTGAGGTATGATCGATATCTAGCCGAGACGGATCCTCTAGTATCTATAATAACAGAGCGGTTGAGATGAATTTACCCATGGAAGCGGTGATGAAACGCACCTTATGATGGATTATCGGGAAGCGTTTGGGTTCCCATCGCTTAGCCCTGATTTTCTGTCACAGCGTGCGTATACAGGGGCGATGTAGGCTTAAACAGTTCATGTCTTGGAGCGGGCATAAGAGCGAGGAACGCTGGGAACCAATAAAAGGAAGGTCAGAGTTTCAATTGAGCTGCTACGAACAAAGAAGTCACAGACAACTCTGAGGAGAGTCTAGACTATAGAAGCTTCGGTAAGACGTGCTTGGACACGACTTGAGGCAGTAAGAAGAACTGTAATGCAAACTCGTTGATTTTTCTCCGAACACTCGTGAGAACGACCCAAGCAAAGTGTGGTCAGGCCTAGAACTCCCCCTGAAATAAGTTCAGCACGACGTGAAAGTGGCGGACAAGCAAAAGAGCGCAGCCGTACCCACCATGGTACATACTACGATGTTCCCCCGCGATTTGTCCAGAGTTTTCACGCTCCGGAGTACGGGAAGTGAGGAAGAGTGCACTTTTCAGGCTATTTCAGAGTATGTTTCCCTGATCATGATCGAAGGAAAGTCGGACCGTCAGAGGTGAGAATGATATAGGAACTTTTAGCGTTCTCTGGGGCGTCCTAAATCGGATGTGTGCCATAGTGTGCGTGGAACGCCTTTCTAGATCGCATGCATTCCAAGATACCGAACACAGTACATCTACAAACGTGGGTGAATGGAACGAATATCGTTTCCTTGCAAGACACTTACCCACGACCGCCAAGGGAAAAGTCAATGGATGTCGGACTTAAGAAAACTGAACCTGAGCGCTGAACGTTCAGTGCCGCCATCACGTCCCCGTAGGACTACGAGTGATATGACCACGATCAATGATTTGCGACGACGTGTTAAGGGTGCTCAGTGGTAAAAATCACCGCGATACGTTCAAGATGTCGACATCCGGTGGGCATTCCACCATGTGGACTGGCCTCTTGATCACCAATTGCTGTCGACCGCAAGAGTTGCGTGGAAGCTACGCGTAGGTCTTCCCCCTGGTGCCGACAGGCATGATGGTTTACTAGACAGCCAGATGGGAGATAGGCAACATCTCCGATTAGGTACTAACAAACTGTAACATTTTGCAGCTTCTTCTGCGATGTACGAGTGGGAAACTTACCATCATTAGGTCTACATCGTGCTGTCTACGCAGCCGAAACCCACCAGATGACACGGTACAGCTGTTATGCCCAGACATTTTCCATTATTATGAGCGATATCGATGGAGGCGCCTTTAGGATGGCTGGGAGTTTACCAACCATTAATGGCTTGGTTGTTGCTGGCATTCACTGGTAAAGCTCCGAGATCGTCGGTTGACAATGGCGCAGGCGTTTTCTCGGCGCAGCAGTAGTCGGAGTGTGCTCTATAGAGAAAAAAGAGGAGAGTGAAAATGCATCCCACGAAGAAGGGTGGTGAATATGAGTTTGCATCTTCTTGATGGCCCATGGGGTCGAGGATTGATCGATCAAGATAGGAACCCAGCATGCATGTCGATTTCCCTTCTAGATTATCAATAATTGCGGCGATAGAATGTGAGGGTGAGGCAGTCGCGGAAGTCGTGGTGAGACTTAGCATAATTACCTAATTTTAGGAGCTCAGAAAATATCTCAAAAGTAGAATTCACTTCTCACGGCGGTTACTCACCCGGCGACTTGACAACTTACCAACAATTCTTCTTTTGATCCATTCCGTGACGACCTCGGTTGACTGCAAACAAGCAATATAAAGGTGACTCAATTACTTCTCCGAGCCCAAATGACTGACGGATGGACAGATGTTTCACTAGCTCTAGTCTCTCGAGCTCAGCACGGCTCGGTTGCTCTTTACTATGCCTGCATCGGAAGCGTTGATCATGATGATGAGAGACCACATCTGCATCTTCCCACAAATGGTGTGAAGCATAGCGATTTCATTCGTTTCAGCTTATAACTTGAATGGCGCTCAGCAGCCGCACTTCCCGTTTCCAGTCCACTCCCGCCTCATCATTTGGAAGCGTGGTATGTTCTATAGTACCCGTCGCTCAGCTGAAACGGTAAGAATAGATCCAAAAGGCTTTACTTCACCTACGGATGGACATCAACTCTTGAGCACTCACACAATCTCAAGCGCGGCATTATTGTCCCACAGATTTTAGATTATTTCAATCGTCACCTGCGTATAATTTGCATCCCCTGATACGGTACCCAAGACTCGAATGTTCTCTATGTTTGCCACAACCGTGACTTGTCCACTTTCCATTCGGAAACCAGCTCTCTGGGGTAATTGAATTCCCGCACTGGGAATTCTACAGCCATCAACTAGGTTGTATTTCACGTCGAGGCTTTCCGTGCTAAACTAGGCAGATGGATGGACAAGCTACCGTTGGTCATCCGTAGACTCGGTTCCGGTGGGCACCAAGGGACCCAGTGTTTATACAGAGCAGCGATAGTGGTCTCACAAACTTTGACCTTTTCGTCATGCACAATCCAATTTGCTGCGCCATTTACCCAAAGTAAGCGAACTTCATTCCTATCGAATTCAAAGACTACCTCAAGAAAATCCCACACCTCAGGTTTAGATTCACCGGCGTACTTGATCGTAATTTGGCTAATGGAGGTGACTCTCACGCTCGGGCCTTAAGACTCATGTCAAATGTGCGCCCCAGGATTCCCCTGTTTTCTTTATCGGCAGCCCAAGGGAACTAGACGCAGCTGCAAGAAAACCGTTGTTTGGGGCAAGGCCCGAGAACAGCACCCGGTACAGCGCCGTCACAGACATCTTTCGGTGTAAAGTTCTAATATTCGCCGAACCTTCTACCCCTGGCAGTCGACCCGCTGAGAAAACTATCTGCTACATGCTAGTTTCCCTAGTACCCCTGAAACAAGGTATTATGTACCCTTCACCCCTACTTCAAACTTGCCCTTGCCACGCCTTTCCCAGCTGTCACTGGCAATTCTCCGTCTACAGCGCGCGATTGTTGGACATCGCATTATGGCAGTTATTAGCGTGTCAATCCGGTCCCATATTATACAATGTCTTTTGTTACAGTTGACTGGCTTGAACGCCACAAACCGCAGCTTCTGTGCAAACAGCCTCGACCTGCGTGTGTGTCATATTCACACCGGTCGTGAATCGCTCATATTTGATTGGCAGACTTTTTCGGAATTCCAGTTTCCAAGTTTAGTCTTTGGAACGTGTAATTTAATAGCGAATGTTCCGACGTCCACAACGCCACTTGTGAAACTCAGTCCAAAGTCGTGCTGAACATTTCTCGCTATATTCATGTTTCATGCTTATGCTCCTCGTTTCCTGGGCTCCTGACATCGAAAATAGCCTGTTATCTTGATGTGTGGGAATCTAGTGTACAAAACCCTTGAGAAATGGGACTGAGGTCAACTCCTTTCCGTCGACTTCAATCATCCCTCCGAGTCGTTGAGGTAATATATGCTCATAGTCGGTCTCCGATAACGGAGCATCTCCCTCGGTTATCCTCGGGTTCAAGGTGAGTACTGCCTGGTGAATATCGTAGTGGAGCAATTCTCAGAGCAAGGCTCAGAGCAAGGTCAGTTCGGCCTCATGTTACGCGGGGGGTTGGTCGAGAGCACCGGTGACCTGCTGGCAGTTTGAATATACTACGCACTAGAACAGCATTGAACTGTGAAACCCTTTGCCATATTGGCTGATCTTTATATTCCTCTTCAATTTCGCGGCAGCAAATCAATGCCCAGCTATAAAAGGTAACTGGAAGATACTAGTACTACATCTCTAGATGCAAAAACACTGCGCATCGTCATTACAAAGTCATCTAGAGCTTGATCTATTCCTGGAAAGAACATAGGCTGTGGAATACAAACCCGCTGAGAAGACATTCTTGATTAGGAAACATTCTCCTTTAATTGCGCTGCGATCCCGTCCTTTCAAACGAAATTGCTCACACACCAGTATGCTGGAATGGCAGATTGCAGCATTTCAACGCAGAGGGCCTTAGAGAGCAATAACTGAGCCCACGAGAACCACTTCGACATTGCTTCAGTGCTCGATGTCAGAGGTCACAAGATGTTGTCTACATCCATTTCTTGAGTTATGCGTCGGATTTCAGCATGCAAAGGTAATGCACCGCTATCAAACGTTGACTAAGGAAAAGTCGAGCTTTTATTAGCCATGCGAACACAATAATTGCGGATCTCATGGAAATCCGCCTGAGAGTCACTGTCACTAGAAGGGAGAGCGAAAACAATTTCGTTAGTACGCTTCACTGGCAAAGACGTTGCGGATGGCCCTACTTCAGTAATGGCCATCAACTGTTGGAACGTTTCCTAGCATGGAACTGCCGGAAAAGAATCCCGTTTGTTTCTAGTCTCGCCGTTTCCGCGTCTATGCGTCGAGAACCGTATCGCCCATCGAGAGAATCATGCGTTCATTGACTCTAGACCGCTTAGGCGTTCCGTGGGATGATTTTGTGAGTTAAAGTTCTATAATCGTACGTTCTCCGAAAACAAAGGTTAGCTTTCTGTAGCATCAGTATAAATACGCCATACCTCTTTAACTGCGACACTACTTCATCATCTTTTGAGTTCGCCGCGGTGAAGGGAGAGCTGGACCGAAGATACTCCACTCTTTATGATGCTTCTCATCGTGACATCGCCGATTCTGACCGTTTGCCGTCGCAAACAGACTTGCCCACCACTGCAAGCGCGCATCATTATAGAATCTCGAAATAGCGCGTGTGTACAATCAAAGCTGTTGGTGAAATTGAAAGGCATCTTCGATTCAAGACGACCCCGAGGATTCTGGAACATGTGCTATACTGGTGAGACGTTGTCCATGCCGCTGGTCATCTTGAATCGTCGAACGCTGAGCGCTGAGAAGCCGCCCATCGATTATGTGAGAGCTAATCAAAGAAGAGCTTTGACGGCACCTTCTGCAAACAGTCTAATGACGGGCATCATAACGAACGGCATACACCCACGATATCAACGAGATTTTTCTAAGCTTCCGTGGGTACCCGCTTGGACTGGTGGAAGCGTACCAGAAATAACTGGCATGTCATTCGGACTAACCAATATTCCGAGGTGTCATTATCCGTGCTCTGGCTTGGATGCGTGTAACGGGATGTTGTCCCTAGTTATCGATCATCATTGTACTAATAACAATAGTGCCGACTCACACAAAGCCAAGAGGAGTGTTCTTTTCTTATATCCATCCCACAAACGACTGCAGCCGAGTTCGAAGCGAAAAAACGATATCCGGAGCTGTAACCTCCGAGAATACAGTGCTGATTCCCGACAACATGTCCAATAGTGTCCAGGACGAACAGCATCCAGCGCCACCAGCAGGCTGGCAGGATTGGCTCCGCACTAATATAACGAATGCTTCCGATCTCACAACACGCCGCCAACCCATGGAAGTGTTGGTGGATAACGAACCGTGCGAGAGAGGCACTTCCTTCGATTGAGATGTCTGAACCTCGGTATTCAGTTTGAGTCTTTCTGGATAGCTGAACCAGTCAGAAAAGTGGGGCATGAGTCATGCCAAAGGAACTCACAATACGATGACATTGTTCGCTAGGAAGAGGTCCATCTGTTCGTTCACGGGAGCACGGGAGAAAGTATGCAGTGGCGGGCACCTCGTGGTGAATAAACACTCACGTATCGACGGCGGAGATACAGACTGCGAAATAAAGAGTGGCGGAATTCTTGATACACGCTGCGATGAAGCCCACCAACCGCTCCCGTCGTTGCAAGGCGGCCAGTCCAGAACTGGAGCCCATTCCACATAGTTCCCCGAGGAGGTTCGACGCCGACATCGTGCCCGGAGACCAGAATAGAGACAGACATAGGTGATATATGTCTTCTAGGTTCCATTACCTACTAAGAGACGCCGGATAATCCCAACTTCGCTAAATCACAACATAGGTGAGACACAACAAGCCGCTCTGGGTATGTTGTCGTGAAATGCACCCGTAGCGTTCGTGGAAGAGAAATAAGGTCCAGGATCCAGTGGACATCTTCTAAATGACACCTAGTAGTAGTACTACAGATGCTGATCTTCGGTTGCTATCGCCTATTCATTGTCAAGCAGGTTCAGCTTCCTTCGGACTCTTTACCTGCATGCAAAGTTAGAAAGACAAGAATAGTATTGGATAGATAACATACTGAGAATAGAAGAAGCATACATCCTCTAGCACCTCGCCTACATTGAACCAGTGCGATAGGGATGATAAAGGTGCTGACGCACTCTGGCGAATAACATACGTCTCCGCGATGTCCATGTCGGTGGCCCAGTTATGGAGTTCACTATGGAGACCTCGGCTTTCTATACGTTGGTTAATCGCATGAAGGGGCAATGGCGACACTCATTCGATTGCTGTGTTTCCTCGACATTGAAGCCGAGGCCTGAGGTTCGCCCAATAAGGAGCCTTCCTCTTGACCACCATCATCTCGCCTCCTCCAACCGACTTTCTCGTTTCAGATGGGTCCCAGCACTGTTCTTGAACAACCAGTGCGCAGCCTAAATAAGCTCTCATTCGCCGATTCCTTTCGCTAGGCTCTTTTACTCGAGGTTTTTGCAGGCCCAATGTCCTTAGGATCCTGGATATCTTCGAGAACCTGAAGACCTCTAGGGCGACAGACTGTTGCAAAGTGTGCGTGGGGGAAAAAGGACGTGTGTAGGGTGTGTCGGATGTGTGTACTTGGTGGTTCTGACTTGTGACTGTCATGCTGATCAAACACAAGGGTGCCATTAAAGAAGTTACAAGCTTGCCCACTCGGGATTCTAACCTCCAAAATCCACCCACGCACTCATCATTCAATATTCAACCCGCGCACTCAGTCATTCAATATATCGTCAACGGGGCATCGTGTCGAGATTGTCACGCGGTAGAACGTCGAATATGGGTGTCTTTATTGGTCGAACCTCCATTTCACCACCATCTTCTGACATGGAAAGTCACCGGAAATTAATGTGAGTCCTTTAAAGAACGAATTATCGATATCTATATGATAACAGATACAAAGTCCTCGGCTACAAATAGAATTCGACACCCAGCAGCATACTTCTATTAGTTTTTTTTTTTCATGGCGCCGATAACCAACAGATTCGTCACGAATTGAGTCAGACCCCCGTCTCTATGATCTATCGATGTACACCACTCGAAATATGCAGTTACTTCTATCTCGAAAACAATAACTGTGCGAAGGAGTACTGGCCCTTGATTTCAGTTCTCGAAGGGCGAACAAACTCCGGGTTATGTATATGAACCTTGACTCGACTGCATTTTGACGCGGACGCTGTGAAGTACCAGGAGCACTGATTTCTACTCGGACGGAATGGCACTGGCGAGGCCTACAGCATACCTTTCAAGTCAAGGATTCAAGATGTCAGACGTGGAACCCACAATACGGCGGAAACACGGGGCGCAGCCGCTCTAAAGACTTTTCAGATACGGTGTCTCATACGTGTTTGGGGTCAGCATGTCCATCTTGCGTGGGAGTTGGAATTGGACCCGATCCTTCACGGACCTAGGCAGTCCTAGCTGCGGCTTGACGTGCCACCTTCGACAGCACATGGAAGGAAGAGCAACGATGCTTATACCTCGCGCAACTTATCACTGCAAAGTACACGGAACTTGGTGGCCGCTAATTATGCACATGCTTTGCTTGTTCCGAACATTGTCGGGGCCATTTTTCTAGGTACTGTACCATTACTTATCACCGGGCGACAGTGACCTATCTCATAGTTTCATTGACAGATTCGAGAACAGAGTGATCGCGCTCGCCAATTTACTGGTACTCCGGCGAGTGTTCTGCGGATCCATTCAGATCTTCAGGGCATCATGGATTATTCCATTGGGTGACTATCAGAAATATGGATCGTTCTCTGCGTTCCTGCCGTCAAACTTATCTGCACATCCTCGGTCGTTCGCTCTGGCTGCTCGTCGGATCCAGATTCAGGCTGCCAATTTCACAATTTGCTGTGGTTCATCAGTTCCACACGCCCACCAGTAAATGTACCTGTAACGCTCGAGTAATACATTCATTTTCACAATGGCATCTTCCCACTGTTCCTTCTGCGCGTAGCGTGATGCTCACCGTTCACTGTTTAACTTCACCCAAGTGTCTGAAGAGAGATACGAATGTTAATAACGATGGTTGGTATGCTATGCAATGCGATTGTGTACATGACGACGAAGAGAACGAGCAGAATGAGAAAGGCGATAACTGAGACTAAATAATGAAGGCTATATCATATCGTGTGCTGTTGTTAGTGAAACAGAAAAAAAAAAGGAACTCCGATGCACGATGCATGATGCATGATAAATTATGGTAAGTGTGAATGAGTATGTGGGTAAGGTAGTGTGAGGTATGCGTGGAAAGTCATGATGCCACTTGAATGCCGTCCTAAAGTGATTGAAAAACGGAATTGAACGCTCTCCGTCTCCGCATTAACACCACCATAACGCACGTATATCATGAAGAGACAACCATCCCGATCCCTTCACCACCTGTCGCTATAGACGATGAAGGTGGTGAGCATGACAAGTTTGGTCTTGGTGACAGACGCGGTGACGAGGAGGACGTACTCATCCTACTCGTATACGGTGACTTGATCGGCTGGGGTGTCGATGGCTTGGGTGATTCAGCTCGAGCGGTAGATGAAGACGAGGGTGAGTTTATAGGCTCTTCCTCGCTATCGCTTCCATCCAACTCAATCTCCTCCCCATTGATGTACATCACGTTCTTCTGCTTCTTCGGCTTTGGAGGGGGTGGTGGCCGCTTATGCGCAGCCTTAAACATTATCGGCCGAAACGGCGATCCTAGCCCAGAAGGTCCTGGTTTTCTGTCCTCGTCGGAGAATGACAAACCGAGGCCATTGCCACTTTCTTCCTCCGTCTCATGTTCGGACATGTCGCTCGTCAACAGGTCCGATTCACAACCGCTCGTTAGAGATGCGTTTGTGAGAGCCGGTGTCGGTGGGTCTGTGAATTCCTCTTCATCGTCATTCCCAACGGTAGTAAAGTCTGAACGACTAGCAAATGCAGCATTAATCGCGTTAGTCAAAGACTGGGGTTGCGGTGTTTCCGAAAAATCAGGGCCTTCGTATGGAGATGAAGGGGAGGCAGACGAGGGCGGCGTTTCGAGAAGGGGCACAAATGAGAAACGGGGTTTCGGCTTATTCGGAGTTCTTGTAGACGGGGGCGTTAGGTGAGCCAGCCACGGTTGTGTAGCCGTTGTAGGCGTCGCGTTAGGTGATAATGGTGACTGAGGGGAAGATAACACGGTAGACGGCGTTGGGGACGGCGTTGAGACCGCGGAAGGTGGAGTGGGGCTAAGCGGCGACGAAATTTTCGGCAAATGACAATGTGGCTGGCTGAGATTCGATGGGCGTAATAATGGAGACCGTGGAGGACTCGCACATGGGCTACGATGGGGACTAGTGTTTTTACTTTCCACCGGGCTGGGATTTGAGCTGGGTGTGGGACTGGTGTCCACACTCTGACCGGGACTACACTCTGGTGTGGGGTTCGGTGTCGAGGCACCGCTAGAGGGACAGCCGTTGTCCGGTAGTAACGGCAAAAGCGCGATAGGTACAGCGCTGAGAAAATGACTCGGTTTCTTGCCCGTGTAAGGGTCTGGCAGTTGCTGTGCGCGTGGAAGGGTGCGTTGGATCGCTTTGAGCTCAAGAATGTCCCTAGTATCAAGAAACAATGAAAAACGATTTTTATAAATCTTTTTGAGAATTTCAGGACGTACTTGTAACTCAAAGGCTGAGCAGGTTCCATGGGCGTTCTATCCCAATCATCTGCTACAAAAACCTCTTCAAAACACCTCTCTGGATCGTTTTCGCAGTTATGCCATGCAACCTTTTTCTTTGGCGAACAGCATCCAGATCCTGTCCCCACTAAATGACAACCATGATCAGAATCCCGCGTTATCGGGGGAGATGGTAGAGGCGAAGGAGTTTTTAGACATGATTTGCGCTTGGGTAACTTGGGCCTGAGTTTCTGCTCGTTAGTCTTGGCATTGGCAAGCTCTTCAGAGCTTGTCGTGGACGCTGTCGACGACGAGGACGAGGAAGGAATTGGGGACGGTGAGGACATGATAGTGGTCGTACGAGCAAAAGCAAATAAAGTACCCCGGAGTCTATGTCCGGACGGCAGGCGGACAGAGTCGGATTCCAATGCTCCGATATTCCACCCTGTTGGCACTGCTCACCTCACCAAAGTTTTTCCGCTTTTGAACACATGCATTTCCTGACAGAATCCTGGATACTCTGTGGCTCGCCTTGACGATATTTTTACCCAAAAACTCCAAAATGATTTCATGACTAGGGGTCATACGGCTTACGGTACGACTGTACCGTGGAATTTCCCAAGTAATGGTGCCCATACCCATGATGCATCGATGACATGGCAATTCTTAGGCTGGAGCTCAATACCATCCAAGCCGTGCTTGTGCTGATGCTCAGTGTTGTTCTCTGGGAAATGAAGCTGGGATACTTCTGTCAAATAGTCAGTATACGACATCGAAGTGTACGTTTTTGTGTCATTTCTCATGGTTTGGATCAGGAGGTATCTGATATTTCGCTCATTTCACCCCCCAGAAGCGATTGGTTCCTCATCGTAGGCGACGACGGGACGGCCTGATTGGCTCGCCAAAATCTAATGTCCCTTATCGCTTGCAAGAAAAAACATGGTATCATCCAAGTATCATCCCTCTTGGCACTGGCAGGTGGAACCCCGCCTCCCGCATTCCCCCCCATACCGCACAATCCGACTCTCCGCCCCATCAGAAACAGTGGAACCAAAGCTTTGGATTCAAGAACGAGTCATTTCTAAGCTGAAGACAGAAATTACCTAGCGTCTGCGGCTGTATGGAGGCGTACGAGTGCTCCCAAGACTATTCAGCCACTTTGCTTGGCCTTTACCCACCGACAGGGAGGTCAGGGACATGGTTACTTAGACCATTCGAGGCCAATTCAATATACCTGCGGTGTGCGTTTTACCATGTCATACAACCGCTCATATTTGACAAGAAACATGCACCTGGCTGGTCCCTGCGATACTGTGTACGAATAGATCCGCCCAGGCTAAACCAGAAGGTCCGAATTCGTGCTATAGAGCTTTTTTGGGGATTGGGGATCAATTGCAGGGATTCAGTACGTTTTCGCCTTATTCTGACCCTCTCTTCCTCCGCGTTTCACAGGATCGAGGCGAAAGCTCAAGGTTGCGGTGGCACAAGGTCTGGACATGGGTCCCGTATTCTCTTCCTTGCCTGGATCCGAGCGTTTAGAATAGCACTTCCGACCCCGACTTGAAGCTGGAACTTGGAACGGCACGGCGACACTCCAGGATTCTCTTCCGAAAACTATCCCCTCATCCGAGTACAGTCCCTTGATAGACCGACTAGTACTGAGCTATTTTTACTTGATAGCTGTCTTCTTGCTCGCTCATTACTGACTGGAGAAAGGGGCAAATTTACGATACCTCATATCATATCTATACGTTAGTCAACTGTTGTCTGGTCCAATAGTGTAGTGGTTATCACAGTGGATTCTGACCAAGCATTCCATTAACCCAGGTTCGAGTCCTGGTTGGACCTTTTATAGTCTTATACATGGACACTTTCCGCTCAGCTATACATTGGCGATTTACTTTCCCCAATACTACCATCACGTATCCCTCAATTCTACCTTTCTGTGATACTATGCAACTCGGGGGTCGTTTTGACAGAACAGTATCCTGGAAGGCGTTACTCAGTGCGTTATTTTTGCGTTTTGTTGTTCCTTTTCCTTAGTTATGCCGAACAACACCTCGTTTTACAGGTCTATAATTAGACGTTGGCTCGAGAAAACGAAGCAAGGAAGAGCGGCAGTAGCTTGGTTCGATATTCAATATTGAATGACGACCGCTCCATACGCATGGCCAGGTATTCAGTTGCTCAATGTCCTCCATTCATCTTGTTCGCCTCTCAAAAGATGCGCATCGTAGAAACATCACAGGCTTCATACCATCCCCATACCGCTGCATGAGGTTACGCAGTTCCGGTCAAGCCAGAAATCATGATGATCTTTTGCGTAATGCCTGGAGACTGGAAAGTGATTAGCGGAAGTTGGACACGCAGTTCGGAACTGTCAATAATAACACTGGGAACAATTCGGGCGATGGGTGAGTCTCTAACTATGGAATCCTGAGATTCCTCTCATTGACTATGAATTCTCATTTCAGACTGAACCTTCGCGAAGAACCATCCATTCATTTAGACAGAGGCCCTAGCTCGCTGCAAGAGCTTGAATCAAGTCATCTGAACCTTTTCGGTCTTCGAAGCAATTGAGTGCAAAATTGAAAATACACCCCCAGTTCGGCTTCGGGGGCCAGTCGAGGGCTCTTTGGTTCATCACATACAGCTCACGAGGACATTTTGGAGTTTTCAACGTGGTAAGCCGTATTCATCTACGTATGATATTAAAACATGTCCTGACGGATGACAGGTTGAATGGAAGTCCATTAGAAGCACTCCGTCATCCCGTAGAATGGTCGAGAAGAAGCGTTGGAGGGCTGGGATGTTGCAGATCCTGTGCGTGGTGACTCCTCGAGTACTGCTCACCAATGGTATTGGTGAGTTTTCTTCCTCCAGTATAGAACGCAGGGACTAACGCGTTGACGCGAACAGCGAGGAAATCTCTCACAATGTGTGTCATCGATTGATGGACAGGCTCCTCATGTCGGGACCTTTAAATCGTTTTCTGCCTGGCAGCAAAGAGTGGAGACTCCTTGTCCTTGCACTCGCCAGCATCCCTTGTCTACCCAACATAAACCATGGCGGGTACCGCTGCAAGCTTCGGCGACACTTTATCTAGTGGCATCCAAGACGTCGCTGCCCTTCTACCTCTTCTCGGAACCGAACAGTGCGAGCGGCACGTAGGGTCAGCTCTTGAAAAAGGCTATCTTTATGCCGCTGCTTCCGCGTTGTCGCTGTTTGGTAGTCTAGGAATCGTGAAAGCGACGTTCGCGGCATTTTTGGCGGTTATCACTTATCCCTTCTATGGTGGTCGATGGTTGGGTGATGCAGGGTTTGCTACACCCGGTTCTGTTTCCTCGATGGTAACTCTGGACGAAGAAACTGGAATGTACGGTGCAGAGCTGAAGTTGCAAAAGCTGATGGAGGAACAGCATATTGATGATCCGAAGATGGTTTCTAGTTTTGAGTGGTCCGGTTGGAGACGTGGACAGGGCGCTTACAATGCAGAGGAGGCCGCGAGACGCTGGAATGGGAGGGAATGGGACGAAGGCGGCCGTAGTGTTGCGGTATGACTTGTACTCATTTTTACAGTCATATGACTCTGACCTCGCATCCTCTGTGACAGCTCTATATGAAAGAATTGTTCACCGACATCATCCGTAGAGACTTGAGAGGGCTTGTTCGAGATATTAAGGCACTGGGCAGAAGGATAGGTTTTGATGTCCAACATATCATCAGGAAACGCCTCGAGGTATGTTCTAAATTCTACAGTAGATCTCGGCACTAACTGATTCCTGTAGTACTTTTATTCCTGGAACGCACTCCTCATCATCACGTCTGCATTGTGCGCGATTGTCAGCATGTCTCCATATATCTACCTGGCTAGCAATGATTGGAGCAATCCTCTGTCATGGGTTTATCCTGCACTTCGCTCCTTCGGGTCATTTTTGTGTGTTGTCTGCACACAATTGGCATTGCAGCTTCGAATTCAACAAATCATGACTATCAGTATTGCCTGGATGGACATCCGACGGAGATACACCAATATCACGGAGGACACCCACACGCCACTTGAGGAACGTCTCCGTGCTCATTTGCGTTCCTCGTCCAGCCTCGAGGAGGGTCAACAGGCTTTGCCGAAAGCTGTACGGAAAGAACTCACAGCTCTCCTGGCAGTTGACCCAATGCTCGTTGTGTACCAATTACTATCTGGTGTTGGCATCGCAATGATAGTGGCAGGCTATGTAGGTTGCTTTAGCCTTGTGGGTAGCGCCGATGTAACTGCTGGTCCCTACGTTTGGTTTGCCATGGAGACCTTCCTCTCCTTGATCCGCGTATTTCTGTGGGGTCTGAATCCCCTATGGGATGAGACGACAGGCCTGACAATGTCGCTCCGTCTACATGACTCAGAGTCCCCCTACTATCCTTTGATAACGTCCCCTAATCCTGGAGAGACCTTAGGTTTTGGAGAGACCACATCCTCTCCGAAACCCTTTGCTGTCTACAGTGAGGACGATTTCTTCGCAGCGGCTACTACGTGGATCGGCCCACTCCCTCGACTGGAGGCGAATGCAATCACTCTATATTACGCCTTGATTGCTCACAAGACGTTCCTTCCGCCGCGGCATACTCCCAGTCGCGCAGACGAAAGTCGCAAATATCTCTGCATTACGATGCTCCTTACCGATTCTCGCTCATTCACGTTCCTGTGTCATGACGAAGCTGCTGAACTCGCCACCGTATTTCTATCGAAGCTAGAAGTGCTCCCCGGCACGGGTTCGTATCAGGTCCTTCTCAACAGCGAGATAAAGGGTCAAAGCGACGGATTCTTGCGGAGCAAGCTGTTTCGCGACGTTGTTAGGCATGGTCAAGATGTCAGCGTTCGTCTATTTGGGGAGCGGCAAAACCAGCTACCGTTGAAGTGGACTCTTTCTACGTCGCAAGCACTCCGCACTCCGGGAACGCCGATTTATGTTGAAGGGGCTGCATTATCAGGGCACGATGGCGAATATGTCAATCTTAGGAGGTGGTGGGAGTTCATGTTTGTATATCTTCAACACCGTCAACGCGCGCGCAGGGAGGCCTCACAAACCACAATGGATCAGGATGAGCTTCCTGATTTCTTTTACGACGAAGTCCTAGATATCATCGAGAGTGCTCTGTTCGAATTGTATCTATATGGCAGAGAGTGTGGGTTCATCGAGTCACGCAGAGAGGACGAGAAGCTTGCATTACAACTACTGCCGGAATGTATTCAGGCCATGCGGACTCGGATTGCAATGGAGAAGCGGGACGCCCTCTCGAGATACCACAAATACGAATGGGACAAGCTTCCCTGGCCATCTGACCGCTCAGAACCGCTGAAAGCACATTTCGAAAAGGCATGGGACAGCCTGGAGGTTATACTACGGAAGCTCCGTGTGTCACCAGAAGATGACGATTTAGGTCGGAGAGTCAAGGGGCTATGGGGAAGTGTCGGTAGAGAGGCAGACGGGATAACCGTGGAGCTGTGTACCCGCTTGTTACCTCTTTCCATTCATAAACTAGTGCTCCAGAGCAACGCTGGTCAAGGGTCCAAGGAGTTTCGACTTCGAAACGAAATCGACCATCTGTCCCAATTGCTGATGACCATTGTCAGCGTGAAGGATTCCCCACCTGCCACAGACATGATCACAGACGTTCCCTATGTCTCCGTTCGGAGCGCTTTCGACCTGGCGGGCATCCGAACAAATGCCCGCATTTGTGCCCTTGGACTCGACCCTGATCGTATTGCAACATGGAGCATCGCTGCGTCATTCAAAAGGCATGATTTGAAAGACTACCTGGACATGATTGCTCATCCCGACCAGGATGATCAAGCAGGGAATCTGACTACCCTCATCGTGAATGGATCATGGCCATACCATGACCGCATCCCCCGGGAGGCCGCCATACCTGCAGTTGTGGATCACATTGCCAAAAGTCCTAATATCTTATTCCTTTGTGGAATGGGATCCGGCCTAGAACAGCCGCATGTTCGAGCTGCTCTCGCAAATAGGCGTGCATGGCAAGACGGTATTCAACATAGCACATCGTTAGCGTATCGAGTCGGATTCGAAGGTCCTTACAGCGACAACCTTGAAGCAAGAGGAGAAAGCATCAAGCTGTGTGGGGCTGCACAATGCATCGTTCTATATCATTCACCAGGCGAAGGACACCTCACGCTTACACTCATTGTGCGGAGACCCTTCCGCATCCCAATGGGCCTCCAAGCCACCTTGAAATCAGATACGAAAGGTGAAGCACATTCCCAGACTTATACGATAACTGGCGACCACGAGCACTCTTCTGCACAGTTTCACTTCAATGGCTTGCGTAAAGGACACGGCGAGATACGGATAGCAAGATCTGACAGGTTATACTGGGAGTTACACGGCTCAGTCGGCGTAGAGTGGAGGACGGGAGAAACGGCAGGAATAGAAGGAATGGAGTAACGTGCTATCACGGACTTAGGAGTAGAAGAGGTCGGTAGTAGTGACACTTGATTGTAATGAACTGACTAGGACAAGGGCGGAAGAAAGGAGAGGTACTAGTTGTGATTGGTTATCAACGCGTTCGTAATGTGACAAACTAGATAACAATATTCGCTTCTCGTGGGTCAATCCTTGATCTCTTCCTTGTGGAATAGTCCTGGGAGTCGTTGTGAGCTTGATAAAAGATGTAAGCGTATTAAAACACATACCTGGAATCTCAGGCATCCATGGGTTCCGATACTTCCCAAAGAACTCGCCTTGTGGTGCAAGTTCTTCCTGACCTCGGTCGTCCAATGTTCCGTACATGACGTATCTCCATTCCGGTGCTGCTTCCTGGCCATACTCGAGAATACCACTCCCACAGGTTCCGCAGAACTCGCGGTGGAGCTGTGTTGAGCCGTTAATCGAAATGTGTTCTTTCGTTGTTCCCGAGGTAACTTCAAGAGCAGCTTTGGGAACCTTCGTGGTGGTGCCGAATGGATTTCCGAAGAATTTCTGTAAAGAAACTAGTAAGGGTGTGCGGCGAAGACGAACGAATATCAAGCAGACCTTGCAGTTGTTACAGTGACAGATACTCGTTCTAGCTTTGTCGGGACTTTCGAGGGTGATTTTGTACTGTATTCCACCGCAGTAGCAAGAGCCGGTGTAAGTAGGCATATTGGATTCTGTGAACTAGAATGTGCTCAGTACGAAAGTTCACATACTATATTCACGACGCACTCCCAGCTTTCGTCATCTATTGGTCATCACTTGCGTCGACCAGCATGCCACGCAACAAACTAAAGGTGCAAAAACAAAATGTAGAGAAGGCCATGTGAAGTGAACTATGTTTCAATTGCTACTGCAAAAAATAGTGTACAAGAAAATCTGTGCCTAAAGCTGATTAGCCACCTGATCAGTGAAGAAAATAATCGATAGACGGCATGCCCAGCTCCAGTAAATCCTTCTTCTCGTTTCTGCGACGACAGGCTCCGTTGAGAAATTGGGAAGCCTGAAGGAAGAGTGTGCTGAACGAGTAGACTGTGAAGAAAAAATATATTGAAACTCCGATGATTCTTATGCAAAACCGAGGTGGTCCGTGCGCAATAAATAAGCGCCGGAACGTTGACTTTACGTATACTTGTCCCTGAATTGAATTGGGGAAAAAAAAATATGTACATGCGAGTCAAGCTATGTTACGAACGTACAGCAGAGGTTGTATCTTCTATGGAAGATATCTCTTCGAGACTCCATTTTGAACGAGGAGCAATGGCAAGGTCATCATAATCTCCCGCAAGGAAACGGTCCATGGATGCCCAGGCTATCATCACAGCGTTGTCTGAGGTCAAGGGTCAACAAAACGTGGTATAGCCAGACTGGATAAAGGGAGCGTACCTGTACAAAGAGAAGGTGGAGGGAACACGGAGACTATTGGCTCCTTTGAATCAACTTGCTCGAGACATTCTCTGAGTCTGAGCACCGTCAGGTCCCTATCATGATTGCAAGATACTAAAACTACGCACCTTTGCCTCAGTAGGATATTACTTGCAACCCCGCCGCTTACTACCAAATGCTTCACCCTTACATTCTTCCTCTCGCACCAATCGAACGCCAGTTTTAGCTTGTCAGTTAACTGCCTAAAGGCTGCCTCCTGGAACTCTCGCGCGATCGCTAGCCTCTCATTCTCCGAGACGTTATCAGCACCACCCCGTGCATGAAAGAACCTTTCGACATGTGAATGCATCGAAGAGTATGAAAACGCCAGTTTCCCGTGTAGCGGGCGGTTAAAGGGACGAAAGTCCGCAGGGAGAACGCTTTCTTCACTAGAAACACAGTATCGCTCAAGAGCAGCTCCAGGACCGATTCCGTCCCACTTGAGCTCTAGCATGCGAGATACTTTGTCAATTGTTCGGCCGATGCTTTCGTCAGGCGTCGTGGCTAGGATTTGGAAAGATGTACGACTTCTCGCGAGCAGAATAAGGGTATGTCCACCTGAGACCAGGAGTGTGAGGAAAGGGAAAGTCGGCGTTTCTTCTGGGGTAGAGGTCAAGAGGGCAGTCAAGGCATGGGCTTGCTAACGTGAAGTCGTTTCAGGTCGAATCGCGAATCGAGCTTCAAGGTTCTGCGCACCATATGATGGACCCCGACCAACGGTTTACCAAGGGCAGCTGCTAATGCCTTTGCGGAATTGGTTCCTACACCAAGACATCCTGGAATGCCTACAGAAAATTCAGTACACAATCCCAACCTGAGCCAGACGTTTACACGCACCAGGACCCCTTGTAAACGCAATTCCATCTACGTCATTCACCTTCATTTTTGCCTCTTCAAGAACACGCTTGATCGCAGTCGGCTATACTAAATTTGTAATAGGTTAAGAAGGAATGCGTAGCCACGAACCATGTTCCTCTGATGAGCAAGAACTGCGACAGCTGGATGAATTCCTCCCCATTGTTCGAGCCTGTAAGGTATCCAGCTTCAGTATCATCGAAACCTCTGAACAAAGATTACTTACTCGTCAAAATTCTTGATGACAACGTTCGAAAGGATCCGCCTGTTTGAGTCGACAATGGCGGCACAAGTGTCGTCAGCAGAGGACTCTACAGCCAGGACTGTAAACCTCCGAAGGCCGGATTGAAACGTAGGATGATAACATGATCTTCCAAGCGCGGGGCGTGCAGATCTTAGAAGAAGCTGAGCTGACATTCGAGCATTTTAGTTGGTGGTGGTAAAGGAAAGACAAAAAGCCTGAAATTTTCGCGGCTAGCGCTCATCAAGCGCCCTCTATGTAGTACGGAACCATCCAAATTTATTGTCGACCATAATGTACATCCCAGCATTATATCCCTATACGATACACTTCTATCATCTATGTATGCATGTCCATTAGAGTCCCGATGGCCACTCCGTGTCTTTTTGCGTCATCCGGACTCTGACCCAATGTAAACCGTTAATGCAAATCACCAAAACCTCGTCTTCTGCGGGTCCACATTATTTGCCATCCTCAGCATGACAATGTTCGACGAGAGGCTCGAGAACTATACAGTTAAGTAACGAAGACGAAGCAAAGAAGCAAAAATGACTTACTCCATTTCCAACAAACACCTCTGCTCTTGCAGCTACGTACATATCCAGCACCTGAGAGACGTATTTCTGCTCCCACGTCAACGCCAAATCTCTGCTCGTGGCTATACCATTCATATCCCAACCATCTTCAGCCAATGCCGCCTTCAACTCGTCCAACCATTCATTTCTGCCGTTTGTCATGACGTATATCCGTTGCAATCGGTGTTGTCGTTCGTCGGAACCTCTAAACCAAGCGAACAAATGACTAAACCATGAATCATCTGTACTCTGTTCGGGCTTCCGTGATTCCTCGACAGACTGCCTAATCTCGCCGACGCGTTTGACGATTTGGTTGATATCCGGATAGCAGTGTTCCTTGTAGAGGTTGTTGTAGGCTTTATCTTCATCCCAGTCCTGACCGCTCATCCCAAGAACGGAGGGATCGAAATGGTCGGGGAAGTGAGGGAAAGAATTGTATCCGTTATACCTGGATGAGTATCGAGCGAGATGGTGACAGTGGCCCTCGAAGTCACCTCTTCGGAGATGAAGCACCATCAGGCCGGGGATAGGTGTTGAGAGGGGTGGTGCGGAGCCCGAGATCTGTGGTAGATCGGGCTGTGCGGGAACAGGTAGGTATTCCCCAATGCTAGGCAAGTAGGATATCAGGGTCGGGTCTTCTATGGTGATGAAGTGGTGACGGTTGGCACGGTATGCTGAGAGAATGAGTGGCGAAAAGTTGAACTGGGTAAGGATAGGCGACTGAGATACGATTGGCCAGAGTGAATGAGTGTCAGTTGAGCCGAACAACCTGCACAGGGAGTCGTCAACTTTGAGAATGACCGGACGAACCACTTATCTCAACTCACCAGAAATCGAATATCTGAGCAGAATCATAGTATATCTCTATGCATCTGTCCTCTATCGAGTTGATTTTGTCGATCCATGTCTGCAGAATTGTCGCGCCGTCTCCTGTTGTGAGTGAGGACTTGATGTCTTCCGTGCGAATGACCGTCCGTTCTGGGCAGACTTCATGGAAATATTCACTAGATACCGCTCTGGGAACGTAGGGTGCCAACTCTGGAGGAAATGATCCTCCCACTATTGGACCTGGGGAACACTACAGATGAGCTAGAATTAAGCTCGAGGAGTTTACACAGACGCACCCGACAACATCGTTGATATTGGAACACGAGAAGGAATGACTTTTCCATTAAAGTCTGAGTAAGGATCCTCGTGGCGATCCCAAGTATAGTTGTAGAACACAAAACTAGAGGGCAAACTAAGCTGTTACGCCTTCAGAAATTCGAATAACGACGTACGCTCTTTTGGTGGCATAGGCAAGATGTGCATTCATAACCATTTCCTGTAACGCGTTTCCCCAACCACAACCTATTTGCAAAATGCTCAATGAAACTAAATGTGACCGACAATGGTGAACCACGAACCATAAGCATGGTTTGCATTGTAAATGAATCGAGCCGACCTTCCTTCGGGGGCTGGTAAGGATAAATCATGCTGAGGAAGATGTCTCTCGTATTCATGATATTGTTCATACAACGGCGGTAAACCATCTTCCCTAGGATCCTGAGCGGGTAGAACACTATACTCTGCCGAACCAAACTCTTCTGCTCCAGTTATCGAGTCGAATTGCCATAGAACCACTAATATGGTGAAACAGAGAGCGCTAGCCAGCAGGATCCTTGAATACCGTTTACTTGTTAAAATATTGTGACCGCAGCATTGGAATGAACGAAATCTGTCCGCCAAGGGCGATTTTGTCGGCAGAGTTGGCAAATACAAAGATCTCCCGGGCTGTACGAATTTGAGGACCATGGAGGACTACGTGGTGGTCAGGAAGAAAGGGAGAAATTTCGAGGGGTTCATTCACAGTGCCAATGACACATTGCGACACTGATCGCAATAGGCTCTGACTGCTGTTCCCACGGAAATTCTCGCGATACCACGAATCCGATGCTCCGGGCTCCATTCGGTTCCATAAAAAGCTCAGTCGAAGAAGGTTCATGAATCCAAAGAGGTTTTGCAATAACGATATATACCACTTTGGTACACTCCCAGAGGTTAGGACAGCCTGAGAGGGTTCTATGCATGGAACCTGACCAAGCAGGTAGATACCATGCATGCGTGGATTTGAGCTCGATCTGGAGCGTCGGTCCTCCTTCCATCGCGGTTACTGCGTAGTCCTTGAGTTGAAATATCATCCGTAGTAATAATAGTGCTCACAGCTTGTGGAGATTCGAGAAACGACCATCAAGTAAAGGCGTATCGCTTCCCCTACCGTATGTCACCGGTTAATGGTACGATATGAACAGGGCTCCACTGGTAACAACGTCGATTAAAGTTACCCCATTTGACGCCCGAATAGTGGAAAGAATAACAATTTCCTGCAACTGCAGGTAAGCTTCACTGGTGGAAGAACATGGGTGAGCGAAGGATAACAACAAACCGCGGGAACATACTGTATCAACCAAGTATCAACCGTGACATTCTACAGCGGGCGCTTAGATTTCTAACAAGTAAGTACAGCTACAGGGAGGAAGAGCAGGGAAGATATGTTGTACACATTATCTATGGTCATGATAAATACGATAGGGTCTAAATAAGGTATACAGTTGGTATGTTAAAAGTGTCGGCGTGCATCATTCAAGAGTCTGTCAAAAGTTTCTGTCACGTATGCTGTCCGTTCATACGACATTCGTCAACCTAACTTTGATCTCTTCCTTGTCAACAGCTCGCTCAACTTCCCCGCAGCCATCCCCTTCCCCAACTCATGCTTCGATTTTGAAGCAGATGGTGATAATTCACCTCCATCACGTTCTCTCTCTTCATCAATCTTCACACCGCTCTTCTCCTTCTTCAGGTGCAGATGACTTTTGAGCTTGGTCCCCATCGAATCACCTCCAATGAAATGTAGATGATGGTTCTTGTTGCTAAACATGAGCGATGCCGAGCTCTTGTGCCTCATCCTCGTAGGAAGCCCACTACCATCTGTCGTTCCCGACCCCGACGTGCTGGTTCCTGAACCTACCAAAGTAGAGGCCCCGGGTCCACTCGGTACACCAATCATCGCATTCGCACTCGTACCTACAACCACCTCGGTCGAATCCGAGACTGGTGCATCGTACAATTCGCTATTCGGAACACCTGTTTGGGTTCTTGTAGTGACGCTCGTGGTCTGCAGCGCAACAGCAGGCATTGAGAACCTCTTGTTCCTCCTCGCCGTATCTTCCTTCCTTTTTCCATCGCCAAGTAGCATCGCTGTTGTAGCACCGGCTGCACTGTCAAGGTGAACTACCGTATGTCTCTTGGAAGAGGCCACGGATGGTGCTAATGATGGCGCGAACGACACCTCCCTCTTCAATCCCTTCGTCGCCCGCTCGTTCACAGCAAGAAAACCACCAGATGAGTCCATCATCGAACTTGATGTCGCCGTGGTCGTCGCAGTATTGGTCGTGGCATCATCCTCTTCTGCTAGCTCCTCCAACTTTCGCTGATCAGCAGCAAAGTCTTCTAGAATTTGGTGATAACTTCGGGGTCTATTAGAGGCTGAAGGTGCTGCTTTGACCCTCTTTTGCATCAAACGAGTGGGCTGATCGTCGTCCGAGTCAAGATCATACACTTTCTGTTGTGTCGGGGATTCGGTGAGATGTTCTTCGTAACCGCTGTCTCTTGCTTGAGATCTCCTTTGTTCACCTTCGACTGCCGGAGGTGCTGGCTGAGGGGCCATCGAGGCGAGTGGTAATGAGGGCATCGATAGCCAAGAAGGGAAGTTCGCGACTAGACCGTTTGTGGTCGCACTTGCTTCAAGTGCATTGGATTCATGGTCTTCTTCGCTGTCTGATAATGGATCCAGCAGTGGAAACACTGTCTCGTAACAGGCATTACACGCTCGCGCAGGCTTGTTGTTGTTCGCATCTGTTGCAGGGGTATTCGGGTCTGAGATAAAGAATGTCTGTAAAACAGTCAGTATGACGAAGCTGGCACTATAACTTATTATAGACTCACTCTTTCGGAGCAAGACGCACATACACATCTTCCACACAACCTACAATGATGTCTTCTCCTCCTCCATCCAAAAGATCGTCCACACCTCATACACCCTTCGGCTTTCTCGTCTGGGATCCAGATGGCTGGGACCCAGTGCTCTACTCTGCCTCTCTTTTCACCTCTCTTCTTCTTTGCCTTCTTCCTCTCTTTGCTGTTTTTGCTAGGCATCTCGCTGAGCTCATCGACTGCGCCTAACCTTTCGTCATCAGGCAAGAACGGCAAAGCCTGCAGGGTCTTTCGAAGATGATGCGTAGACGAGGAGGAGGTGAGCGTGGAATTGGGATGCGTCACATTCAATGACACCAGCAGCTGAGCTTTCGCTTGCCGAATCTGAGAAGTCCACTCGTCCCTATCGAGTTCAGTATCTACCCACAGGTCAGTCTCTCGAGTATGATGAGGAGCCAAACAAACACTTGCCTGCATACAACACAAAACTCCCTTGGGGACTCAGTACCTCCCATCTTCTCTCGCTCTCGTCATCACCATCGTCATCTTCGCCAAAACTAGGTATCTCACCACCGTCACCCAAGTTCGCACTACTCGGTCTACTGCCCCGTCTAACCTTGACAGGTACAACCACTTCTAAATCAACCAACTCTGCACGCCCTTTGAACACCCATTTCTCTCTCCCAGCAAGCCCGTCGTCGACAGAAGAGGCGTGACGTTTGATCTTATTTAGGCGCGGAATGATTGATTTCGTCTATCCAACAGGGGTAAGCTCAGAAGGAAGAAAAGAACAAAATAATACACACCCTCGGCCTCTCGCCCCCAACAAAAACGGACGTAGCACCCCCAAATGATCTCCTCTTCTGTGCTTGAGAAGCTAATAAAGGATTTTTTAATTCTTCAGGCGCCGGCGCACTGTTCGACTTCCCCTTTAGCTGCGGTCTCACATCATCATCCTCTTCGTCGTCTTCCTCGTCCACTGCCGATTCCGCACCAACCTGAGCCTTGACCTCCGCCTCGACAGCAGCGGCTACTTTCGCACTTGCCACTCTAGCCTGCAATATCGTCAACTCTGCCTCACTTTTACTCCTCGACCGCACCATACTAGGTCTTCGTAACTGTGCTGTACGGTTTCCCTGTGGAGTGTTTGGTGTCGTCGAAGTTGTCGGGGCGGCTTTTGTGGAATCTTCCGCGGTGAAACTGGTCCTGCTGTTGTTTCTTGAACTCCATTTCTCTCCGCCCCAGAGACCTAGGTTACCCGCGATACCACCGATGGCCCCCCAGACTTTCTCGCCTTTTTCGGCTCGTTCGTCTTCCTCGCGGACGAGCCAAACGAGGCAATCTGAGAAGAGGAGGAATTCACGTTCGTGGGGTACTTCAGAACGCTCGACCTATTGGTAGCTGTGAGTACGAGCTGCGATGTGTTTGCAGTAACGAACGCATACCTGAATCAGAGGTCCTCTCCTAAGCAACGTCCTACCAGGTGTAATGAGCTGGAACGGTAGATTGGGAGTGGCTCGTTGAAGGGCAAGCAATGATAATGTTTGTGCGTGCATTTGGAGTGAAGTATTGAGGGAAGTGGTTACTAGAGAGGCTAATTAGACACATTCGACTTTCAGACCCTGATGCAACTCACTCTTGGCCACTAACGTCCTTACATTCTCCAATTGCACCCGTTCCGGATCATCCGGGCTCGTGCACGAGATGAGGTCTTTGAGGAGTAATAAATACCTCGGACATCTCTGAACAATGGTTAAGAGCCAGTCCCGTAGCTTGAGCTTGCCGCATCGAGGGTCATATTCCTGTTGTTTAACAAATGCGGCGAATTGGGGGTTGAATTCAACGCCTGACTTTCCAGAGGCCGATGACGATGCGTATGACGAAGGGGGTGTGATGAGGGTTGTTAACGTTGCTAGTGTCGTTGGGAACGACGTAATGAATGGGGTATAAAGAGAAAGGTACGGGAAATGCGATAAAAGTAGAGGAGAGAGGGGTATGGATGTCGTTAAAGCGACTGAAGACGTGATTGGTACCGGGTTTTCGGACGTATGTTCCATAGCTTCTGGGACATGGTTATGTCGGAGTAATAACGAATTAAGGGACGAGAAAAAGGAACGGTGAAGGTTCCAAATGTCGATAAAGTTACTGAAGACTGCCGTCATTACTGAACGGTCGAGAAGTGGTGTTGGGCTATCCAGAGAAGCAATTATAGGTGTTAGGAAATGCTGCATTTGTTTGTGAGCAATGTAGCTGCTCTGGGCGAAGTTTGTGCGACTCACCGAGTATATCAGTTCCAGACCATCGACATACGCCCGCTCTGTAGCGTAGAACTCGTTAATGACCTTCCTCCGCTTGGCCTCCATTGCTTCGTCAACTACCCGCCCTCCAATAGCCATAGGCTGGCTCCTCCTGTTCACCAGTGACTGCCTTTTGGTTCTTTTCGGCTGATGAATTCCTCCTACCAAACTACTCGTCGGAGCTGCATTCTTGCTCATTTGCGATTGATTTTGATTGGGATTCATGGAAGATACAGAAGAAGGCGAACTGCCACCTTCTTCCGGTAACGAATCGAACGATGCCACGGATACTACCGACTCCCTATGAATCAAAGACGGTGGAGTCGGAAGAGATATTCGTCGGAAAGGAAGATGCGGGGGTCTTGGTACAGGTTTGAGCGGCGATGGTGGTGGTTGTGAAAACGCAGTGTCGGACGATGGAAAAGCAATAGAGCTCGCTACAAAACGGGACATGCCAATATAAAACACGCAAGATATAGACCAGCTTGGACTGACCTCCGGCCATATTTGCAATTGTCTTTTATCTGGCCCTAAATGGCCCTTGAACAAGAGAAATTAGGCCCAATTTCACTAGATTCGATCCCAGCAAGGCTGTGTGACAGATTTGCGCTGCGGGGGGGTATGTTGTGGAAGATGACGACAGGAGATGGGAAAGAGACGCTTGCCTTGGCTGACGCCTGTGGCAACCCAAATTTGGCGGATGGTTCTCTGCTTCTCGACAATCTCAATAGTTGGCCATGGCAATCAAAGCTCTCATCTTTTAAGTCAAGATCATTCTATAGCTACTATGTACGTCTAGAGGTCCATACACTGAGCCAGGCATTTTCACGAGATATAAATATCACGCTGATAAGCTCTTTGGGTGAAGATGAATTAAAAGGCTACAATTCCGAGATCTACAGAGGATTCTAACAAAGTTCTCATAGAAATCTAGTATGTGATCATAGTGGGAATAAAAAGCAACTGATGCTTTTTAGCTCCCCCTCTTCTTAGTTCTCGTGTACATCATGTCCTTGCGCGACTTCCAGCCGGGAACAGGCGCAGGCGCAGGAAGAGCTCCACGCCTCTTTTTGTTGTAAAGCTCCCTTCTGCCGTAGCTACGACAACCACATGAACCAGGACAATATCCAATGTAGATGCTATTTGAACAGTACCCATTCGAGAAGGACAGGGACCTGTCATAGGAGCATGTCAGGGCAATGTTGAGAACCGGGATGTTGTAGCTGCAAGAGATAAGAAGAATAAGCACGGTACTTGACGGGATGAAGGAGGCAAACAACTCACGAGCAGGTGACACCATTGCCGCCCGAGCTTGGAGAACCACTTAACGAGATAAAGCCGAGGTTAATACTAGGACACGAAGGCACGGAACACGTCGATGTCGGTTTTGGATCGCTACCGCCGCCGCCACCACCACCACCACCTCCGCCACCTCCGCCTCTACCGCCTCCACCGCCATAACGATCATTATCACCGCGGTTGTATATATTGGTAGGGTGTTTGGCGGTCTTGGTGGGGGCGAGCAACTCCATGAACTCACTATACGAGTAATGAGCCGCGATCTCTGGGGGCAATTGAGCCTCCTTGCCCTCGACACAGTGAGGACCTGGTGTCGCTCTGTAAGGACATAACGCGTGGGTGGAGATTGAATTGCCATGCTGAGCGTCGTATCCACAGGAAACATGGAAGTTATCTTCTGTGTATCTAAAGACAGCATCATGAGTTCGCGGAGAATGCGAGGAAAAGGTAGAAAAACGTACTCGCAAAGAAGATCACCATTGGGATCGCCGATGCTTTCTAGTGATGTACCATGGAATTCAGGGCATGTGTAACGACATGCCTGAGAGACTGCGCCCGAAATGAGAGATGCGACGACCAGGAGAAGAGAGGCAGAGGCAGGCTTGCTCATCTTGAGGCAAATCGGGGGAGCAGGGAGTGCTGGTCGACTAAATTTTTCCGAAGTAGTCTTTATACCCATGAATACGGGAATCTAGAACGCGCTCCTCGGAAAAAGAACCTTGAATAAAGGAGCGTCTTGGCTTCAGCGTTGTAGCCTGATACACCATCCTGATTCAGTTTCCGATATTTCCTGTACTATTTTAGCCCAGGGTAGCTCAGAGTTTGAAGCCCAAGTGGCATAGTTCATCTTCAAATATACCTATAATTGATTTGCTGCAGGTAAACACGTCTAGAATCCAGCAAACAGAGGTCCAGCCTACCAGGAAGCTCAGTGAATGATCGCGTTTGTTGATTGCGCATTGTTCCTCCATTACTAGTGTTTCAGGAGAACGCGTCAGATCCCGACAAACTGGTTGTAATATTGACGGACAAGGGCGTACATCGGCCGCAAACAAGAGTGCAGGTTTTGCGATCGTGATCAAGGAGGATACGAGTTGGATTCGGAAGACTCGGTTGGCTGACTTGGGATTTTGAAACTCCGCCGGCACCGACGGCATCTACAATTCCTCTTGTCTGCTCCTCCTTAAGCTTCCTTAAGTGACGATTTTTTACCTGCTCACTAGCGCTTAGCTATCGGAACTCGAACACTGTAGAGAAGATCTCAAGTAGCCCCAGACTAGCCCGCAGTCTACTAAGATACATCACTAACGTAGAATTCATAGGCTCTAGGCCCTCGGTGACTCTTGCAAAAAATAGGAAAGCCAGTAGCTCCTGACTCTGATCGATATCTGATCGTTTATTACCGTTCTCAACTTCAATGTTCTTCAACACGAATTCCTCTTCGTCATGCGGCTCGATGTAGAACCCGCCGTGATCAGACTTCCGTCGCTCAGCGGCTCCCTTGGAGCGAGAAAGAAGCTTCTGTATGTATGCAGGAAAAACATTTGATATCCAATCCGAGTCGGAATACTACCGAGTAAATGAATCTTGATTTTCGAAGCCACTCGCAAACTTTTTACAAGTGGATACTCTTGTCAGCTCTTGTCTCGCCAGAAAAGGAGCCGTACTGTACGCCACGTACGGCGTAACGGCTCGTGTAATGCATCAACGTGAGAACCGAGTAATTTTCTTCTTTTCCCCAAACCGCCACCATCATCGATGATCTCTAGTTTTGCGAAATCGGTGAAACACATGACACGTTCCTTACGACGAGAGATGTTATGGTGCCAGACGGCGCGAACGACGAACTTACCGACGAGAATCCTGTGAGTCGTACGGAGAGTACTTAATCCGCCATCAGGCCTGCTGACCTCTTTGCAACGTACGTCGTCAGAAGCCCAAGCATGGAACAACCCCGCATTTGAATACGAATCCCATAAAAGCCCAAGATGTGGGGTAAAGGAACTGGTACTGCCAGTATGAAAAATTTCCTCGCGTTTTTGGCTCTGGTTGCTCCCGTTTTCTCGGTCTCCGTACGCGACGAGGCTCCTACTATTGACCTTGGTGACGCGGGAACGTATATCGGCATTCTACAAAATAATGGAACGGTGGAATCGTTCGTGTTGTTCAATTAAACGTCCTCCAAGGTGCTGATATATGCAACCTTCACAACAGGTGGAAAGGGATTCCTTACGCAACGCCCCCAATCGGAGACCTTCGGTTCAGCGCTCCGACACCTCTGGAAAGCCAGCTGGGTGTCGTAACCGACGTTAGCGACGACGCCCTTCGTTGCGTTCAGTTTGGTGCCGCGTCGAACATCGTCGGCGTTAAAGCAGGTCCAGGTCAAGAGTGAGTACTTTTCTGGTATATGGACCATTGCTGAAGCCAAATACACAGAGACTGTCTCAAACTTTGGATTTGGAAGCCGGTCAGCGCAAAAGAAGGGGACGGCTTGCCGGTAATGTTCTATATCCATGGTGGAGGCCTTCAGGCAAGCTCTTAGTCTTCGTCTACATCAAGATTCGTCTTCACGCGTTTTTAGTACTCTGCTGCGCCAAACAACGACTTCTCTGACTGTGAGTTGCGTTTCTTCGCCAGAAAGTCTCAGCACACTAAGAAATCTTTAACAAGGGGTCGGCCAGTCACAGGATTTCATTGCTGTCAATGTTGGGTACCGATTGGGTGCCTTCGGGTTCATGGCATCGGAAGCCCTCGAAGGCGAAGGACAAACCGCGAATGCAGGTCTTCTAGATCAACGGATGGGCATGGAGTGGGTACAGAAGCACATCAGCAAGTGAGTACTTGTATATCGTAGTTTCAACATACTTATGATTTCGTTCTTAGGTTTGGTGGAGACCCTGAGAAGATCACGATCATGGGACAGTCTGGTGGAGGCTTTGCTATCGTTTCACAACTCGCCCTCTATGATGGACAGGGTGATTTGCCATTCAGTCAAGCAATAGCTCGTTCAATTCAGCGTTCCGCTATGTTCAGCGTCGAGCAACATAAGGTACGAGTTCCAGATCTTCATTTCCACTGAGTTTATTTAAGACATCAACTAGGCCCGCAACGACAGGCTCGCAGAAATTCTTGGCTGTGACACAATCCCACAGTTGCAGTGTTTCCGCGACGCATCCGTAGAAACTTTCGTGAACGCTACACGTACCCTGGATTCGCTCACGGATGCTAACGGGTTCGCAGTTCTTTCGTATCCATGAACTCATCTGGCTTATACCCTTTTTTATCTAGTCTCTCCTATGGCGGTTTCCTTCCAACTATAGACGGTATAACACTCACGGATAGCATAACGAATTTATGGAAAGATGGCAAAGTTGCTAAGATACCCTTTATCGGCGGTTATGTTTCACACGAAAGTGGCAATTTTATATCTCGGAATGCAACGTTTTCTGCTAACAGCATCGGTAAAGCCCGGTAAAAATAATGCACCACAAGGACTCTAACACTTCTTTACAGGTGGATATAATCTCTCCGATGCCTCCATACAGAAAGTCCTGTCCATGTATCCGGTCAATGTCTCGTGGGGAGAACCGTATGGGAACGGTGCCTTCCAGTCAGACGAATTCCGTGCTGCCGTCTTAGGAAATGCAAACTTGGGTGAAGGTGGCATTACTTGCAGTGTGAACTTTTATCTCTCTCCCGGCCAATGTTAGTCATACTAATGGAATACATCTAGGAACGCCTTGTTAGTACATCAATGTGTGCACATGGGAATTGTGATCAAACATGGGCTTTCCGATTCGCAGCACCCACAGTCGGTACCAACTATCAAAATGCGACGTTCCCTTTAGCATACGTTGTTCATTCAGCGGATAATAGCTACCTTCAGGTACGCTGAGATTGGTCCTAGCTGCTTTCTCCGAAACTCAACAACACGTAATTTAGAATGCTACTGCTGTCATGACCGACTTTGAAAAAGGTGTTGCCGCTGAATGGCGTGCGTACATTGGGAGCTTTATTCGTACTGGAAAGTAAGTTTATACTCCTTGTGACTCGTAGTTCCTGCATTTAATGCATCATTGTCTAGTCCCAACACCGAGAAATTGGATACTGCACGCTTCTGGCCTACATACCATGCTTTGAACGAGGAATCGCCCATCCACCTCGTACCTGCGTTTGCGTTCTCTTTGGAGGCAGAGGAGGCAACGACTGGGACCTCTGTACAAATTGCCGGGCGACCGCAAGTCGAACGATGCGACTGGTGGTTGTCGGATGAAGTTGTGGCTCAGCTCAGTGTCTGATACCTTTGATTAGTATACCACACTTTCATCAGTCATTGTTCGAAAACTATTGGATTCACAACCCCTGTAAATATCATGGGCAAGGAAATTAATAACCAAAAGCAAATTGTTCGGGTATTTCTGATAGAGGCGGGTTGACGATGTTTCTATCCGCTATGCAAACTTTGTCTCTCCAATCCTTGTAATTCACCTCGATGCCATCCCAAATCGTGCCCCGTGGCTTTCTCTCCAGACAAACACTCTGATGGGCATCGAAACCCATGATTTGCTCGTAGTCTGCTTCGCGAAGGCGTGGGCGTGCAAATAGCCTGGGATCCGGTATCTTCGCCACATCCGTCCACCCTCGACTCATAAACGGCGTTACTGATTCCGATATGAGCAGTAGGAGCATGAGTCCATCGTCCTCAGGAAAGGAAATTAGAACTCTCCGGATGAAATGTTCTATAGTACCATTGGAGCCAGCCATAGCCTCGTCGTCTGCAACTCGAATGGCCAAGTGGGTCAAACGGCAGAGGTTTCTGATGTCTAGGCCCAACAAGGAGGGTACATCAGAGTAGTTGATGCAGAGATGTGACGCTCCACGAAAAAGTGGGTGCATTTCGGCACCAGAAGGGAGTCGGGGCTCAGAGCATGGACCAAAAATGATCATGGACGGCGCTGGCCATTCTGAGTCCTCGTCATCTTCAGCCCAGATGTCGCTCGAGGGGTATCCTCCCCAATCAAGTAATAGACACTCCACGTTTGGGCAGAACGAAAGAACATCTGAGTTTGGTTCTGGTAGGCATATGCGTCGCACTGTGTCACCGGCTGTAATGGGATGGTCGAAGTAATACGAAGAAACAAGCTCGCGCATGAATGTATTCATGCGGGACGTGTCGACGACAGGGTTCCGGTACAGGATTGGGTACACTACCCTCTGTATCGTCCTTGAGTCCTTGCAGAGGTCGAGGCCCGCTGCGCGGTCCTCTAGTGCTAATTCCTGAAGGATCGTCGATGTAATCTCCCACGGGAGATGGCGCAAAAGACGCGGCTCTAATGGGATTGTCGTCCGGGGCCTGTGTACACGTAGGTCATTGTCGGATCCCAATCCCAAAACATATAAAAATTACGCACTTGACAGTGTTATAGCGTACATGATATTTCCGCCACCACAGTTCAACCACAAATCTGACCGCCCATTCAGTCACATTCTTCCATGCTACACCTTCGCGAAGGAAAGATATGTCTCGCTGGAAATCGAACCGATCTCCAGCCCATGCGCCTCGGTCAAGACAAGGTTCTCCGAGCCATCGCTGCTCGAGCACCGGTTCCGTATATGCATCTGAAGCCCAACAGATCCTCGACAGAAGAACTGACCCGAGAGTCGGACCATCCAGTCGCCTTTGAGTAAGACCAGATTGTTTCTCGAGTTCGAAGGCATCCAGACATACGTACTGGCCCTTCGTAACGTTGCGTAGGATTGTGGGCTTGTCTGAAAACGTCCCGGGGGGATATTCAGAGCCAATGGATTCGTGTGTTATGCATTTGAACCTGGATTCTGAGAGGTTTTGGCGATCATTTTTTGTGAGGAGCCCTGCGGGATATTCGTAGGTTTCGCGGCGACGACAGATTATACGGTCTCCTGCCCATGATTCGCTGCCCGTTTCGGTAGTGAGAAGATCACAGAGCAGGTTGACCGCCGAGTGTTGACCAAAGAGTAGATGATGAAGCGTCTGCCATCCTAGGGTTTGAACCTTGTCGAGGTTCAATATTTCGTATTCATACCGCAAAGAGGTGCAAGTAGATTCTTGAAAGATGTCCATGTCGATGGGTCATTATAGGGGGAAAGAATTATGGGAGAAGGAAAACTTCAAGGTAAGTATGTCGTACTTATACGAGGACAATGGCGACCTCGTGGAAATCTGTGGCCCTTGGCTATTTGCGGAGAACAATGACACTTTGAAGCCGTTAACACCGTGGTTTGAATACATAGGCAAATGCTTACCAGTGTTCCTACTAGTACACCAATCGCGTAGCTACACGGCAACGCCAGTCTGTCCAAGTTGGTCAACTTGAAACCCAGGACGGTGTACCACGTTGTATTACCATGGCTAGGGAGCGAGCACTCAAGTGCCCCTTTATGGCTATAAAAGTGCTAGATCACTAGCAGCAAGAAGTAAACAGATCATTGTAGATGCATTGGGACGAATTGTCGTGATGGTAGTTCGGAAAGACTTTGTGACAGGGTGTGACATGACACTTCCTCCTACCAACCAAGAAGTACCCTTGCCAAACTATTGCGAAATAGGTTATTCTAGCCTCTGGGGTTTCAATTTCACAAAGGCAAAACACCATAATAATACATCAATCCACTTGAGGCGTCAAGCAGGCTTTCGATTATCAGCCAATCCTCTCACTGAACCTAAATCGACCAACGAGCTCATCTCGCCACGTACACTGTCCATCCCTGACAGACCTAAGCCTATGGGTGTTTCTTTCGGAGCCTTCTCTGTGCCTTTTGTGTCCCCATCCTCTCCCTTCCGAATACTACGACTCCTTCCTCGGGTCCGTTCTACTGTATTGTTTCCCCGGGCAGCATCTCTTCCTCTACGCGATGGTACAGTACCTCTGTCCACCTCCCTACGATCATCGACACCACCACTAGGCCTGGCAGATGGATTATTTCTAGGATGGTGCCTATGGTGATTGGCGTAAAATCGCGATCCTTTCCTTTCCTCGATCGACTCAACCCGTCCATAACTCTTTAACGTGCGAATGATAGCGATCAAGTACAACATGCCGATGAAAAACATGGTCGTAATGGCAATTCTCGGTCCTAGGATACCAGTGGGGCTCAGCCCATCGCGTTCATGCGGATCATCGATGGAACCTGTACGCCAAACGAATGAAAGGATGGAAACGACGAAGAGTATCATTGACCTGCATCGATTGTAAGCTCCGAGAAGGGCAGGTTACCAGACGAGTTGTTAGACTTACCATGACATCCAAACAGCCGGCATGGCCAATAGCACCCATACGTTCCACCATATAAACGTTTTCGTTTTTCGAGCTTCCTGTTGCCAAGAATCGTGAGTCTCCAAGACTATTAACAGAATAACAACGCGTACCTCGGCCCATCTTGAAGCTCTATACATACTCCTCATCGTTCCAAAACGTACAATATACATACAACCATAAGACAAGGCCATAATGGCACATATTAGCGATAACAAAGCAGCAGTTCTAGTGACTGGGTCGTAGGCCGCATCGGGCACTTGAAACATTGTAAGGATAGCACTGGAAGGAAGAACGAAAGGTTAGCCAAGGCAGCGAAGGAAGAGAATGGACATACGACAAGAGCAATGCGGATACCACGTTCAACGTTTTCCATTCTCGCAGCAAGGAATCGATAAAATCTTCCCATGAATGCTTAAATTTCCTCAAGGCAGGTGTCACCCGTGGCACCGGCCATTCTTCGAAGGTATACGCCGGCAGCTGAGGCCCAGAGTCAACCTGAGCAGCAAAGTCTGTCCGACCAGGTTGACCTGTGTTACCAGTCGCAGCACCAAACGTTGCCGTACGACTTCGATTGTTCCGATCCTCCGGACCATCTGTATAGAAACTTGCCCCGCCAAAGCAACCTTCCATCATCCGCTGTATGTCTGGTCTGCTGACCTCTGCATCCTCGAAGATCCGTGCAACACGAGAGAAATACATAGAAGGGAGTCGGAGTAGGAGATGGAGGTATATCACGCGTGGGAGTGAATCCGTGAAGAAGCTCCAGGTGGATGTTGGCAGCCTGTGCATGCAGTCTGGGTAGAGGCATTGTGTGCACGTCCCAACGGGAGTTTGCGGAGGTTGTGACTCTGCATCAGGTGCGGAATAAAAGACAGCGAGAGGGTGACCGGGTTCTTCGGGTTTGGACTCTGATGATCCAAAGAGAGATGCTAGGAACGAAGGAACAAGGCGGAAGTTGAAATGAAAGGGATCTATTGGAATGAAAGGCTCTTCATTTTCATGTTGCCCACCATGGTTTCGAGAAGCCAAGTTGGCAGACCATTGTTGAAGGATACGGATGGGAGAGACGGCCCGAGAGCGGGAATGGGAGGCAGAATCTGAGGCCACGCCTTCTTTGTCTGTTGCATCTGGACCGGTTGAGCCTCTTATTGCTGGGGACGGAGCCGTTGGATCACTTGTACGACTGAGCCTTCGGAATGCTTTGGTTGGTAAAGCGATATCAGAAAAGCAGTCAAACACAACAAGTGTTGACGCTCACCTCGTCTTACACTTTGCACCCCAGAGAAAGACCCCCGATCACTGTCCAAAGAGCTCCTTGACTTTGCACCTCTTGCCTCCTGCTCAATTGATACCTCAGAGACGTTCGGGCGAGGCATACCGCGGCCACCAGTGCTCCACCCTTGAGCCTCCGTCGCTATATTCGGCCACGATCGTGACGGGTCCATACTTTGCCTGAATATGCGGGGTGATTGATGACCTGGCGAGCGTCCCGAGCGATTCAGGTTTGGACTGTTCATGTTCGGAGGTAAGGCCGAGAGTTTGTCAGAAGAAGTGAGTGCGGAGACATCGGAGACTCCTGGAGGAAGTCTAATTAGTTATGGCTTTCTCGGGATAACAAATGTCCTAACTCACCTGGAGATATAGACTGAGCCGCTTCAGAAACCTGTGTAAATGATGGGAAAGGAATAGGCTCGGCCGTTTCAACGTCGATATTGACGGTTGACTCTCGAAGAGTATCATGTTCCTGTGAAGAAGCCATGACTGCGGAAAACTCTCGCCTGTGAAGCCCTTTTTAAATAGAAAGAGAACAGCAAATCAAAGAGGACAGCGCTGGGTGTGGTGCTGGGAATCAGGACATGTCGCGATGGAAGAAAACCCTGACGCCGCCAAAAACGGCTCAACAGGACTCGGTATCGCTGACATCATATCACGGGAAGAGCACGGGAGCGCGCCTCGATTGCCGATAGCCATCGATAAACTCCCATATACACATAATAAATAAATACAACTAGTACAATGTCCATAGATACACTAGTCCAACAGGGAAATTATGCGGACACCCTGATCCCAACCGTGAGTAGCGGACAATTCTAAAAGAAATCAAGTAAACTCACGCCGAAAATCTGCTCCCAGGCTCATCCTGCAAAGTGGTCGAGCTACTTCCGCGATCCTTGTACCTCACTGGCTCAAATAGTGGCATGCTGAAGTTGGGGACTGGCGACATTGAAGGGATCCGCCAAAGCATGCCACCTTGACTCTCAGCTGTAGACTCGTACAAAGTCGTTGTTCGCCGACTACTACCAAGGAAGCGACGGGCGCTGCTTCCTCGACTTATCCTATTGGGAGCAGCGGTCAAGGTATCGGCGTTGGCGCGTTCGCTGCTACCTCGATTGAGTGATGTCCTATTGTTTTCAATGTTCCGTCGAGTGTTGAGCCTATACATAAGATGGTCAGTATTGAAAATCGTAGGTGTTAACACGTAGAACATACGCGGCCAGCAGTGATATCCCGTACACTAAAATGCGCTGAGTTCAGAGTAAGAAAGTCTCGACAATAATGCTCACATTTGCTTAGAAGAAAAGAAAGACTCATGAAAATGAAATTTCTGGGCATAAAGTAGTACTGAGCATTGTCTTGTTCAGTATGTCGCCAACCAAATGAAACCAAGACTTACGGTAATGAGAATACTGAGTCCAACCGCACTGTACAGAGCGAGCTTTCAGTAAACCATCCTGTGGGGAACCGAAATCTGAGTACCTCGTTACCACGCCAGTACTGACAGCATAAATGCTTAGCTTCGTGATAACCGTCGTGGCTCTGGTAAATTGATTGGGTGAACATGAATACGCCTAAGAGGCTATTCCTAACTCACGTTTTGTACCCTGCTTTCAGTCGCTGCAGGTAAAAGCAGAGTGTTACCGCAACGAAGACGTCGATGAGAACTCCGCATCCCAGGGAAAGCATGCCCCATGTCTAGGCGGCGGATATTAGTTTCCTTGGAATTTTTCTATAACTAGGTTGTGACCTTGATGTTGGGGAGGTAAACGAAAAACCCCAGTTCAAAGCTGTTAGACAAGAAATATGTTAGGCATACTGTTCTGGAGGAAAATGCAGATCTACATACCACCGAATGGTGTATGCTGTGGATTTCACACGTTTAACAGCAATAGCACTTACTATTCGAAGCTCACTCACTTGCAGATAAGCCTGTTACAACATCAATCAGTACAGTATCTCGACTGAGAAGCTGTCGATACTGAGGTTAAGCCTACCTAATTCAGCGAACGTAAGAAGAACCTGGCAGTAAATGCACCGGTCTTGAGCTGTTCATGATGGCGAGGTAAATAATGACTTACGATGACGCCTGTGACCCAAATGTTGTGGTGGCTGACTGTAATGGATGGCAAGTGAGCCTAGAGCGGCCCGACGCAATTTCAATTACCCACATCTCCAAACCCGAACGGCAAAGCAGCTGAGAAAGCGCATTCAGCGTCCCTATAGCCGGAAATGCATAGAAATATCTAGACTCACAGTTTGGCAATTGCGCCTATTACTGCCTAGGGGTGTGCCGGTTAGGAAGACTTCATTCCTTGCAGCAAAACGCGAGAGCTTACCCCAACCGCTACGTGAACCTACATCATCAGGTCAGATGAGATCGGTACCGGAACGATGATGCCCAAAATGATCACCGACAATTATCGTCCTAATCACAGTCAGTGCGTTTCAGAAGCGTGTAGGGGGATTACTCACCAAACTGCTCTTTTCTCTACTATTGCAAGAGTAAGCGCGCGAATTGACGAACACAAACCACTAGCCACCTACCAAAAACGTTTGGATTGGCATAATTACTGTCAAACGAGGCGTTAGCTCGAAGAGGCTCTGGCAAGCACTGCGGACTGACGAAATAACGTAGAAGTACAGCGCGTGGGATATTAGGCCCTGGTCGATCAGTAAAAGGACCCTGATGAGAACTGCTTCAGAGGCTTATGGAGATGAAGGACACGACAGCGTTACGCAATGGTAGCAACCTAAAAAGGTATTGGCACTCTGCACGGAGGTCTATAACAGTAACTGCAACTCACTAGGAACTTATAACACATTTTATCCTCCGGATACATGGCCAAATACCTTGAAATCTGGCCTAAGAAAATACCTATAGCGCTACAAGGAATAAGTCGAGTGAAACATCGGTCGGAAGACTGGCACTTACACACAAGAGCACGCATAGCCAATAATGGTGGCACCAAGAGTACCATCTATACCCAGCGAATCGAAAGGGAGTGACGATGACATGAGGAAGAGAACCAAACGAGCGAGAGAATGTTTAAATGAGCGGAAGGGCGAGACAAGGAGACGACGATGGGAGAAAAGAACCTCGACGGAATGTGGGAAGCTTGACAGGAACCAGAATTTTCTGCAGTGCTGAAGGCGCATCCATCATGATCATCTTTCATTGCTTCTGGTTTAGGTATCTTTGAGTAGAGATGCAGATCTTCTGACCGGAAGTGAGCTGCAGTTTTTGGAAGCGATACTGATGAGGTTGAAGGTTTGATGATCGAACAGAGTTCCTAGCTGAGTTCGGTTTTGCCAATGTTTCGCAGATAATCTGTGGTGGCAGACTGGCGAATTGGTGTATCTCTTGAGCCGACTGTCGTTGACTGAGAAAGACCTGATGTAGCCAAAGTCCAACTCGAATCCTCGATACATGAGATGCAACTTGAAAGGGGTTGAGCCTCAAGAAACCTTCCCCACTAGTAGCATCTATCAAGGAATACAATGCACATGATAGTATAGAGTGCAAGCGATCGCTTGATGCTATTGTTTCCGGAGTCCAAGAGATATCTTGCTTGAATTTTGTGCCAGTCTGAGGGTAACCAAAAGGATGTAAGTAAGCGTGCAGGGAATCGGTGACGATTATCGGCTCGGAGTCGGAGTTCAGAGTCCGACGTTGCACGTGAGAGTTCTCGCAACAGCTGTGCACTGTGCAGCTGCGATTCTTGCTTCTCGGTTCTAAACACAAAGCCGGGACCATGACTCTTCGAGCATGCATCATGCTGGGCAAAAGTGAAAACGGCGCACTGATAGGTAAGTTGTTCATTTGCACATAAATCTAAGAAGTCATCTCACATGGACTGGGAAGGAGATACGCATCGAGTGGAGAGTCATGGCACATGCATTGCTATTCAATTATTATTCGGGTGAATGATCATACGTGAGGGAGCGTGGATTGACTTAGGTTCTGCGTATAAACGGTATGTTCTTCTATTGTAGGAGACGTACTGTTCGACTGATGACCTCGAAGAACGTCATACTTTCTCTCGACACTCGCCAGAAGACACCCTCGCGTCATCATGGCTCCAACACAGTACTGGCCGGCAAAATACTACCTCTGAATCAGTCCGAGCCCCAGTGTCTTCCATGCGGTCTATAATGTGGTTTCAACCCTTTCTAGTCACGATGTTCCGCGGGATGCCACTATCGATACTCCGTTTCTGAAACAGTGTGCAGTTTGATGGCAACGGTCGAATTTGCCCTTGTGAATCACTTCAAAGCGATGCGTTCACAGGGGCTTCCCGTACCTTTATATACGGTGACCATTGGGTGCCGTTACCCTGTCCGTCCAGCAATGCTTCAGCTCCTCGCGGCTCTCGTATTCGTATCTACTGTGTACTCTCAAGACTTGGGTGTACCTTTATCCTGGAGAGTGAGTTTGAAGCAATCTTCCTCTACAATTAACTGAACACAATGTGATAGAAATTCAGTAATGATCGACCTCTCGAAGAACGTATCTCTATAGCGCAGAATGGCATCAACGAGATCCTCCCTCAGTTGGATTCCAGCACGGCCGAATTCACTGGTGAGCAATATGGTACATCGACTTCACGATAATTAATCATGGCCACGGTCCCGCAGGGATTGGATATTGGCAGTCTGGAAACGTCTTCTCTGCGATGGCCAACCTTGATCATATCACTGGCACCAATACGAACCAAGCTCGGGTGGTCAACAACCTCAATACGGCATTCAATTTACACGCCAATTATGACAAGTTTGAGTCAGTATTCTTGGTTCATGTGGTGTCAGAAATCATGAGCTGATTGTCATCTAGGGTGAGACCCATGAACTCTTCTGAGCACGGTCCACTGACTCAACAGTTCGCAGTTCAACGATGATGCACTGTGAGTGGACGGGTCAACCGTGACGACGTAAACGGAGCGAACGCGCTCATCACATGCATGGCATCACAGGTGGTGGGCTACAAGCGCGGTCTATGCTCACAGAGCTTATGGTGTATGTTGGTTCCACATCGTGATGTTGAATATTTCATGAACACGATCATTCACAGGACAACAACTTGCTTGCACATGCAATCGCTACCTGGAACCACGTCTCTCAGTAGTAGGTTGCGCATCTTCTGCATAAGGACTTGTTTCACACGTCATGATTTTTATCAGTGTCGTTACCCAAGCGCAGGCAAATTCGGGCAGTACTCCCGTGAAGAGTTTCAGTCTAGCGGGTACCTGTGATGGAGGTTGGTGCAGTCGACTTCCAGGCTAAGTCCGGAACTAAAGCTCGATGTCTAGTTACTATGGCAGGAGGGGTCTTTTGGGTACGAATCAGTCTTCTCGCGTATGAGCATCGATCTCACGCTGCTTTGCTATCCAGCGCCCCGTGGCAGATGATCAAGCAATCAATTCAGTGACAACTGGGTATGTAACTTTCCTATCCATTGTTCCTTGAAGAATTCCGCTCACCCTCCACCCGAAGGCTTTACCTGACGTGCGTAGCAAGCAATGCTACCCCTCAACTTCTCTGACAGGATCAATGATACCATAAGTCTATCCGCGTTCCTGGCTGAGATCACGAGCGATGGAAAATATCAAGACGCAGCCATTCTGAGCGCCAATTGGATCAAAAATCACAACATCAATGGCGATAACATCGTTCTGGACACAGTCAATGGTCACGACTGTGGCAGGTCATCTGCGGATTGGCTCTTTACATATAACAGTGGTAAGTATGTCGAAGGGCTTAGCGTATTAGCGGCGATAACAGGCGATGCGCAATGGACATCTCTGTACGTGGCCCAATCCTAGGCTCTGGGCAGGCACTGAGAATAGAACCAGCTACACCACTATCGCTAATTCGGCTATGAAGACTAACCATTGGGGTGGCAGTGATGGTATCATTACAGAAGGTGCCAGTCCGTCCCAGAATAACGACGGCGTTGGCTTCAAGGGTGAGTTTTGTCCTTGACCTAGCATGGCTATCCCCTGAGCTCGACTTTCCTGCGGCTACAGCTATTTTCATTCGCGGTCTTCATGAAGCATTCGAGAGGAGCTCCAACAACGATCTAAAGATTCTCATCCACAGCTATATCGATGTCCAGGCGAGTTCAATTTCTATCAACGTTATGCCAAACTTCGCTAACCCTCATTTTCAGTACAATGCGCTATTGGATCTTGCAGCGAACGGCAGCTCATACTCATCATCTTGGACCGGGCCCCCGCAAGATTTCACGACATGGGGTCAGCTCGCGGCATTAGACGTTCTAGTGTCGGCCGTCAACGCAAACTGAAAGGCAGAAAGTTCCTCGGGTTCCCTCGGCGACTAATCCCCAAACTTGTCCATGTACGACTACATCGCGTGAATAAATTCAAGCGAGGAGGCTGATCGATCACATCCAAACTCATTGAAAATGCGCGCTCAAAGATTTTAGACACACCAGTCTGTTCGGGCGACGGGCGGTCCTGGCAATGCGGCCCTGAAGAACTTGTGATGATCTGCAAGCAATTTGATTAAAGAAGCGAATCCCGTGTTGTACGAGCGCTGCAGTTCTTCATTTACTTTGCTTGAACAAGGATATTTATTCCAGTCTATAACGTGTAGAAGAACCCAGGTTGCCCTTCTAAAGGATCCTCCAGCTTTCCATTGCGTGATAGCCGGTTTCTTCGCATGAACGTCAAGGTTGTGACGCCGAGGACGATTAGCAATCCAATCTGTAAACCAATTATCGTCCAAAGTCCATTGAGATATCTAGTATCGTGCAGTGAGTCAAGGAACCATGGCATCAAAAGGTCAATTATACCGAGGATAGTCTTGCTGACGAAAGCTGCACGCAGGGGTTAGCAACTCGGAAACAAGATGAAGCGTTGAAGCACGAACACGGTGGATGCAATAATACCACCGATACCTCTAGAACTGGCAACGACCGCGGTCGTCACTGATTTCTGCAATCATCACCAGGATCAGAGCGAAATAAATTTGCATCTCAGAGACGGCTCACCTTAGAGTGGCTCACCACGTTGTTAGAGCTCTAATGACCACTGTCAGTAACTCATTGACATACAGAATCCAGTGTGAACTTACGTATGCTAATATGCTCGGAACGCAGCCGAGAGATCCTGCTGCCGTGAGGAAGAGACCTGATGAATATTATTATACGGGTCAAATGCCAGAGACTTCGGGATACGAACCGAGATATCTCACTCCGTTGTGTTCTGCGAAGCCAGTGATAGCGGCTCCAGTAATAGTAATGACCGTTTGTATCGCAATAAACAGGCCACGCTGCCTTGTTCTGTCCGAAAGCCAAGAGAAAGAGAATGCAACAATCACCTAAAGTCCCTCTAGTCATCAGCATCGACTTTCTAACGATGGCACTTACCGCAAAAATGTAAGGTGGTGCAGTCAGGAGCAGGGCCGATTTCGTGTCCCAGCCCATCCCAGACAAAATGATGGTCGAGAAGAAGCCTGATCAATTGGTCAACATTATCACATCTGCTGGGTTCAAACGGTTATCTACTTAGTGCATATGCAGGCATTGTAGCTGCCATAAATATGAACGCTGCACGGATTGTTTCAATATCAATTGCCAAAGCGACTATCGTGGCTTTCGCTCACCGTAGGCCCAAAGCATTGGCTCGGCCAAGTGATGTAGGACTTTTGTTGTAGTAATTTGGTCAGGGAGGGCATCTCCACGATCTTGCTCGATGCGATCAAGAATAAGCTAAAACACTAGCTGAGTTCACTTTTCGATATTGTGCTCCCTTACAGACCTTTGTTTCTTCCTTCGTTAGGAACGTATTGCGGTCCGGGAAATCTGGGAGAAATGCGCAGGAGACTATTCCAAGCAAGATGGTACCTGCTCCCTCAAGAATCTTTGCAGCCATAGAGTTAATAAACCCAAGAAGAACAAAAGAAAGCTTACAAAAATCCATTGCCAACCGTTCAATCCGCACTTCCCCTTCAGGAGACTGATAGCGTATGCTTGATAAAGTCTTCAGTCTGTTTGTCATTGGGAAGGTAAAACAAATTACCCAGTATCGCGCTAAAACCTCCTACTGCTTGTGTGAACAGATAAAAAAAGGCCAGTCTAAAACACCGGGTTGAGTACATGTAACCCAACGCTTGCCACACCGAAATTCTACCTCGTTTGTACTTCGTGCCTTCTGTACCTGCAAAAACCCTATTAACAAGAACTGCTTCATAACAAATAATGCTTCAACACGTACCACGTAGTGATAATGAACGTCACAGCAGAGAAGAATCCAGCCTTCGAGGAAGTCAGTTCAGATTGTAAATTCCCCATATCTAATAGTTCTTTACCTCAAATACCCCAAGAAGTGTTCTGCATACAAGGAGCCAACCCCAGCTTGGGACGAACCCCATCCCTACCTGCACGGCTCCCCAACTAATAACGTAAAATGCAAGACAAGGACGCGGACCGACGTATCGCAACAAGAGGTTACTTGGAAGCTGTCTGCGTGTCCCTTTTAGACGACAGTACTCGAGAGGAAATATGAGACACACAGCAGAATATAAGGAACGAAGAAGAACGTCGACACGAGGCTATATCGCGAACCTATATCAAGCCCCTTTAATGGAAGTCATTGGAACGCGAACAAGCCTAATGAGCTAGAGACTTACCAAGTCTTCACCCATTCCTGCAGTACGGGCCAGTCCAAGATTACCGCCATCGACCACATTCACGGCGTAGAGCAATCCCAAAAGCGGCAAAAGCCGTCTGTCAACGCGTCGCCTAAGAGAGCTCAGCAACTTCGAAGCAAAGACGGACATGAAACCAGGCTTACAATGTCCGTTTTTCGAAGCCATCATCGAGTATACTATTAAGACTCGGCGCGTTCAAGGGTGTTGTAGACATCTCAAGGTCGCTACCGCTCAAGCTGAAGCGGACAGCCTTATAAAGGGCGGCGAGTCAGATCGGTTGGCGAATAGTGAGATCATCTCGTCCCCAAGTGCTAAGGAAGTAAGCCGTAAGGATCGGATTACACATAGCCGGTGACGGGCGTTGATAGCGATGTATTATATTTTCGGAGGTAAGATAGAGTTGGAGATGAGGCCACGAGGGCAGTAACGTGGTAATGCTGCCCCTTGAGGGTAAATCTGACCTGGATTTGTGAGACGGAACTGCGCAAGGCAGCGCGGGTTCTCTGGGGAAGGTTTTCAGTTGAACTACCTTCCGGAGAAAAGTACCATTGGTCTTGAGGGCAGGCTGATTGATTGAGAATGGTGGCGTGCCACACCTATTCCCACTTAGCGCCGTCGCATCGAGTGGAACCAAAATGATATTCATCTCGACTAGTTGGGCGGCAGTCCAGAGAACATATCGCGTATAAATAACCGACTTCATGCTGTAACAGTAAGATTGGCTTTGCCGAAGGTTTGGTCGCTTGTTCCGACCTTGACTACGAACGTTCCAGGTTCAACAACCCACTTGTTCTCTGTCGTCCATAGAGCCAACTGGGATGACTCGACGTTGATTGTTACTGTTTGAGAGGCTCCAGGTCTATGAAGGTGACCGTCGGTCAGTGGAACGCGTGCGAATGATGCAAAGATAGACACTTACTCCAAATGAACCTTCTCGAATCCGACGAGTTGCTGATTGGGAACAACGACTGAGCTTACCAAATCGGTAACATAAAGCTGCTTCAAATATGAGCGGCGTCATCATCGAAGATATCGGATATAACGTGCCTGAACAACCTCTTGGCCAGCCACAGATCCCGTGTTATGGACAGTGACCGTGACTGAGAAATCATCACTTTGTCCAATCGTGGAGGAAGACAGGCTGAGATCGGTACTAGAGGGTAAAGTCGGTCAGGGTGAGGTTCAGATCCGAAAAAAAAAACACTGACTAGTTGAATGTTGTGTAACTCAATCCATGTCCAAAGCTCCAGAGCGGGGCCGGACTTTCAAGGACATACTATTATAATTCTTACTAAGAGATTTCTTGGATTTGTGGGGAAGCATACCTGGTGCCCAAATATCATCGTCCCGTCATCAAGCACAGCTCCAGGATCTTCTAGAGGTCGACTCCCTTTGAGATAATTATAAAAAATGGGCGTCGTTCCGACATCCCGAGGGAAAGACACGGGAAGCTTGCCTAGGAAATTCCTATCAGGACGAGAAATACGGTAGAGAATACAAATAAATACCGGATGGGTTCACAGCTCCAAAAACGATTTCAGCAAGTGCGAGGCCTCCGAGTTCTCCGGGATAGAATTGCTGGATCACCGCGTCCGCGTCTAGAGGAAAGGACCGTGAATAATGTTGTACATACGGACGTAGTGTCCAAAACGGACTTACGGGCCTGGACCCATGGCTCTGCAATGGGTTTTCCACTGACGAAAACAACAATAGTTGGCTTGCCGACAGCCTTTACAGCTTGAACCAGTTTTAATTGAGCGCCTACGAGGCCTAGGTCGTGGATGTCGACGTGCTCCCCAGTAGTGGCGTTAAGGCCTTGCCAAAGTTCAGTCTGATCTCGCGACCATGTCCCGACCTAAGATGGAGTTAGCACAACTCAAATCATAGGCAGAGGAATGAAGTACCATAACAATGGCTATGTCTGAGGATGTTGCAGCATTGACAGCTTCTTCAAAGCCACTTTCGTCATTTGACCATAATTTGCATCCCTCGGCGTAATTGACTGTTGTCGAACTGGAACTGTTACTGAGGAACTGCTTGAAACCTTCTAATGGTGTAATGCCATTCAGAGTTGCATTGAAGAAGACGTAGTCCCCAAACTGAGAGGCATATGATCAATTAGTTTTAGCTAGAAATCCGAAAGGAAATACTTACAGTGACTCGATCAGCTTGAGGGCCAATCAGAGCGATACTTCCAATGCCTTTGCTGAGCGGCAACGTGTTATCGTGGTTCTCTAGTAGCACAATGTTCTCCAGGTCCGACGCATGGAGCACTTCTTGGGATTTGGGGGTGCGAATAGTTTCGAGGTAATTCGAGTACGGGTACGGATCTATCAAAAGGGAAGGGTCAAATACTGCCGCTTTTGAATACCTGGTCACCTACTTTCAAATAAACCAAGCGTGAATTTGGTTCTCAGCAGTGTTTTAACCGTTTCATCGATGTATTTGATGTCAACTTGTCCGGCATTCACTTGGTCTACACAAGGGTGAATTACTTTTCGGGAGATATTGCTCATATCCACTCACCAACCAGCGTCAAATACGTGTAGGTTCCGCCACCCATTTCCCCGCTGAAATTCTCAACAGCAGTCTTAGCCGAGCATTCTCTTGTTTCGCAGACCTGATGTAAGGTTTGGAGTAAATCAACAGCTCCGGCATCGCTGTTGGACGAGTAAGTATAATCTGTTTGTGAGAAGTAATGACACGACATAGTCACCTAGTGACCCAGTAAGGGTAATTCCACTCGTTTCTGAGCTAAGTGAGTAAAGAGTTTTGTCAGGACAACACAAACAAGAGGAGGCTCATCAAACTCACGATATCTGTGAGCAGATCTGTACAAAGTAACCGTGTTAGACCACTTTTGCTATCAGAAGCATGAGGCACAAACGTTTATCAGCAACGGCGGCAACACCATCGTAGCTCGAGTATGCTGTCATGATACTCAGACTTTCAAGACAAGCCCGTTGGAATGGAGGAAGGTACTGCATGCGGAGATCACGTTCGCCTCCGACGACGGGAGCGAGGTTCCTGTCAAGTAGTGTCAGATGTATTGTCTCAAGGTACAGTTCAAAGAATGCCACACACAATCCAGTGATAGGGCTTCCAAATGCCGCGAAATGCTTGCAGCTTTTACGTCGGATTAGTCATTTGGTTTGTCATTAGGCCTGACCGAGGTACTTACGTCGCTTTGAAAAAAGGTCAGTTCACCGCTATTTCAGTACAATGAAAGATCAATTTACCTGCCATACGCTTGCTTCCTGTTGCAGTAACGTTTCTTCTAGCTCCATCTTGAATACCTTTGACGAAGGCCAACCCGATTTCGCCAGTTAAGTAATGGTCTTCTCCGAACCCCTCTTCGACACGACCCCATCGCAGCTCACGGCCCAAATCAAGAACGGGCGCGAAAATATGGTTGATACCGAGTCCTTCAGCTTCGTCAGAGACCACCGAGGCAACTGAAGTGATAAGTTCCCTGTTAAACGTAGCAGCGAGACCAATTGGGGAAGGGAATATAGTGCCATTGTTCGTGAAACCGTGTAATCCTATGGACACGAATCAGCGCTTTTAATCAACATCGACAGGCTGTATTAACCTTCGCTTTGGATTAGGGCAGGGATTCCAAGTGTAGTATTTTCCATTAAGTACCGTTGTCCGACTTCGACACCGTAAACGAATTTCTCGTAGGGCACAAGGTAACCACCCCATATGGAGCCGCCCTTGAGTCGCATCATCTCCTCCTGTGACAACTATTAGATACGTGAGCGATAGATTCTTGAGCTGGTATCATACCAAGCCGGTCTGATCATACGTGAGCGTGTTGTCCAGGGGGTCATCCATATCCATCCAGCCGTTGATGTCACCCTGAATTCTATTTGTGATGCTGAGGACGCGCCTGCCTTGGATAGATAGAGGCACTTACAATTGTGCAACCTTCTCTTCCAGCGTCATCCTCTCCAATAAGTCCTCAACTCGGTCCTCAATAGCCGCTTCAGGATTTTTGTAGGTCGGTAACGAGCCATCTGAGTTGGTTTGCCTGGCTTCAAGTGGGAATTTTCGTGCCTTCAACGAGGAGCCTAGCACTACTGGTGCCAGCACAAGGGTATGGAGAAGCCGCATGGAGTGGGTCGAGAAAGCTGCGCGCCCTGCTGTGGTGGCTTAAATGGCCTGTAAGGATACCCTTCAGGAAGAAGAGCGGGAATGAGTCGAAGTTTTTAAAGAAAAAACCATATGGAACACACTCGTTACACCGTACCCGTTCCTAGCAGGCGAGCAGCAGCTGACCGTCGCGGCCATAAATGCTAAGAAGTTGTTGCAATTGCGGACCGTCCGGTATGCACTTGACTGGAGCTCGAGAGGGAAAGCCGATATTTGTCCGTCAATCGACATGTTAATGAAAAGAAATTGTTATTTGGGCCATGAATGATCCTATAGCAACGGGTACGGCGTGAACTGTCGAAGGACTGAATAAAACAGGCGAGAAAAAGCACCAGAGACGCACTCAGAGATAGCGGACAAAATACTAGCTTTCTGCGGCATATCTTTTCTTCTTGCTCCACCAATCCATGGCCATGTATCAGTGTCGTTATCCATAGCGATACGAGGCAGATACGGTCGACGAACGAAACATGGAAGAGATACACAGTCCGAGATGGTGGTGGTAGTGTATAGGTGTGCCTTTGTGCGCAGACGCTCGTCATCGAAAACCGCCAAGGTGTTACATACATCACACTGGTCTCCTGGGCTAGCTGTTACATACAACAAGCCGCCATACTTCTTGAGACTATTCTAAGAACATGGATTTTAATTGTACCTAACCCTCAGAAGGATAAAGCTCGGAAGTTCCGCGCAAAATGCAAGCAAAACGTCTTGTCAGACTCTCCATCGTTCTGATGTTTATAGCGACAAGGCTTCCAAGCCATTCAAGGTGTAGAAAGGCCCACGAGGTACTTCTGATACAAAGGTTCCAGGGCAACCCCTCCCACAGCTAGAATGATTTATCCTAGAGGTGTGAGAGGTTCGCGCCAACAACACAAACAAGCGGGTAGTTGACCCTTCCACTTTGCTGAATACGTCGTATTATCGCTCGAGGCAATGTCTAGGAGGGTTGAACTGCGATTCTCGTGCGTGGGATTGCAAAAATCGACATACCGTCGTATTCCATCAGCATAGTGTCGAGATGGAGTTTCATGGCATCTAAAGGATCAAGGTATGGGTTTGACGCGTTCAGCGGTAGTTGAAACGTTGAAGGCGGGTACGGATTGGGAAAACCTAGTTGAGATGTGTTTTGGCGTCTCCACGTCGATGGTGCACTATGCTCTACAGCGGCAGCTACTGCAACATGGAAGGTTCCTGTTAGTCTTGATTCAAGACTTCCTTATCGGACGCTGCAGGTATTCTCTAATAATAAAGGTTCCTGTCAGCATTTTGAAGGTAGTAAAAACGGGCAGACGCACAACTGAGTACCGCCAAGGCACCACTCTAACAAATATGCGAACTCTTCAGCACCTGGCATCGCGCCCGTCTCTGTGCTCGCTACATGTCTGCTCCTTCATAATGTCGTTTCACGTTTCGGGAACCGCAGAGTAGTCGATGGTGGTCGAGCACCTAGAATCTCATTCCCAAAGGATTCGGAACCTGTCCACGGCAACCATGTCAGGAATCAAACGTTGAAGCTGAAGGCCCGGTAAGTGAACTTGGAAAAGCTTGAATTGCGGCTGGACTGCGACAGAATTGAGGACTCCTTGCAAGACCGCTAAGTATGTGGAACAGTGCGTATTTCAGAATTTTTGTCGTCTGGTTAAAGGGAAACAGAACACAATATAAATTGACCGACAAGCGGAGCAGGAAGTGGGCTAGCCTCCAGAATGGCCGACCAAGTTCCGGATGGTTTATTGTATCGCTCGGGAGGCAAGGAGTCGAACCAAATTCAACGTTCTGGCACAAGCCGACAACGAAGGAAAAAGCGGCCTCAGAACCTGCTCAGAACGACCTCAGAACTGCTGAAGCGCCCATTGCCAATTTGGTCAATAGTTCCCAGGGTGGCAGGCACTGCCTGCCGCAGCTTGTCTACCGTCATAAAGGGGCAAACACTCCTTGACCAGTACACTGTACTTACAGAGCTTCTTCTACTATCCTCTCTGTTCTTTTGATTGCGCCCAGCATTTCTGTAGCGCTTCTGGTTCTATTGAACAATGACGTCTGCTCAAACCCGCTCACAAAGTCGAAATGTGCCCCCCGTATTCAGGATTCCCGACCCATCTCAACCTCCTTTATATCGGATAGATCTTTCTTTACCACCAGCAGAGCGATACAAGGAAATCTGCAGGGACCACAAAAAAGAGTTACTCCAGCTAGCTCCGCTATACGACGAGATTCTCAATCTTACGCCGTCTCCTCGTCTCTTCAAGGCAGTAGCAAAGTTGATCTTGCGAAGAGTTTCATCCGGGGAAGAAAGCGACGAGATTGAAGGGATCTCGAAAGCTACTGGTATACCAAGGCATTTGGTCGTCGCTTTCAACACTTTTTTGGATCTATTTTCGGGTTGCATGAGCGGAGGAACAAAGGTTGTGGACGCCGGTCCCAGGGGGACATCGACCGGGATCGTACACTTCCGTGGGCTCGATTGGGGGATGGATGTTCTGCGCAGGTTGACAATCTCTGTCGAATATGTTCGGGATGGGGCAGTCGTTGCGAGGTGTGTGCTATTCTCGTCTTTTTGGTCTAGTATTAATAAATTATAATACTAATAGAGGCGTTACATACGCTGGCTATATCGGTGTTTTGACTGGCGTAAGGCGAGTATAGTTCGGCCCGTACCAAGATAATTGCTAAGGGAACATTGTAGAGAGGGGCTCTCTGTCTCCTTAAACTATCGTCCGACGTTGGCGTCAACGACCTCCAAATTCAATGTCTTCTCCCATTATCTTCTTCTGTTGTTGGGCTGGCGACCATCGAACTCTAGTCTATTACGAAACCTCCTCTTGTCACCTGGACCTCCACCTTCCTCCTTGCCAACCCTCGAAGCCAAGCTTGCCAAATTTCCTGGTTCACCATGTTACTTGATCTTTTGCAATTCCGAAACCATTTTTGTCATCGAAAGGGGTCTTGACCGTTCAGTGGTACACACATCCGACAACTTCCTCGCCGTCTCGAATCACGACGTGGCCATGGAGGACTGGAGTTCAGAGCGGTGGGATAAGCTGGTTAACGAGCAAAATTCACCTGGAGTTGATGCATCCATCGCCGGTGCTCGCGACCTTGTAGCTGACAGTATCGAGCGCAAGACTTGCATGTGCTCGTTATGGAACCAGCAAAGCCGGGAACGTTTGACAGTGAAAGATGTAGTAAACTGGCTACAGGTGAAGCCGGTGCTAAACGAGTGCACACACTATTCGTGCATCATGGACCCATCCGTCCCTGGGGGCGGCCTTTTGTGGGTGCGGCGGTATGATGAGCCGGTAAATATGGAGGAAAGTGAAGCGTCTAGCAACTATGCGGGTATCGCGACGGAGATCTATTCCTGAAACGTTGCAAAACGTGTCTCATAGAATAAACGACGTGCAAATTAAGCACATCTCCAAGGCTATAAGCTATTGACAATTTCTAGCTCGTTCACTCGCTCATTCGCTCATACTGGTGCCCTTTTACCAGCCTCTCCTGTGGCTTTTGGAATGGAATATATGAGACTGGAGGAGTACTATTCCAGGTACTGTGTTTACTTCGCTTGGCAGGCGCGACAGTTGGCGGCTTTCACATTTCTTGACCTGCCTCGTTCCAAAGCTGATCTCGATCTGCCATTCCCCGTATGTTGAAACTCCCCCATCTCTTCGGCTCTTCGTGTATGTCTGTATGTAAATATGTATCCAATGTCACGCCATGTACTATCAAATCCCAAATCAAGACCGAGATCTCTGGTAAAATCTCTCTAGCCGTAGACATGTCGCGACTCGTGGCGACGCGTGTCCCGATGTTTTCGAACAAGCATTTCCCATGTTTCCTCCGCTCTTGAAAAAATCCACAAAACGGTCAATGCAGCTATAGGTATGCTCAAAGCAGTTATATATGTTTGATAACATGAATCTCCGACAGTCACGCAAATAGATAACAAGCTTCTTGTGACCCCGCATGCTGTCGAGAAACATCATTTCTCTTCACGTTACCTAATGTTAATATGACCCTGCAAGGACACGAGGAGCTCGAGCGGAGATATTACTGCAGTATGTCAGTCAAATCCTATCCCATCCATCTTCGATCGCCCTAAAGTGGGAACATGTGCACCGAACCCATCTTTTACCACCCCGGGCTTGATTGGAACGCGCCTGTCTTCTCTTATAGGGTGTATAAAAGTCATGAAGCTACCGACGCCCGGTTCCTTACTCCTTCATCTAAACCATGTTTCCCGCAGTCGCCCTCACAGGTGTACTGCTGTCCACCTTCACGAGCTCTGTACTCGCAAGGCAGGCACCACTGAAGATTCCTTCCAACGAATGCGTGCGTCCCCGTACTCTCTCCTAGGCGTCCCTCGACTGACTTCTTCCCCAACACACAGTGTGATCTGCTCGCTGATTCACTACCCGGCAAAGTTCACTGGCCTGGCCAGTCGAGCTACGACGCCCAACAGTCATCGTACTACTCTGGAGAGCAAGCATCGCTGCAACCGCAATGTCGAGTGTCACCTACAAGTACATTCGACGTTTCACGGATTATGAAGATCGCTGCTAGCAACAAGTGCCGGTTCTCAGTTAGAGGTGGAGGCCACATGAGCTGGAGCGGTTCATCAAATATCGATTCATCAGGGTTCACAATCGACATGCAAGGCTTGAGAGGCGTGACCCTTTCTGATGACCGAACGGTTGTTTCTTTTGCCTCTGGGTCGCGGTGGAGAGACGTGTATAACGAGTTGACACCGTATAATTTGACTACGGTTGGTGGACGAGTCGGTGATGTCGGAGTCGGAGGATTTTTGCTAGGAGGTACGTTCTTCAATTTTGTCTCGTCCAGAAACCGGTCCTAATCCGAGTCTGGGCTCCCAGGGGGAATAGGCTTCTTGTCCGCCGAACATGGGTTCGGCAGTGACAATGTCGTCAACTATGAAGTCGTTCTGGCGGATGGCACTGTCATAAACGCAAACAACAATGAGCACCACGATCTGTACTGGGCATTGAAACTGGGGAGCACCAACTTTGGTATTGTGACCCGGTTCGACATGTCTACTATTCCGCAGGGACTGGTCTGGGGAGGTTCTCAATTCTACTCACTCAAAGATGCTCCGGCGTTACTCGAGAAACTAGTCGTCTTCACCAAGAAGCTGGGAGAAGAACCAAAAGGCTTTTACGGCCTGAGTCTAGCCTGGAATCCAGCTCAGCAGGACTACATCATCTGGACGTTACAGACATACCTAGAACCAGTTGCGTATCCTCCTCTGTGGTCCGACTTTGTCGAGCTCAAGCCGTTAGTGGACATGATGGGTATCAAGACCTTGTCGCAGATCACCGAGGAGTTCCAAGAGGCTGATCCTGGAAAGCAAGGTCGTAGTCAGTGGCTCTCGATGACATACAAGGCAAATGCCCAGTTCCATCTGGACCTTCACGCGAAAGGCATCGAGTTGTTTCAGTCACACCACCACCGACCGGGAGTCCATTGGGCAGTTTCCATCCAGCCCGTTCCCCGTAGCCTAGGTGCGGCTGCAGTTTCGAGAGGTGGTAACCCGTCTTGCTTAACGAGTAACGATGACGAGCTCTGGAGTAAGCGTTAACTTCTAGACTTCTTGCTTTTGCTGACCTCAAAAACTTTCAGTCATGCTTATCACCACGGACTGGCTTGACCCGTCGGATGATGCACCTATGAAGGCATGTTCCCAGGCACTTCTGCATTGGGCAGAAAACGAAGCACGAAAACGAGGGTTGTTCCACCCGTTCATATATATGAACTATGCGACTGGTAGTCAACGGGTGCTAGAGCGCACCACGAAGCAGTCGACCATGGAGAGGATGCAAGAAACGCAGAAAAGGTATGATCCAAACGGCATTCTGCGCAAGAGTTGGATAGGTGGCTTTAAGTTACCTCTTCAAGAGCAAGAACGTGATGTATCGGAGTTGTGATTCATATACCATACCGTAGAATACAGCTTCAAGAAAACCACGTAAAGCGCTATGTAAACGCAAGGTATCAGCCATGTCTGATGGGATATACGTCCATAACCATTCGAAAGAGGCTGTACAGACGGGGAAACGGGTCAGGCCCTAGGAATGTCCAAGCCTCTGCATATCTGTAGCTAGATTCGCGTAGCTGTCCGGGTTGCGACCATGCGTTACGAGCAGACATAATGCTGTCCAAGCGGGAGTTGGAAGAGAACGACAAAGCTTGAGGCACAAGGTTATTTGAGTCCTGGACGGGAAATATTGTACTCACATGGGCTTCACATCGCAACGTCCTCGTCCGTCGAAGGTGTAGTAGTTGTGGGCCGTTTACCTTCCCTTCCCAAGCCGGCTGCTCGCTCTGCCTCCTCGATCGTATACGCCGGCTCTCTCAGCTGTTTGCATCGTCTTTTGTGCACCTTGCTTCTCCAGTGTGATTGCAATGCAGAATCCGACTCGTAATATCTACGAAGATTCCTTAAGTTCGATTTTGATCACTAAGCTGGCTGGAACACATACTTTGCACATTCCACGCAATAATGTTGAGCTAAACCTGGTTTTTCATAATCGATAGGTTGAGCTTCCAGCGCTGCACGATTCTGATATTTCCGTTTCAGTATACACACTCAGATGAAAACGTAAGATGAGAGCTCACCTTTGGGTCAAGGTCGATGAGCTGAATTTGATCCAAGTCTTTGGCTCGAGCCTTGTAGCCAGGTCAGTTCCCATAACATTGTCCAAACGTATGTCTCACTCTTGTGCGAGTCGCTCTGTGAACATCGCGGCGTGCATTGTGAACTCTTGAGCGACGCAAGCGGCCCATCGAAGACAGAGAAAGAGAAAATTGGCGTAGCACCGCCACATACCACAAGTCACGTGCGGGAGCAATGATAATCCTAACCCTTAGTAACCCTAACTCGTCACTCTTTCGTCCTTGTTTGAATTTCGCCTTCCATCTTCCTCACAGGCTGACTTGGACAGCAAGCAAAAGAGATGGTTCATACTCTTCTCGAAGCATTAGTCAGTATACATGACTTCCCTGCTTATGTGGCGCTCAACAATTTTTTAGCCCTACTAATAGAAACAGGAGCCCATATACCAAGCCGCAATGTCTCTGATCACCCTCGGTTGCACGCCGGCCTGGAAAAATAGCAGCGACAACCTTCGGCTTCCTAACAGCGGTCTCAGATCGATGGAATCACACTTTTCTCCGTTTCCCTCCATGTCCTTATGGCGTTTGATCTGTCCAAAAAGGGTTATATACGCCTTATTGTCCAAGTTCATTGTCGTTTTGTGGAATGCCTTAACTTGAAGTTCTGTGTACTGGCCCTCAGATGCATCCAGGTACGTTGGTGGTTTCTTGGAAGAAAGAATATTCGTACATATTCAAATGTCAATCATTCAACAAGTTACCGAGAACCGAAACCTTCCTCCTATTGTAACTTCGCATGTCGCTCCAATCGTTAGTTCTCGATTATACTTCCGATGCGGATTATTCGAGTATAAATTCTTTGCGATTGAGCTTCTTGCCTTCACCCCATCCGGTCTCGTCTGTTAATCACCTCGCAGACTCTGATTCACTTCCTCAAGATGGCGGTTGAGCCCACGTTGCCGATGATGTACTGGCCCACTGAAAAGCCATTCGCTCTACTGGACATAACTACGAATGATATCAAGAGTACGCTTCCGTATCCCTCTGAGTTTCCAAGTCACTCACACCTTTGCCAGTTGCTTCTCTCGCATTCGGCTGGACATTGGGCTTCGGTTACTTTACTGCATGCCACGCAGTTCGTGAGACTCGCCGTACTCGTAGAGTCAATACCTACGTTGTTCTCATTTGGGGTGAACTTCTCGTGTGAGTTTCCATGCTTTGCTTAATCCATGATTGTACAAACCATAACTCCCGTAGGTGCTTGATCTTCGCCGTTATCTGTTGGTTATATTTGACGCATGACATTCCACCTTCGTTCTGGTTCTTCTTTTCTATTTTGACGTACGTGGTCATCGTCCAAATCGGCATCTCAGATATTCACGTTTATGTAGGACATGGGCCTTGCAAGTTCAGTTCCTTCTGCAGATTATCGTCAATCGACTTTGCATTCTTCTTCCTAGCAACAAGGAAAGGGTATGTTCGTCTTTACTCTTGCCCGTGATTGGTTTCTCATGCCAGAGCGCTTCTAGAATTGGCTTCGATACGGGGTTGCCGCTATCATCACGGCAATTAACATCTCGGTCTACAACATCTGGATTCCTGCGAAACTTCAAATCAGCCAGGAGTACCACGATATCAATATCTGGTGGGATCGGTGCGAGGTCCGTCGCTTCACTTCGCAGACACAAATTGCTTCTGATGCCGAGTTTTAGAAAGCCATATATCTTTTAGTAGACGGTCTTCTGAACTGGTACTTTATCCGTACCGTTAAGCAACGTCTCATCGTTCACGGCGGTGTACGTCTCGACATTTCCTCGCCGCAAAGGCTGCCGCTAATCCTGAGAACAGCTAAAGAAGTACAAGAAGCTCGTGCGCTTCAATACCCAAATCATCTGGATATCGTTGTCTATGGACGTTCTTATCATTGCGATGATGTCCCTCAAGAATGATTTCGTCTACATGCAATTCGTAAGTGAATCATTACTTGATATCGTGCATCTACTGACTTTTCTTCTTCGACAGCATCCAGTGGCTTACACTGTCAAGCTCAACATTGAGATGGCCATGGGTAACCTTATCACGAAGGTTGCAAAGGATACTGGTACGTTTATTCTTCTATCGCCCTGCAAGGCACATGCTCATGTAGACCCTGGACGCAGGTATCGACGTTTCTGAAGACACCACTACCGACAAGGGAGGTGTAGTCACGAACAGTACTCGATTCCAGAACACCTCCATGGGCGTCCAAGTCCAAGTCAACAGGCAACAGTTCACTGTCAAGGATGATATTGGTTAGTCCCATACTATTTCCTCGTTTGAGAGCCGTACTGAGGAACGGCCCAGAACTCGCGGAACCCGACAATACCTGGAGCGCGACGAAGGATAATCTGGATCTGAAAAATTCGTCGCCCAAATCGTCGACTGTGGATCTGTTCCCGAGGGACAAGTAATCTTATTTTTAGGTGGATGAGATTGAATAAAAGTAATATCACATGTAGACATATGTAGAGGTATTTCCGCAGTAGAACTGCAATTAGTGGAGTACAGGCATACACGATCACACCATTCGTTCAATCAATACAATCAAGTATTCCCGTCCCTTTTCGCCTGAGAGGAACACATGCTACTTGTAAGCTCGATGGGTCGATCGAGGAAACTCGGAGCGCGAGCATATGGCGAGGCCAAAAGCCTCAGGGGCGGCCTAAGGTCCTCGCGATCGTCAAAGCGGATTCAAAGGGGTCTTGGACGGGAGCCCGATAGCTAGACCGCAAGTAAACAGTAAGTGACACCCACACTGACATCCTGATCCATATCCAAGGCCACAAGAAATTCCATTCCTCCTATCCTATAATACAACCCAAGAATTACAGATATTGATGGAAACCGTCTTATCACGCAGATTTCTTGATCGGTGCGGTCCTCGGCGGAGGCGTTGGTTGCCCGTAAAAGTACGCCATCGTGGCGTCTGTATGGGTCACTGTGAGGTTGAACAGGGGGTGTGTCGCATTCTGCCGTAGTCAGTCAGCATGACCATACTGCAAATATTATAAATTCCATACCAAACGATTCTCATCCCCACCTATCATCTTCCTCTTCACCGTACCCTTGTGCTTCCTGGAGGAGTGCGCCTCGATTTCGCTCCACGATAATGCTCGTATGTAAATCTCCCGTCGTAGGTCATCATCTAAGGCATTCCCGGTTAGTTGAGTCTCGTTACGCCGCCACAGTGCCTCCAGCACGTTCTTATGCACGCTATCCGGCCCTGTCTTGTGCTGAGCATTAGAGAGCCCGGCGAGACAGTACAGTGTATGGTACGAGTCAGGGCTTCTGTGAAACGAGGCCAGGTTAACAATAGTCAGAAAGGCTCGGTAGAAGGGCTTGCTTGGGTGGTTTATCCCGGAGTCCGCCATTTGGGTGCTGTCCAGCATAGAGGATATACTCCTGAAGTGCTTCAGGGTTCCAAACGTCAGTATCAATCTCTACAGATAAGCGTGAGCTGTAGATCAACAAATGGCTAAGAAAAACTTCTCACCATCATCCGACCATTCTTCGCCATCTGCTTTGCCTTCTTCATGAACCTCTTCCTCGGCAGGATGCATCACCGCACTTCCAGCGCTGTCCAAACCTTCTAGCAGTGCAAAGCATCCGCCAACCCACCAAGCGTAACAACCATCTACGAGCTTGTTCGTGCGACCTCTGAACCCGCCCAGCTCGATTTGGGATCCTTGCATTTGGACCAACCATCGTACAAGGTTACGTGTGTTGATCTTGACCGAAGAGGAGATGAAAGGCTGCAATAGAACCCACGACGCAACAGCGCAGAAGGTATATCCACCGTGGGCTTCGCCTAATTGCGGACGTGGAGAAGAGAGGAGATCGCCTGAGGATGTGAAGAAAGGGAACGAGGCCGATGCAAATCCACCTTCGTATGTTTGACAGGATGCAATGAATTCTGGTGTTCCAGCGACTAGTTCGGATGTTAGGATGTTCAGCAGGGTCGCTACAGCGAGAAGGCAGTATATTCCACTGCAAGACGAGCGTCAGTTGCCGGTGAAGCTCGGTGTGGTAAAAAAAGGCACCCACCGGACGTCAACCTCTCCTTGCCGCGATACTGTGAAAGATCCATCGGGCTGCTTGAGTGACATGAAGAATTCATAGAGCTTCTTTCTACAAAAAGACTTAGAATATCAGTAGATCGTAATTCATATTCACTTACCTGTCGATTTGATCCCAACCCCCGTTTTCGCCTGGACTCCCGACTATTGCCAGCGAGCATACTGCAGCATAAGTAGGAAGCAAATGAGCTTCGTGTCCTGGTCCACCACCGAATCCTCCATCTGGATGTTGGCAAGCCAGCATCTTGTCGATTACGCGTCGTCTGTTTCCTGGATCCAATCCGACTTGTAATGTGCTGAAAGCTTGAAGAGTCCAAAACATTAACCAAGGCTGGCTGGCATCCTGAGAGGCATATCGAGAGGGAAATCCTTGTGTTAAATGTCGGATAAGAAAGCTGAGATGCTTTTTCCTTTGAAGCGTCGAGTCTGCTGGAGGGGCATGGGCTGCAAGAACTTCTTCTGTTTCTGACTGGACCTGCGAAGTTGGTGTCGGAAAAGAGTCGTTTGGTGTTGGTTTGGCCATAGTGAAGATTGGAGGAACAATGGCAGTCAGGTAGGGCACACAATAAGCATCAGACGGACCGGTGATGGCGATGGTCGGCCATTCTCCTTCTTGCCTTCTTGCCATGATGTCCATCTCAAGCACTCAACACGAGCATCTCAATGAACAAGTTATAAGACTGGGATATGGGAAAGCATGGAAGACGTCAGTGGAGAATTCTGTCAAGATCCCTCCCCGCTGCAGCACTGACAGCATGGGTACTAGACAGAGTCTCCGAGTCGGAGTGGCATTTTTGGACTAGAACATGGCGCGTACCACTGGTCACAATCCTTCTCTTCGTTTCCTAATAATACAATACAGAACAAAGGCAAAATCATATCCGGTATCGAGAATCAAGAGATCCGTCTTTGCAGGACGGAAATATCGCGAACAAACTTCCCGAATTCTACATTCTATCGCTCACAGCCTTCTTTTTGGACCGAATACGCTAACGGGCGCACTTGTTTGTGGGGATACGCGGGGAAGGTCACTTGTATAGCCTGTCCTCCGCTGCACCGCTAGCTGTTGGCATCTTGAGGTTGCATTCTTCGTCGACTAGCAGAGGGGTGAGTTCGCCGGATACTCTACAATGCATCCCTCGTCCAATTCTACCACAGTAGTTTACGGCTACCATACAAGCAAGGACGCCCCAAACCCATCCCCGGAATGGCGCTATCGGTTTTCCGTCATCCCTGGGCGCTGGCAAACCTTTGAGCTGGCATCGATGAATCTTGTTCCATTCCAGGCTCGGGAAGCACGGAAGGCGCACAAAACATTTGCATCACTTTGACTGCCAGTGGCTTATGCATCCTCCGACAAACATCGCAGTCAATCCCAAAGGGAACAGGATCGAGGAGTATAAAAGTCAGCTTCAGTCCACTTTCATAACTCACTGGCTCACGGTTTTTCTCAAGATGCAACTGAATAATCTTCTGCTTCCTATTCTCTTCGCCTCCATTGGCCTGGTCAATGCTATCAACGGTGATGGTCAGTCTTTCCCGGTCGCTTGATTCCTTCACTTTGGTTAACCTTTGTTCGTCTCGCAGCTACCTGGTATCAACCTGGGGGAAACTATGGTGCTTGTGGTGCAAAGAACCAGAACTCTGACCTAGTCGTCGCGCTGCCCAAGGGCAAGTACGCCAACGGCAGCAACTGCCGGAAGCATATCAATGTACACTGTAGGTTCCGACTCCTTCTGTATTTATCTCGTTTCTCATAACCCATGCTTTGCAGACAAGAACAAGGTCGTCGATGTCACTGTCGCCGATCTCTGTCCCGGTTGCGGTCCAAATGACATTGATCTTACTGAAGGAGCGTTCCGCAAACTCGTACGTCAATTCTTAATCCAGGAGCTTTGCTTGGTTTCATGATTCTTAGGCAAATCTCGATGTTGGACGCATTAAAGTCAACTGGGACTTCAAGGGCGGGCTCCAGCTGTTGGATGAAGTGGAAGAGGATATGCCAGTTGATACCAAGGTCACTGGTGATGGTAAGCACGACGAACTAGTTTCTTCGCTTTTGTCACTAACGCATGCACTCACAGCGACGTGGTACCAGCCAAACGGAGGCTACGGTGCTTGTGGTGCCCCTAGTAAGAACTCTGACCTCGTGGTAGCGCTCCCTCAAGGACAGTACGCGGGCGGTAAGAAGTGCTGGAAACACCTTGGTGTGCATTGTCAGTCTATGTATTTATCACTTGTTTTCCTCCGCTGATTGAAATGTACTTCTGACAGATAAGGACAAGTACGTTGATGTCACTGTTGTCGATCTTTGTCCAGGATGCGGGCCCAACGACATCGACCTGTCTGAGGGGGCGTTCAAGAAACTAGCGAGCTTGGGTACGGGAAGGATCAAGGTCACTTGGAACGTGCTGGGTGGTATCCAGCTCTTGGATGCTGTTGACTACGAAGAAGAGGCCTCCTATGACTATGAGGACGAGGAGGAAGCTTATGCTGTCGGCTTCCCTTCTATCAACGCTATCACTGGTGATGGTGAGTGCATCCCACCCCCTTTGTACTGCTCTTCCTATTCACTTCGTGTGCTCGTTCAGCTACCTGGTACCAGCCCAACGGCGGATACGGAGCCTGCGGTGCCCCAAGCAAGAATTCCGACCTCGTCGTTGCGCTCCCTCAAGGTCAATATGCAAATGGAAGCAAGTGCTGGAAACATCTCAATGTACATTGTATGTCTATATTCCTTTAGGTGCCGCAAGACGTTGGCTAACAAGCGAGGAAACAGACAAGAACAAAGTCGTAGACGTGACTGTGGTCGATCTGTGCCCAGGATGCGGACCAAATGATATTGACCTGAGTGAAGGTGCTTTCCGCAAACTGGCAGGGCTCGATGTTGGAAGGATCAAAGTTACTTGGGAGGTCAAAGGCGGGTTGAGGCTTATCGAGCAAGATAGAGGTTATTGAAGGTGCGTGTGTGTTTCGTCGTTCGTGCTGAATTGAACGCATGCTGACGAAACTGTCTACCGTTCAGATGAATAATCTATAGGCTATAGAGCTATAGTAGAATGTTTTAATATATGAAAAACCAGTTCTTTTCAAGTTGGCGCAACCACGGACTCGTTTTTTGTGGAACCACTGAAACCGATAGCTGGCGGAGTAGTACACCGGAAGGCTGTTACTTATCTTGGCAATCACAGACAGCCGGATCGGTTCCTTTTGTTCCGCTAGGCGCTGCTTTGGCTGTGCATAGTCTAAGTTATGTTTTCGATGGCTTTCCGCCGTGATCACGGGGAAACGACTATGGGATCTGAGACCTGAGGCGTGAGTCTTTTCGAGGCTGAGTTCAAAAATCATCCGCGCTTCCAGTCTGCTCCCCTCATCCATCGACTTATCCAAATGGCAGAAATCACGAACAATGGCGGCAACGCACTACAGGCACTCGTGGACGGATTAAAACTAAAGATGGAACTTGGTATGTTTTACCGCGTCGCGGGTGGTGTCTGTGGGTTCCAACAAAGAGTGGTGACTCGCGACGACAAAGTTGTGAGGATGGTAATCAGCGGAAAGGCGTCGGCAATAATGTTGCCCGAGTCGGCCCCTCAAGTGCGTTCATCGTGCAACGTACGACCATTCACTTGAGTAATTGCAGAACACCCCGAGTGCTCGTCCAATCTTGTTCGTCGAGCTTAGTGCTCCTATGGATTCACCGGCTAATAGGCGTCCTGTCGGAGAGGTCCTCCAGGACTCGGAGGACGTCGCCTTCATGCAGCAGCTTGAGCTGATTGCGGAGCTCGCAACTTTATTTCAGCATGGTTTTGGGAACATCGGCGCAAGTGGATCACAGAGTTTATCTGATACATGGCGCTAAAAGTTTGTACATACCCACTAAAGACTTTCAAAGGAACGTGGTGGTCTCCGGAAAATCCTAGAAATCTATGCATTGTCATCACTGAGGACAGCAAAGTACGTCGCAGTCAATTTGAAGTTTCGGTTTCAACTTTCACGTTCAATCCCACTCTGCTTAGATGTTTGTCGGCGGAAGCGATGTCACCCCCAGGCCACATCCTTTAGGGCAAAGTGAAATACCACGCGTACGTAGGTGGGCAAAAAGCCTATTTGGTTCTACAATCAAAGTAGAGGTCCAGATGAATCGTAATGTCGAGATCTTGGGGGACGGTATGAGCCACGTGAGCCACATCGCTTTACTGCTCCAGAAGTGTCCTCATTCGTGCCGCTAGGAGTTGACAATGGAGGTAATTCGCTGTGACGTCCTGCAAGAATGATGTAGACTTCACAGTGCATGTTGCCTTTGAAATAAATGTACAAAGATAACCTCATTTAAACCTAGCCAAGCAATCCAGAAGCTCGCTGTAATGCACCCACACATTCGGCCCGAAGCTCATGAACGACATCCTTTGAGAAGAACGATCATCAGTAGTCGATACTTACAGTTCCTAAACCAACTGTACTCACTTCTGCAGGAACAATCGAAGCCGAAAGCCCAACCCCAGCCCCAGCCCAAACAATCAACCTCGAAGTCTCTCCCTTTTCCTTGCTTTCGTCATACCTCCTTAACCTGTCCTCGAATCCCAATCCCTCATCCACATCTGTAATAATATCATTAACCAACGCTCTCCCGTCATGCTTCTCGGGCCATCCCATCGTCCGACCCACTTCATCAAATGCTAGTGTCCGCCTGGTCGAATTGATAAGCCCAGCTTTGAGTAAAGCGTCTTTGTGAGCAGAGCTATAGATACACTCGTTTGTGAAGAGGAATCGTGTTCCGAGGACGACGCCGTGTGCGCCAGCAGTGAGGAGAGCAGCGACTTGGGCGCCGGCGGAAACGCCCCCTGCTGCGATGATGCTGGGGCTGTCTGGACCCGAGGGTACTGCGGTAAGGACGGCTTGGAGGAGTGTTAAAAGTGGAGGAGCGTCTGCACGTCCGTGACCGCCTGCTTCGATTCCTGTTATCCAGCGCCTGTCAGTCTAGGCTCTGGTGTCATGAATAAGATACTTATACCGTACCTTGAGCAACAACAACATCCACCTTCCACTCATTCGCCGCTACGAGCGCGTCCTCAACCGTTCCAACCATCACAAACACAATCGTTTTGTGTCCGTCCTCTCGCTTTGAATCATATGCACGTACTTGAGCGATATACTTCCCCAGATCGTCACCGAACGCGAACCATAGTGCAACAGGTTTCTCTTCGAGGATCGCTTCTATACGGGGGTCGTCTGAGATTTCGGTTTTATCAAGGATCCAACCTATCAGCCCAATTCCGATGGGGACTGGGTCACCTGGGTTGATGCTGAGCAGAGTTCGGGCTTCTTGGAGATTGCGTTTCAGCTCTTGGGAAGAGTAGAATCCTAGGAATATCCTGGTCAGGAAAAAATCATCTGTGAAGTGTGGAAAGTTTAGGTACTTACCGGCACCCATGAACCCGAATCCTCCTGCTTGAGTTACAGCGCTAGCAAGGTTTGCTGTAGCAGCAAACGCCATGGGAGCTGATATAATAGGTAACTGGACATCTGGACGGTAGTCAGTACACGGTTCCGAAGTTGTAAGTGATGTCGACCGTACTGAGTAACTTGGTCAGGGGGGTGTTGATGATAGCCATTTTGTAGGTCATAGTACCACTCAGAGACCTTTATATGGCGAAAAATGTTCATAGTAAAGGGCGTGACCGACGTTCCCAGGTACTAAATTAGCATGGCCGCCCATACTTATGAGAATAAAGCAAAGGTCATTGGGTATCGATGATGGCGCTATGATAGACATATATTTGATGAGTACATGATACGACGGAGATTCGTAGGGTACAACATACATATAGAACGATATCATGAGTCCAGAGCTCTTCGCTTCGCCATCCATTCCTTCGCTCGAGCTCGCCTAGCCTCCTTCTCCGCCTCTATTGACTCTTGACTCTGCTTTTCCTCACCTCGCTCATACTCATTCTCGCCAACCTCGGATGTAGCCCGAGCCTCGTTCTCAATCTCTCCGACGGCGCCCGCCCCATCTTCCTCATCACTACTATCCCCATAGTCCCCTAAACTCCCCAAGCCCGGCGCTGACTTTCGCTTCCTCTCTTCTTCTTCCTTCTCCAACTCCATCCTCAATTTCGCCTTGATAACCTGCCATGACCTACTCCACCTTCCGCGTAGAAACGCAAACCGCTTATCCGCACCATGGTTCGCCAGTATCCTCATTTCCAGCTGTGCTGGGTTGGGTGAGGACAGGATATGTTTCGCTGTTCGGCGCATGAAGTCTTTTTGGGGTTCCTCGGGCTGAAATCGTGTTAGCGCATAGGTATGGGTGTATAAGTGATAATGAGATAGACAGACCTCTTCGTCACTACCACCCCAAACATCTTCGGCGGTTACACCATCTTCATCCATCCGGGCTTTGAGTCGTGCTTCTCGACTTCGTTCAATGTCGCGTCTTCGTTTATCGCGTTTGTAGTCTTCGATTTCTTCTGGGGTTAGGAAGAACGTGTCTTCGGCGTCCGAAGGGAGGTCAGACCAGCCATCCGAGTCCGAGTCGTTGGTTGGTGCCGATGCGGGTTTCCAGTCCTTCTGCGTGGATGCAAAACTATCGCGATCGAGGAGAAGACGCGCGTCGTATCTGTGAGCAGGATGTAAGTTTGGTATAATCTTCAAAGAGAAGAGAAAGAGAAATGCATAGAGCTATAGTGTATCTCTGTCTTAAATTTTGTCTTCAGTCTCGGTTTATGGCTAGAATTGTGAAGTTTGAATTGCATTGCATAGAATTAGCATACCTATCTACCCAAACCGCATCTTTCTCTTCCTCTCCTTCCTCATCCACCCCCTCATCATCTTCTCCGGTAAATCTCCTCGAAACAACTTCCCCACCCCATCGTATCAGCCCACTTCCAACAGTTGCCTCAGAGACCTCGAGAGATTTAGCTGCGACCAGTGCTTGAGGACCGCGTACGATATCCGCTTCGTGGGCTTGTATGAACAACGCAGGGTCCGGTTCTCCTTCGTGTCGGGCGTGCCGATGTTCGAGTTCCGAGTGCTTGCGTTTACGAGGATAGCTTGAGCTTGAGGACATGGTGGTGCGATGATAAAGCCGACACAACCAATTGCCTTTCGGAGGTAGATGATCTGATGCTGATATGGAACGCGTGCTCCGCTCCGTGACATATTTTGTCCACATGGGCTATTTTCTTGTGGTTTGATGGCGTAGTGGTTTCCGCCGCGAATTCCTCTATATTTTTCCCCCAAGGCCGGAAGTTCAATTCCTCCAGGCTGCATTACACTTTTTACACCGTGTGCGAAGCACACGCCCCCGCCGAGGGTGAGCCCGTCGCACACAGCCACTGAGGGTTAGGACCGGCGCTTGCGGCGGGCTAACCCTCAGTGGCGTGCGATGGGCTTACCCTCGGCGGGTTAGGTTAGGGGTTCGGGGTTAGCAGGGGGGGTGCAGGGGGGGAACGCCCCGCAAGAAGGGTTAGGGGTATGAGAATATGTATAAGGGGGGGTGCGGGGGGGAACGCCCCGCGGTTAGGGGTTTGGAAGTTAGTGGTTAGGCTGTTAGAACTGGTTAGGGTTACGGGATCAGCCCGATAAAGGTCTTATCAGTTATCTCCGAAAGGCAATTGGTTGTGTCGGCTTAGTGTTCTGGTGGTGCACGGCTAAGCAGGAGGCGTGTGCGTGAGAATTGGACCGAGTCCTCATAAGCGGCCAGCCCAGTGAGCAGGTTGCTTTCGGACCACCACCTGGCACCATCGTCAAGATTCGTCGTGGGTGTGGACCACCCTACTTCTCTTTTTCTCTTCGTGGTACCGGAGGGCAGTCGCTTGGACTTGGTGTGCCACGTCTACTCGAGCACACGTATCGATCATCTTCGTAGTCTTCCCTAGGCAGACTCAATCACTCGTACATCGTTGGACTATGGATCGAGCATAGTTAGTACTCGTCAAGACATCCTCAAAATTGCACGACATACAGAGACATCTATCGTCGATGTTTATTCGGCCATCGGTCAACGCACTCGCACTATTGTATTTCGAGCATATTTACAATTTTCCGGGCATAGTCGAGCTCAAGTATCGACAAAGATGCCGTGCTATATCTCAGCATCGGCGTCTCCGACTCACTGGTACCTCTTGCCACACTTTGTTGTCCCTGTTCAATGGACGGCAGGTGGCAATGTCGTGGGCAATTTCGGGCTACTATATACGATATCGATCGCAACTCGGGCTGGGTGGAGGGGGAAACTTCTCCATCAATACTTTGGGGACGCTTGCTTTCGTACGTGGTACCTTATCGTTGGATGCCTATGTAGGTGTCGTCGATGATAGGTGCCTCCCTGATATGAGGGAGCAAAAGTATAGTGTATCTCCACCCTTGTATGTGTTCGGCCTTTACGTGGCACAAGGGATAAGTACCTGCCTTGGTAGGGAAACTAACGAACACTCATGTATGCGTTGAGGTGACGAAGAAGTCTGGAAACGGAAGGTGGCCATGTTCTTGGGGATTAGTCTTACTTTACTTCAACTACGTTTAGACCTTATGCTGTACCCACAAGGACATTCAACGCCACATCTCGTTCGTCTACCCCAATGTATTCGTCATCTAATCAGAGTACCGTACATGCTAGTAATCCAAACCCTTGGCGTTTACCCAAGGGGCGGTCACTAACGCAATTACCAGGTGCCAACTCCCCCCCACCACCCAGCCATCAAATTTCCTTTTTCGATCGTGACACATAGTGACAGAATGTGACAGAATGTAACCATATAGCTTATCTTTCATCGATGTCCATAGAACACGCTCTCCTACTGTAGTTGTATCCTATACTGTTGACTGGTACTCTCTGGTTCTCCCTCTTCCGCACTCCATGCTCTCAAGTTACCGAAGGGAAGACATAAGGCAACTAAACCCATTGATTTTTCGTTCTCTGGTGTTGGCGTTGCACGTAAGTATTTATGACCATTGACGCCGCCGCGCAAGGACTTCACGGTTTGCAGCCCATCTGTAAAGCTCGAGCTCACTCTCAGTGCAAATACAGAGAGCTTTATGCGACACAGAGATAAGATTCGATGTCGTGGATTAAAGGAAAAGATAGACGCCAAAAACTAACCGAGATTCAATGGTGCGTGCATTATATCCATAATATATTCATTGATTTTGTGCTCATCGGACACTCAGGTCACAGAATTGCCAGTCAATTTGGGAGCTGCGATTATGCATTAGTAGCTTGGAATTCAAACGAAGACGTTCACGATTTACCTTGTCCGCGGGTCTTATTCAATTGAATACCTCACCTCTGGGTGTCCAAGTGCCACTATCCCTGGCCTTTAGTATACAACACTTTATGAGGACCATGACGCTCCAGCTATTCCGAGTCACTTATAATAATCATTATTGGGAATATGGCGATCAATGGACATATTACGCATTCCAATGTCATAAAAATGCTTCTCTGTCACGGAAGAATCTGAAAGATGGATAATGGAACATACATAGTTCACTTGCGACCCCAAATACGACCGCGAGCATGTTCGAGATCATCTAGCATGTCGTTCAAATATTGTGTTGACGGATACGCACATCAGAGGCGTATAAAATTCGTTGAGCTTGTTGCATGAAGAAATAGATATACAACCAATGATTCTACGTACATTTTCATACGTTTGTGCCTTTATGAATACAAAACCACTGCAAGACATGATAGTAGGACGAGCAAAGTTTGCGTGACACTCTGGTACCCTGGGAAAACCGAAAAAGGAAATTTGATGGCTGGGTGGTGGGGGGGAGTTGGCACCTGGTAATTGCGTTAGTGACCGCCCCTTGCGTTTACCCGTTCGTGTCGGGCCCGCTACTTGGGCTTTCGGCCTGTCCTGTCAACGCCCCAGGTGTGAAACATCCACAATGTTGGTAACGAAATGAAAGTAAAGAGTACACGATGTACATAATAGCTTTGAAAGCATAACAAAGCTGTAGAGCTCTTATTCGAGCTGCCGCCGAGCCTCGTCATCCATCTTGAATCCGTGAATCGCATACCGGCAGTGCGAGGTGAGATGGGTCAGCAAGTGAATGAGGTGTACGTTCGGCAGTTGACAATGTGACCGTACATGTGTGGTTGTTTCAGCTTGGCTAGTAGCTATGGCGGCGCTAGCTGTTCTTGCGATGGTATAAATCATGGAAGGCCTGGAAACAGAATCGTTATCAGATCTCGTTCTTCTCTCGAATAAGCACCTCTCTCACCGCCATGATCACCTTGTACGACGTCGGCCCAGCTACAAATTCAAGCGAGATTTCGCTTTCTCCTCATGTTCGGAAGGCTAGGTAAGGTTTTGCCTTATCTTGATTCGCCCTCGACTGACCCATGCGCGCAGGTACATCCTCAACTACAAAGGCATCCCATACAAAGTCTCCTGGGTCAACTTCTTCACTCTCGAAGAAACCGCCAAGTCAGTCGGAGCTGCTCCTACCGGCGTTCGCGCAGACGGTACACCAAAATACACCGTCCCATTCATCGTCGATTCTTCCACTGGCGCTGCCGTCTCCGATTCATACCGTATCGCGGAATACCTCGACAAAACCTACCCAGACACCCCAAGTCTCGTTCCGAAGGGTACGGAAGGCCTCCAATGGGCGTTTGGGGATGCAATCCTTTTGAGGATCATACCGATTTTCGGGTTGGTCAGGCCGTTGATGGAGAAGGCTAACAGCAAAGAGTTTGTGAAGGGTATTGAGAAGGCATATGGGCCACCGATGCCTCCAATGAGTGAAGAGCAGAAGAAGGCGACGTGGGGAGTAGTAAAAGCTGCGCTGGACGATATCAGCAAATATTACAAGGAAGGACAGGTGTTTTTGACGGGGGACAAACCGATTTACGCCGATTTTTCGTTTATCCCGATTTTTGGCCTGGTCAAGACCTTGTTTGGAAGTGATAGCGAGGAATGGAAGGAGATAGCTAGTTGGAATGGAGGAAAGTGGGCCAAGATGTTGGATGCAGTACAGTACAAGTCGACGGAGGTGGTGTAACAATATTTAGACGCCCAAGCGCCGCGGCGATCACGAGCATACTTTTGTTCGGCAAACTTCTTGAATTTGAACCACCATGGCGGCTACCTCTCTTGAGGAGTTCTTCACCGACGATGCTTTCAACAAAACCACGAGGGCCAGTTCTCACTCAATCGACTACTCGGTGGTACCCTTTCGTCGGATGCCTGCGTAGGCATCGTCGACGGCAGGTGCACCGTGCAGCCTCCCTGATACGAGGGAACATAATTATAGTATATCTCCACCCTCGTATTTGCTCGGCACAAGGGATAAGCATCTACCTCGGCGGGGAGAAGACTTGTATTGGGGACGTATGGAGTCGTGGACAGGCAGGCTTGGCGTTGGAGCACATCCAGACTCAGGAGCTGCACCTACTTAGAATGCCTTCAGTTTATATGCGTATTCGGTGTCTAGTCAAATGTTGGTGATCAGAACCGTTTGCGTTTATCCGTTCGCGTTAGGTATCTAGATGCCTGTCTGTCAGAGCCTAGATGCATGAGCGTTGTTTACGCATCGTCTATTATGGTGATATTTTGTGGTACGTTATATGCCTTGCAAGCACCGTATCGTCAAGCTGGTTATAGTATACCAGTCTGCATATCCCGTTTATCCGTTGAACGGAGGATTTTGCTGCTTGTACTAGGTCCTGTCAGCGCCTGTGTAAGCATGTCAAAGGAATGCGTAAACGCATCAAAAACTTTCTAATCAAATTGAATAGCACCTACGCCGTAGTAGTGACGGTTTTGGAAATCCGCCGACGCCCATAGGACTCCCCATACAATCCCGCAGTTAACGCAGTCAAAAGCTAGATGCATACGAAGTGAGATGGTTCGGCAAGTGGATAAGGTGGACGTTCGGCAGCTGGTCGTGGCCATGATTGTGTGTCTTGTTAGCTGGGTCTCCATGGGTTCTTGCAATGGTATAAATCCTGAAAAATCTGGAAGCAAAATCATTATCAGTCTCGTTCTTCCTTCTACACAGAATAAGCACCTCTCTCACCACCATGATTACCTTGTACGACGTCGGCCCAGCTACAAACTCAACTGAGGTCTCAACTTCTCCTCATGTTCGGAAGACTAGGTAAGACTACCTTGACAATGATTCGCTGTCCGACACTTTACTAACTCAAGTCCATAGGTACACCCTCAACTACAAAGGCATCCCATACAAAGTCTCCTGGGTCAACTTCTCCAATCTTGAAGAGATCGCCAAGTCAATTGGAGCAGCTCCGACTGGCGTCCGCCCAGACGGTACACCGAGATACACCGTCCCGTTCATTGTCGACTCTTCCACTGGCGCTGTCGTTTCCGATTCATATCGTATCGCGGAATACATCGATAAGGCCTACCCAGACACCCCACGTCTCGTGCCAGAAGGGACTGGAGGCCTCCAATGGGCATTTGGGGATGGAATGCTCGCGAGGATTATACCGATTTTCGGGTTGGTAAGGCCTTTATTGGAAAAGGCTAATGACGAGATATTCGCGAAGGGCGTCGAGAGAGTGTATGGGCCTCTGGTGCCGATGAGTGACGAAGAGAAGAAGGTGACTTGGGGAGTAGTAAAGGCTACGCTGGATGATATCAGCAAATATTACAAGGAAGGACAGGTGTTTTTGACTGGGGATAAACCGATTTTTGCGGATTTTTCGTTTATCCCGGTTTTCTTTTGGGTCAAGGTATTGTTTGGAAGCGAGAGTGAAGAGTGGAAAGAGATGGCTAGCTGGAATGGAGGAAGGTGGGCTAAGATGTTGGATGCAATACAGTACAAGTCGACGGAGGTGGTGTAACAATATTTAGACGCCCAAGCGCTGCGGCTGGTTACGAGTGAAGATTGATTTCATCCTCCAAAAAAGGAAGTTCCTCCGGTGCGGCCGGAATCTTCTGTTGAATTCGAACCACCATGGCAGCTATCTTGCTTGAGGAGCTCTTAACTAACGATGTCTTCAACGACCATAGACTAAAGACAATTCCAGAGGATGAAGAAGGAGAAATTCGCAGCAGTGGAAGTCTGCGTAGGCATTGTCGATGGCAGGTGCCTCCCTGGTACGAGGGAACAAAATTAGTGTATCTCCACCCTTGTATTTGCTCAGCACAAGGGATAAGTACCTACCTCGGGGGACAAGCTAACGAAGACTTATATTAGGGACGTGTGGACAGGCAGGCTTGGCATTGGAATACGTTCAGACCTTGTAGCTGCAGCTATTCTGCGTATTCAATGTCTAGTCAGATGTTGGTAATCAGAACCGTTTGCGTTTATCCGCTCGTGGTCATCTAGCTGTCTGCCAGAGCCTAGATGCACTGGCGTTGTTTACGCGTCGTTTATTAGCTGAGCTATGGTACACCAATCTAAATATCCCGTTTATCCGTTATGAAAGAGAGGACTTTGCTGCTGCTATCAGTGCATGTGTAAGCATGTCAAAGGAATGCGTAGATGCATCAAAGACTTTCTGATCAAATTGAATAGCACCTGCGTAGCGATGGACTTGGGAAACCCGCTGACGCCAAAGGGCTCCCCATACAATTCCGTAGTTATCTCAGTCCAAAGCCAGATGAATACGTCCGGTAGTTGGTCGTTGCTATGGCATTGGACGTGTGTCTTGGAAGCTGGGTCTTCATGGGTTCTTGCGGTGGTATAAATCCTAGAGTAAAATCATTATCAGATCTCGTTCTTCCTTCTACACAGAATAAGCTCCTCTCTCACCACCATGATCACCTTATACGACGTCGGACCAGCTATTAATTCAACTGAGATTTCAACTTCTCCCCATGTTCGGAAGATTAGGTATGTAAGACTATCTTGATTCGCCATCCGACACTTTACTAGCCCAAATCCATAGGTACACCCTCAACTACAAAGGCATCCCGTATAAAGTCTCCTGGGTCAATTTGTTCAATCTTGAAGAGATTGCCAAATCAGTTGGAGCAGCTTCGACTGGCGTCCGCCCAGACGGTACACCAAAATACACTGTCCCGTTCATTGTCGACTCTTCCACCGGCGCTGTCGTTTCCGATTCATATCGTATCGCGGAATACCTCGATAAAGCTTACCCAGACACTCCACGTCTCATTCCAGAAGGAACTGAAGGCCTCCAATGGGCATTTGGGGATGGAATGCTCGCGAGGATTATACCGATTTTCGGTTTGGTCAGGCCTTTACTGGAAAAGGCTAATGACGAATTATATGCAAAGGGTGTCGAAAGAGTGTATGGACCTCTAGTTCAGATGAGTGACGAAGAGAAGAAGGCGGCATGGGGAGTAGTAAAGGCTACGCTGGACGATATCAGCAAATATTACAAAGAAGGACAGGTGTTTTTGACGGGAGACAAACCGATTTACGCCGATTTTTCGTTTACCCCAATTTTCTTTTCGGTCAAGGTGTTATTTGGAAGCGAGAGTGAAGAGTGGAAAGAGATGGCTAGCTGGAATGGAGGACGGTGGGCCAAGATGTTGGATGCAGTACAGTACAAGTCGACGGAAGTGGTGTAACAATATTTAGACGCTCAAGCGCGGTCACGAGATGTGTTGTAAATTGATTTGTTTGTTTGGCAAACTCTTCTCGAACCACCATGGCGTCTCGGCTACCTCGCTTGAGGAGCTCTTCACCAACGATGCCCCCAGGAGCCAGTTCATCTCTCAAACGAAAGGCAATTCCAGAAGAAGATGAAGAAGATACAGAAATTGTCCGAAACCCCAGAAAATTCGCAGCAGTCGGTACAAATGGTCCCATTCGTCCCCCGAAACCACCACTTCAACCATCCAAAACTGCCACAAATCTTTCAAAATCTTCATCGACCTCCAATGCGCCTAAACCTCTCACTAAACCGCGAGCGCCAGTTCTCACTCGATCGACTACTCGAGGAACGAGTGCACCACCCGCTCAACCTAGCATGGCCAGTAGCCGTCCAGGTCCATCATCCAAACCACTCACACGCAACGTCTCCGGTCCCACTCGAACCGCTGCAGGTCGCAGTTCTTCCGATGACAAACGGTTCAACGACATCCACGCCAAGCTAACTACCCTCGAAGCAGCACGAGCCGCCGACACCGCCCGTGTAGACGCCCAACTCGACGCTGAACGTACCAAACTCGCCGAACTTCAAGAAAACCACCGGAACATGTCCCAACAACTCGCTGCTGCCAAAGATCTCGAGCTCACACGTCGTGCAGAGCTCAACATTGCCAGTGACGAGATTGATAATCTGAAAAAGAAACATGCGAGGGAGATGACGGATTTGGAGTTGGATCTACAGAGGAAGGAGAGATTGTTGAGGGAGGCGAATGAGGATCTGAGGCTGTGTAGAGGAGATTTGGAGAGAGAACGTGAGACCGTGGAGGCGTTGAAGAAGACAGTGGCGAATCAGTCGAATGCACAGCTCACACTCTCCACTGAAAACCATTCTTTGCAAACGCAGAATACGGCCCTGCAGGCAGAGATTGACGCTTATGCACGCAAGGTGCAAGAGTTGAGTCTCAAGCTCGAGTCTACAGAGAAGCAGATGGCGGAGATGAAGGAAGAGGCAACGGAGAGCGAGGCTGTGAGGAGGAAACTGCATAATATGGTGCAGGAGCTTAAAGGCAATATCCGAGTCTTCGCTCGCGTTAGGCCAGTATTGCCTTCGGATTTGTCTAGCGCGACGGAAGACCTTGCGGTTGCCAAGGCAGAGTTGCAGGCCAACATGTCTTTTCCTGATCGAAGGGACCACAAGGAGATTGTCGTCACCTCCTCGAGTGAGAGTGCGACTGGTCAAGAGCGTATCGAGCATTACAACTTTTCATTCGATAGGGTAAGTTCTCGTCCGGCTCCCGTGTATCTTTTCTTACCCCCAAGCGCTTAGGTCTTTGAACCCGAATCCACACAAGCAGAAGTATTCGAGGAAATCTCTATGCTTGCTCAGAGCTGTATCGACGGTTACAACGTTTGCATATTTGCTTATGGCCAGACAGGGTCTGGGAAATCGTTTACCATGGAAGGTGGTCCCGTACGTGCGCCTAGCGTTCTTCTAGTGTCTTTACTGATGTTTAACGGCAGACGGAGACCACGCAGGGTATGATTCCCCGTGCAGTCGAGCAAGTCTTCCGCGTATCCCAAGACCTCAAATCCAAAGGCTGGGAATACACCATGGAAGGTCAATTCCTCGAAATCGCAAGTCTGTTCTTTACCCTATTCAGACTAATACTCACGCAGTCTACAGTACAACGAAACCATCAACGACCTCCTCGGTAAAGCTGATTTCGACAAGAAAAAACACGAAATCAAACATGACCCCAAATCACTCACGACGCGTGTAACGGACCTAACGGTCTTACCACTCCAATCACCCAATCAAGTTCGTTCCCTACTCGCCTTGGCTCAATCTCGGCGGTCAGTAGCCTCGACGTTAATGAACGAACGCTCGTCGCGTTCACATTCCGTATTCACCTTACGGATATTCGGCGTCAATGACCGGACGGGTGAGAAATGCGAAGGAGCGCTGAACTTGGTTGATTTAGCTGGGAGTGAGAGAATAAGCGTTAGTGGAACTGGAGGTGATAAAGAAAGATTGAGAGAGACGCAGAGTATTAATAGAAGTTTGAGTGCATTGGGGGACGTTATTGCTGCGCTTGGGGAGAAGGGGGATAAAGGAGACAAGCATATTCCGTATAGGAATTCAAAGGTACGTTTACCCTTGGTGTAAAATGCACGGGTGTTGATGCGCAAGCTTTGTAGCTCACGTACTTGCTGCAAAATTCGTTGAGTGGGAATTCAAAGACTTTGGTATGTCGGATTTGGTTTTCTGTCTGTGTTGTCGCGGTACTGATGGTGTATGAATTGTGTTGTAGATGGTTCTCAACCTCTCGCCCCTCAACGCGCATTTGAATGAGTCGTTAACTTCATTGAGGTTTGCTACCAAGGTGCGTTGAGCGTATCAGCTTCTTGGGACGCGAGGCTGACATTAAACATTTGTAGGTGAACAATACAACGATTGGGACTGCGAAGAAGCAGACGAGGAGTTCATAGAGCGTAACGGTATATGTATCTTACCACTCACCGTTGTCATCACACTCACTTCATCGGACTCACGCTTCCATTGTACATTTGGTGTATCTATCTTATCCCCGCATTAGTCGAGGCATGGTGTATATTTAATAGGTCCTTTTCTTTTTGTAGACTTTGGGGGCTAGAGGGAGCCTAAAGGCCACGTCTGGCAGACTGGGCCGAACGGTTTTTGCGGGCTGTCATGGGCGCTTATTTGCTGTTAACCCCTCTGCCCACGACTCCCGTCATCAAGCATCGCTGATCAAGTTTTGTTCGAGCTGTCACTCGAGTTGGAATTCTCATTGTCAAGACGATGATATCTCAATCGTGCCCCTGGCCTAACAATTCTATCAAGATTCAATATTCAATCTTTACAGGTTCCACGGCTGTTACGGGAATTACGATGGACGTACTTGTGCTTTAGACTCCTGGGACACGATGCTGTTGAAAGGATCTATGGCTTGACTCTGGGTTAGGATTGGTGTTACTTTCTTGAATAAGGTGTGTGCATCCAGCTTCTCTGAAAAGGAGTCGTCCATTGAAAAGTAGTCCGACTTTATGTTAGAGGTGGATTGTTGGCTTTCTCTTTGGATCGGCGGTACCGGCGAAGATTTGAAGACATGAATCCTCGATTCCTATCACTCCTCTGGTTACCTTCAGGGTACTAGTGCGTCGAAAATATAACTCAGCCTCAAAGCTACATGAGGTATTTCCGACTTGGCAGGTGAGAAGACACTCGTTATCGATTATCTCTGGTTTCTGGTTGGCCTCTAGACTAAGACTATTGCGGCCGATACTCCACCCAACACATTCGCAGCGCTCATCATTTGTTTTCGACAGATAGATCTAAAACACCCTTTTTTTTAAAAAAAAAAAAAAAAAAAACAAACAAAGTACAGCACTGCTACGCATGATTGATCTTTTTTCTGGTCTACGAACCTGAGGCCTACGTCAACAGCTTATGGGAGGTTTAAAACTCGGTCGTTTTTTCCCTCAGGAAATTCATCATTACCATGGCTAGTATCATTCAGGGATCTTCAAACTTCACGATTAATGGCGGTCAATTCACCGTCGTTCATGGATCGCAACATGTCACGGTGCACAAGTCGGCAAGTCGTGTGGTGGAGCCAGTGTACGGACAAGAAATGAGACCGACAAGATGGGACGACGTAAGTGTTCGTGTCGGTTGTACGTAGCTGACACTGGCTAACAGAGTGTGTATAGTACAGGCTCATCCGAACAGGAAGCGTCTACGTTACAAAGGCAATCGGTGAAACCACGGTCAAAAAACCGGAAACGGTGTCCGATAGGGAAGAGTTCGGAGCCTGGAGTGACGTTGACGCTTGTCGTCATATTAGCCATGTCTGTCGAGTTCCTGGTGAAGACAGAGAGACCGAGTTTCTCCACGTTTCATATGAAGGGGCCGATGCCTTCAAAGTCAGTCTCACCTAGACTTTTCGCTATTTCATATCTAACCGTACATGCGAGAAGGCTTTCATCCTGGATTTTGACAGATTTTCTAGTGTCAAGTACGTGCTCTAAATAATTCCTAGGCTTGCTTTGACTTGATATCCGTCTATAGGAAACCACATGTCGCCCAACTTTTTGGCTACAACGACAATGAACGTGGAATGCCGGCGTTACTATTCTATGATGGTACGGCGTGTTGGCTGGTTGTGTGAAGACAGCACTAATCGTCCTGCTGAACACGACGTGTAGCTTTGATTCCGTTGGGGCATATTCTCGTTATGGGCGATAGACTTTCTCCGATCCTGTACCCATACTTTGCAAACCAAGTAAGTTTTCGATATCCCCATACATAGTAGACTGTGGCTCATACCATTTTTAATTAGTTGTACAAAATGAAAAGAGTTACCTCAATAGGAACGCCCGTAAGTCACAGCAGGTCAGCATCACGTTACTGTATACTGATCAATATTACAGGCATTAGGTGTCCTTTGGGTTGATCCAGGAACTGGTGCACTACGAGAAGGACCTTACGTTGAAATACCCTCTTTTTCGAACTGGATCATGGATAGTTTTGGAGAAAAAATGTTGTCCAACAATCATTTTCCGCCGCTGTCCATTCAGACATACAGCAATAATGATGTCGTCTTCGACTACCTCAAAAAAATACTCACCCCCCGCACCATCCTCAGAGGACTTTGCTGGTCCTTCCATCGAACTTGGCAGCATTTCACCAACGAACAAGCCTTATACATGCTACCATCTCTTCCTGGCGCGATATACAATAGGCGCACTCGAGATCTCCTTGCCAGATGGGCGGGGGCTAAGGAAAGATGGTTCTATAAATTGTGGAGAGTCTTTGGGTTTCCTGATACTGTGAGGGACAGCCAGGTGGGGATGGCTGACGGCACGTCGCGGTACGCATGTACGAACGCTCGCTGGACACGATCCGAACTAATTGAAACCACAGGTTTACTATCACCGCAGCCAATATCCAACAGTTACAGGATATCTCTATACTATATGTGACACGGCCAGGACAAGAATGGGATACCCTAGCAGAGTCGTGGCTTACCCAGGCGCACGGCGTGTTTAGCCAACTTCGGATCGATGACGTTGATTGGGAAGATTGTAGTAAGTTCTGACACGGACATCCTTTCGAGTAGCCTGCTCACTCGCTACGTAGTTACACTTGACGCTTTTAAACTTCACCTCACACGCAGAGAAGAACATTCTATAGCTCAGGAAAGCCCTGATCTTCCCAGAGAAGTCTTCTTATTTATCTTACCGGTGCCTCGCCCATCGGATGGCACTGCGGCTTGGAAATCCTGGATGGATAGCGAAAAATATTTCTGGTCTTTCAATTCTTTTGGGAGAGGAACGGAGTCGAATGCTACGCAGGCATTCACGAGATTACCATCTTTCGAGTGTACGATCAGTATTCGCCATGATTACTGGAACTATGGTCACTACGACGCCATGCGCATGCTCCATGAGGCGGAAGGATTTCGTCCTACCACGACGGACCTTGCTCGCTCTGTCGGTCTTCCTCTTCTTGAAGCCGTTAGAGACGATGATTGGTTTGAGGGGTTGCAAGGCACCAGCTCCCGCACTATGGTGCAACACGGCGGACAGTCCAAAGCACAAGGTATGTGATTGAGCATTTAGACTCTTGAACGATTACTGACAACACCGTTTTTGTTCAATGTGTATCTGTAGGAGGTTACTATACATGGACATCTAACGCCAACAATACGAAACACAAGCTTCGACGTGGTGGAGCAAATAGTTCGTTTCGACGCACCAGCAAGCAAGGCGCGGAACTTGCCACCTCACCAAAATATTATGGAAACAAACGGCCTAGACGACGGTGCGCAAAAATACACGACCACGATGAATCCTGTATCGGAAGTAACGGAGAGGATGGACTAAAGCAGAGACACCCTCAATGCAACGATGATGGTAGGCATAGAACGAGACGTCACGGCGGATACAAATAAGCACACAACTACATTACGCGGAGACTCAGAGAATTATATATGTAAATCTGGGAAGTAGGTTACCCTCAAATAGAAAGTATTTTTGTTCAGCCCCACAGAAATACTCAATGTCACGAACCGGAAGCGAAAGAAACATCGAGATTGCCATGTCTATTCATGCCAAACGCTATCTATTGCACCAGTATACGCTAACTCAAAGAGGCATCTCCAGTAAGCGTTCGTTGGATTCCCTGCTTGCAGCAGGTCCTTATCCCTTGTGCCACGTAAAGGCCGAACGCGTACAAGGGAGGCACACTTGCCCCGAGCCCTGAGGCTCAGAGGTCCTTGTCATTGACGACGTTGGAGTAACATCCAACGACAAGTACCTGTACAATGACAAGCGTCCTTGAGAATTAGGTTGAGCGTAAAACTTCAAGCTTGAAGTTTGAATATCCGAATCTTCAAGGGCCACGATGCCGATGGTCCGATACCGGGGTGTGCCGTCTCTTCAGCCGTGGTGTTTGGCGGCCTGCCTTTTCAGTGATGGGGCGTTTCCGACTCCAGACATTGAAGGTGGTATCCAAGAGGCGAGAATGTTCATGCTTGATAATCATTTGTGGTTTTTGAACTGAGTCCCTCTGATATTGAACGTCGTAGACCTAGGATCCGGATTTCGAGGATCCAGTATCCTGTACACGTGGTACACCTATGGTGGTTCTGCCCTGCCATCCTGCCTCCCTCAGAAAAGAGACCAACAGGAACAGAAAAGAGCCTGTAGCTGCATTGCTATAGCCAATACCAAGTATCAGCAACGTTCTTCACCGACGATGACTCGTAGGAAATCATCCGGTGAAGACAATATAGCACGAGGCAGTCAGATCCCTTGTATTTGTGAAGAACCAGCTTTTATGCTGGAGCTTCAATCGCAGGGCTACGTATAGCACAAGCGATATGAGTCGGATACAGCAATCTGAACCTGATGGTTGAGGTTTGAAGACGACGATGACTCCGAAAGGCGCTGAGAGTGGGATGTGTCAGCTTCGAGCGCTAATCTCTTCTCCGCAACCACCACCGTCATGGATCCTCTCGCTGGAATGGACGATTCCTCTACTGACGATGACAATGCATCTCAAACCACAGAAGATGACCCCCAAATTCCAGAGCATAATCAACCTCCGCCACCACCTCCGCCTCAACCAGCACCAGCGGCCCCAGTGCCCTCTGGGGTACCTCGAGAACGACCTCAGTATCAGATAAAACATGTTATAACAGGACATACCGACTCAATATCGTCCGTAAAATTCTGTCCAGATGGGACACTACTAGCTTCATGTGGTGCGTGAGCCGAATTTGTCTATGAGGGACCATATTTACATATTCCAGGCGCTGAAAAAATCATCAAAATTTGGAACCCTTTCACCGGCGAACTCATCCGAAATTTGACAGGACATACCGCTGGGCTTTCAGATCTCTCTTGGTCTGCGGATGGTGTTTATCTTGCATCAGCATCTGACGACACAACTGTACGGATATGGGAAGTCGATACAGTACGTAGCGTACCTGCTCTTCAAGTAATATATCCTGATACCATTACCGATGCAAAGGGTGTATGCCAGAAGGTCTTGAGAGGTCATCAGAGATGGGTCTTCTGCTTGAATTACAATTCTACTTCGACCTTGTTAGTTTCGGGAGCGTGTGATGGAGACGTGAAAATATGGGATACGAAGAAAGGTGCGGGATCGCGCCAACCTCCAAAGGGTCCTGAAATGACGTTCATTTTAATTAGGAAAATGCCTAAAGACGATGCACGCTCATCTTGACTACGTGACAGCCGTCCATTTCAACCGAGATTCTAGTCTAATTGTCAGTTGTTCGTTGGATGGTCTCATGTATGTCTCCTAAGTCCCATCTCACAAATGACAACTAAAGCGAGAATGACATGACAGCCGAATATGGAATACAACGAACGGACAGTGCCTAAAGACATTGGCGGAAGGCCACGATGCTATCTGGTGCGTCTCTATTACTATGTCTATAATTATCTCAACTCATTCTATGACCGTCTCGTCCACCAGCCAACAAGTCCAATTCTCGCCCAACTCCAAGTACATCCTTTCCACAGCACACGATAGCGCCATTCGACTATGGGATTACCAAACCACTCGCTGCCTCAAAACTTACACAGGTCATACCAATGCACAATACTGCATTTCCGCTTGTTTCAGTGTGACGGGTGGAAAGTGGATTGTAGCCGGAAGCGAGGACCACAAGACCTACATCTGGGATCTCCAGACTAGGGAAATCGTTCAAGTCTTGGAAGGACACCATGGTGCGTTTGCTCATGCCGTGATCCTCGTGTTTTACCTGCCCTGACACTGACACGATACGCCTTTCCTTTCGCAGATGTCGTTGTGGCCGTTGCCGTGCGTCTTTTTCGTACATTCATGATTTTTTATACAGGATTCGCTCATTAGGTTTCTCCTTTAGACTCACCCCACGAAAAATATGATTGCAACAGGCTCGATCAACAGCGACCTGTCCATTCGTATCTGGGAGGATCGTCGAACTTCTAGTTGATTGACGTGATAATTTTGTCTGTGATTGTTCAGTGCTGTGCTGTCTCTTGTGTGTAGTCGTAGCCCATCCGCTCTTTGCGATTGATCAAACTGTTGTATCTCTCCCTCAATGTATGTATGATGATACCCGATCCTTAATATTCCTCTTTTAAGTCTTTATATACAGTCAATCTATTAGTGAGCCCTTCCAATGTCCAAAATAGTATACATGATAGCGAGTCAGACCATGGGGAAAAGATGGGGTGGGGTGGATTTCCATCCGACCATATGCTTAAGATCATTTAACGGGTTCCGCGTTTAGTAGGTCTAAGGAAAAATCAGTCATCGTTCAGCTTGCGTACCAGTTCAATAGCTTACCCTTTGCGATATCCTTATCAGCCTCGGTAAGACCGGAGTCATGAGCTTCGAGGAAAGCATCCACCTGCGAAGGCGTGAGCATGGCGGTCTTAGAAATGTATAATAGAGCCACAAACCTCATCCATCACCTGGTCATCATTATCACCTATATCGTCTTCTAGTTCGTCTTCATCGTCTTGTGCATCATCAATTGTAAATGCCGTCCGTGTCATCAGAGCAGCATTCACAGCTTGTACTATCGGCATTGCATTCAATTCTGCCGGATCGGACTCGGATTTTGGTGGCACAGGTGGTGCAGGTTGTGGTGGCGACGTCGTATCTACATTGAGAGTGGAAGAGGTCGATGGCTGTAATGATGCCGAGCTGATCTCAGTCTTGAGACTTGACTTGGATGCCGAATGTCGCATTGCCGGTGTGAGAAGCGATTCTCGAGCTTTCGGTTCTTCGAGTTTGGTGTACCGACCAATCGAGGGGCGGTGAATGACCTGTAGAACCAGTTTGTATAATAAGGTCCTACAAGCCATCTCCACATATGACATACCTGGTGCTTTCCAATGGTCTTGCCAATTTCGTCGGTGAACATGTTGAAGATCTTCTTGTTGCTGTCAGTAGCGATTTGTGACCAAATATCGCCTAGTAAACCGCTGTTCGACAGCGGAAGTTCAAGCTCGGGCACGGGCTCCAAACGGAAGGAAGCCGATAAGTCTGTTTCGAAGAAAGATTCCAGGATCTCGTCGGCTAATACGACCATCCGAAATCTATGAAAAAACTGTCATTAATGACGTGGAAAGGTATATGAGACTCAAACATACGTCGCCAGGTTGAGATATGGTTGATTTGGCGGATGCGGAGGTGGTGACAACGGTTCCCCGTCCGGTCCAGTTTCCGTTGTTTCCGGTTGAGGGAGTAGGGCGTCGCCATACTCAAAGGCATTGGACATGAAACGACTCACGGCACCGAGGTACGCATCCCCGATTTCGTACCTGAATATGAACTTGAAAAGTGTCAGTGAACGGACGGGCCGGGAGTGAGTCACTAACCAAGAATGTTTCCGAAACTGTCAGTACCTCGTCCTTGGTGAGATGCCCGTCCTTGTTCTTGTCGTGCAAATTGAAGAACCACTCGATATTCTCCATGAGATCATTGAACATAACGCCATCCAGACCAGATACCAGATCCTGTGTCCCCGTGAGATGGGCTTTGGAGATACAATGATATAGATCTCGGGCAACCCACCTGGAAGGATAGAGCACCTCGACATGAATTATCCCAGAAGTAGAACAACCGGTCGATGAATTCATGCTCCGCGACTTGTCGGTCAATTCGTTGCTAGTGCCATCGTCAGCAATAGGGGTGCTGGGCAGTGAAATATGCGTACTTGAAAACCATTACTAATAATCTTCTCGTCCCTGGCCCACGTAGCGATCTCGCTAAGGAAGACTCTGAATGTCTTCAACCCAATTCTGGTTTCCAACTTGTCCTCGCTTCCATCCGTTGTCACCAGTGACGGCGGGGGCAGTGTTGCAGGTGGAGGCGGCGCTATACACATTGCTTGGTACAAGGCATCGTAGATCAACCCTGCTTGATCTTTGTTGAATCTACCGAGACTCTTCAAGTTTCGGACCGCTGAACGTTTGGAGAATGACTCGATGCTATGAATGATTTCTCCTCGGAATCGCTTCCTTTCGGAGAGAATCATATCGTCTGTAATCACCGAGAATTCTCGGAAAGACACAAGCAGAAGTTCTTGAAAGCGTGTAATTGCGCGAGCTCGAGGATCTTCAGAGTCGGGGTGCGCCGATTCACCCAGAGTACTGAAGTAGTCGCGCATTAGGCTGGGAGTGAAATCAGCAACAGCGTCCCGGGAATATCGGAAAACGCATACTTGAGGAAGCCACCATCATCTGTTATTTGTAAGAGTTTCTCTCCGTTGATCTTGAGAATAGCTGTTGGGCAACATCCATTAACAGATAGGCATAGTGACGATTAGAGGTACTAACCAAGCCTAGAAGTGACGATGAGATCATACAGATCTATCAACCATAACATGTACTCACCCCACTTGGAACAAGACCTTGGGGCCCATGCAAAAGAAGCAGTCCACTATCCGAAAGGCGAAGATCATCGGCATACTGTTGATAAAGCTGCACCGTGAATTAGATTAGCGGCCGAGCCAGCGGGAGAGTAGGAGAGCCCTTACAGACTCAGAAACCATGGCAGAGACGCAACCGACAGCTGTACGTCTACGTCTTGGAAGTGATCGTGAATCATTGGTAGGCATCGTTGAACCAATGATTCAAATACTCGTTGATCCAGCAAAGTACCATGCATGGATGGGCTAGTAGAAGCATTAATTGACGTTCGACCAGGTGGACGACAACTTACGCATAATAACCTGGAAGGAGACGATCGCATAGAACTTCGAGAAGCCAGAACGCCTGCTCTTCCGACATGTATCTAAGCGTGTATAAGCTTCTAGGATGCTCGCTATTGGAAGATGAGCTCACATCAGGATAGCAGCCGCTAAAATGTTCATGGCCTATGAAAAGGTCAGTACCTGGTAAAGTTTTCAGGAGGAAATACTAACCTGACAGTATCCCAACTCTGGATTTTTGAACGAATAAGCCTGGAGTACTCTCCTTAAGGCGGAAATTCCTTCGTCTGACTGGTACCCAGGATATTCCGGTAGACTTCGATGGAGATCCTTCTCAATATCGTCGGTGCTAGCGGTCGTTCGCCCCTTATTCTCTTCTAGTATACGTTCGTACAAGCCAGGATTGGAATACCGCAGAAATATCGACCCCGAAAGCACTTCCCACATCTCCCCTCTGAGACGGTTCGGTAGACCAACTTGTACCAGTCTCGTACACTGAGGGTATCGAAGAAGGGTAAGGTTTCGTCCATGCGCTGAATTTCATGAGTTGTGCCTTCATCATTGGTATAAGGCTTATCGCTCACTTTTGAGATACGCTGTCCAGAGCTTGATTTTGGATGCCTCGCGGAGTCTAAGGAAAATCAACAGAGAGAATCGGAGAAGTTAGGCGCACATACTTTTTAGGATCTCCAGGGAACTTGAAACGAAGGCCGAGACCACCATGATACGTCGATTCTTCTGCACTGTCTTTCTCCTCTCCAGCCTCTTTCTCAGTCTCTGTAGATGTCACCAAGACCTCAGAATAACATGTCTTCACGAATCCTTTGACTTGCTTCATCATTCCCCGTTGCAGCTCTAGTTTCAACGCGTCACGTAACAGGGAGCAGAAAAGATCTGCTGTCGGTCGCAACGAGGTCAATTGGACAATCTGTAGGTGAAAAAAATGAGAATTCTGCTAGAACGTCACAAGATTTGCTCGCACTATCTTCCCTCCATGCCACATAGCTAAACTAAGCGCATAAATTCCTGCCCGAGCGTTGAGTCGTTCGACGCGCCGTACTGTGGAAAGAGGAATCGTAAAGCGAACGGACTTCTTATCCAACGAAGAGAATGCAAGATAGGGCGCCATTAGATACAGCTTTCCAGCCTACTCATGTGCAAAAGGGTCAGATTGGGCCAACGAGGGTACGCTGAAAACGTACATATGAATCCTCCTCTCCCTGAACTCCCAAACTCAGCACTGCATTAATATCCATCTTCTCAACCTCTTCACCCGATATGACATCTTGAGGGCTGCTTGATGGCGTAGACGGCAGAGAAAAGAAATTCTGGGTGAGCTGTTCCTTGGTGGGCTCTTTGAAGTTCCTGAGAGCCGTCGATATCGTCGACATAGTGGTGAGAGGTTAGAGATAGATTGCTGACAGCTATCGAGAGCTTGTGCTGAGATCTATGAACGAGAACTATCGGGAGGTCGTGGGTCTGATTGTAGTTACTCAACTTCTGCATCCACGGCGGGTAGTTTGACCGCCGCTCGGGTGAGACAAACATCCCCACATAGGCTCGGCGTCCAAGCGCTCAAGCACCCAAGATTCCACATCGACATCATAAGAAAAACGTTATACTTGTACAACTCATACAGGACTCTATGAAGTGATAGTACAGCTCAGGCTAAACGAAATCCCGAAAGCAAAGGAAAACAAATATGTAAAGCATCATCTTAGTCGAAGACACCGCCAGCGGCATCAAAGGTTGATCTGAGCAGAACTGAGCGGTGTGAATTGGAATGATGACAGGTAGGCACATACCTAGGAGAAGGATTCTTAACGTTGTATGTAATGGATAGCACACCGTCGACTTCCTCCCGTTTGATTACAATTCTCTTAAAGGCTCGTCTTTTCTCGTGGTACCTCTTATGATCCAACTCCTGCAATTTTGGGCAAAGCTGAACGAGCTCCATGATCGCAAGATGCATCTTTTGGTCGTCGTATTGAACTGCTGCCCATATAGCACTCCCTCTGAACACCCGAAGTTCCTTGAAGGCCGAAAGGTATGTGAGTACATCGTCCTTTAAGGGTAGGTTCAGTTAGCACTTGCTACCTCAATCTTGTTATCAGGATTTGACTAACCAGGTCCATTGCTGGGAACTCCCGAATTGAGAGCCATTCGAGTTGTGGGAAAATCTCTGCATAAGACAGAAGTGCGTGCGGCCAAGTTTGAAGAGCCAACTTCCGCAACTCGGAGCAGTGTTTCCCTCGGATGAATTTATCTCCAAGTGAGTTCAACGGCAGCGTGGCGTCTATGCACTGGAGTGAACATTCCTCCTCGTTTCCCCCAAACTGTCCAAGCGAATTGAGATCTGCCTGAAGGCACCTGAGAGCCGGAAGACCATTAGCGGGAAGCGTGATTAAGAGAGGTGAACACGATAATTCCTCGAGGTCAGGATGGTTGGTGAGGAAAGCCGACCATGCTGTGGAGCTGGCAGAACCAGCACCCGACTGGAGGAATAATCGAAGTTGCCGAAGGTGAGGGAAAAAGGAATCTGCCAGGGAGGTAATTTCAAGTGGGAGTTCGAGAAACTAATGGCATGTTAGCACCACACATGGTATGTAAGCACAAGTAATATGTACCTTGACCAATGGAGAACGCTTCAGAAACTCTCGCACGACCGCGCCCATAGATGGCAATGCCCATGTTCCACCTCGCAGTGATACATACTGCAAGTGTTCCAGCCTCCATACCTGGCCGCAATCAATTAAAGAAGTTCTCCTGACATTTCAGAAGACCACTCACCTGGTCAATCCGTAATGAAGGGTCTGATGTTCGAAGATCCATATGACCACTTAGAGCCAGGTGGGTCAACCGAGTTGATGTGCCCAAAGCATGTAGGATGTCTCCTTCTCGGCACGTAGACAGGTATACCACTGAAGCCCGATCATCAGGGTTCTCCAAAACGAACTCTTCTAGCCCCTTCATATGACGGAGTGCCCGGCAAATATTGCCCAGTCTAGCAACCTCCAAAGGAAGTGCGTCTTTGTGACTAGCAGGCTTTGGGGGAACGAGTGTGGAAGGGCAGCAATCTGGGGCCAAGTGATTCTCTTTCAAACAGATATTCACTCTCCTGACATTACGTGCGAGATCAGAGCGACGTGCCAGGTGGGCCCAAACTTCTGCGAACCTGTACCGTGTTCGAATTACGCGATATTCGATGTGTCTAGGAATGACTAGATGAGCGCATGTACGACTTGCTAGAGCCAGGGATATAAGATCACTTCGTAGGTCGAGTTCGGCGAGAATTTGGTCGATTATTTCGAGTGGAAGAGTCAATAGGTGTGGGCTGCCACTGGCCCAGAACTCTTGAGGATACGACGGAGCCTCTGTTGCATAATATGATGTCCCAATGTCCAGGGAGAGAGTACTGGTCGATTTAACGGCTAGCATCTGAGTTCATGAGGGTAGAGATGAGCTTGCAGTCTGCAAGTGATCCTGCACAACCTCAGAATGGTTATGGACTCAGGTATGCCGTTGTTTACCCTTGTTAGTGATGATCTTATCTTATCTCTCAGTTTTCTCTTTCACCATGACCATCTCGTCACGACAGTTGACATTCGAGTCTATCCGTCCAATGAAAGACCGGGGCTCTGGTACTAGTCCAAGTTTCTGACATTCTTGGGAAGAGGGTCAACGGGAACGATATGAAATTCGTTTTCACCACAATTCATTATGTCTTCGGGCCTAGGTGCGCCACTTTCATTAACCAAATTTCCCATTCAGAACCCTCATGTTGAAAACTAGGCGTATGCGTCGACTTACCTACATATCTTGAATTAACCGACACCTTAGCTGGTCAAATCAACAATTTAGCGCAGCCACTCGCTTCACTTGACACTAATCAGAGAATCCTCGAAACAATCAGCCAAGGGTGCGACGTATTCTGTAGTCATCTGGAGTCGTCATCGAGTTACCATCGATATCGGAGACCTCCTGCATTGGCATTTTCTTGTTCTCACCATGAAGAAATTCAATGAAACGCGAGTACGTATAGTGCTTCCTGGCCGCAGTGTTCATCGAACTAATCGGAGGTAGGTTACCACTTGTCTCGCCAATGCTCTTTAACGACGTCGAGATATTTCGCGTTTCGGATCCGGAGCTCGAGCCTTAGATCTCAAAGGACAAGGGCTGCCCTTCGTGAGAGATCGCGATAAGTTGCTGTGTTAAACCCTTGCATGTAGCTCAAAAATGTTGCAGTGGCGTTTGGAACGTAACACACGTGTTCCATTGAAAACAGACTGGCATGTCATAATGCCGATAGCCTTGTCCAGCGCTGCTTGGGCTCGTTGGCTGCTCGTCCGAGGTCAGGAGTCTGCACGGGTGCAGATCACAACTCCGTTATCTCTTTTTTGTCAAGTTGAAGGGAATTTCGGTGAGCGCCAAATGGCATCGGGCTTTTCCGAGAACTCCATACAGCTAAATCAAATCTTATGGTGAGTATATGTTGCTCCCGATTCGACCTCCACCAGGAACGTGATCTGTTGCCTTAACATTTCTCTGATAAATGGTCCCTGCATCGTGTCCTGTTCGGCTTTGACCTCCCTTTGTTTCATACAGTCACGATAGCTGGTAGATCCTTCCTCGCGCTGCTCATATCCCGGACATAAATGAGCGCCCGATGACTTTCTCTTTCATCTTTGTTCAAGAACCGGCGATGCAGGGATATCAGTCTACCTTCCCGGCTTCCACGACGACTTTCCATACTGCAATGCACTCGCCATCTGTTCCAGCCCCGACTCGACTGGCAACAGACTGCGTTATTGAGAGTCGAAGAACGTGGAAGAGCTTGAAGTCGACAAAGGAATACGTCTGGCCGCCGAACATAGAACGTGCGTTGATTGAGGGTCAGTTTCAATGACGCTTTTCCAGCTGCACACATTGAATTGTCATCTTAGGGCTGGAGAAGTATCGCCCAACTTCGTCGGCGAATCCGAGAGCGCTCAAGCGCTTCCCAAAGCGCAACAGATGGATTTCAGACCACATTCGCCGTACCACAGGTGTAACAAGGACGGCGAAGCAGGTTGGCAGTCGGCTGCAGCAACTGCGAGACTCATGCAAGGACGACCGAAGTGGGCATTTTATTCTGCATGTCACCCTGTCTACTGACTTCTCTGTATTAGTTCAGAAGCTTCTGTTCAGGCGGGAATACTCTCCTGAGGCGGAGTCAGTCGAGTCGTCTTCCGGAGGTTCGTCATGCCCGAGCTCAGCAGTGTCTTCACCGTCTTCGACGATGTTGACATGTTCTGAATCCTCCTCTTCTTGCGAGAGTGGATCGGATACAGAATGGCTCACCCTGGCAGACCAGGACCAAGAGCAGAAATTCAGTCAATCCACCCTCTGTCCTCGCACGGTTGTGACGATTGAAATCCCAATACTTACCGGCGCTGCTTCGACATACAAGACTGGGCAGTTACCCATTATCGATACCAGCTCCCACGAGATCGTGGTCTTCTCTTCGCAGCCACTCATCGACATTGTACCTATCATTTGGTTCACCTCTTCCACTTTTATTTGCATTGGCCAACACCGTTCATCTTTCAGTGTCTTTCGTGGACACGAACACGTGCACTCAGAGTCGACAGGTATCGTTCTGGAGTCGAGTTCAGCCCAAGCTATAAAGTCAGGAACAGGCGCTGTCGAACTCTTGCATCTTTATCGATCAGACTTTATTCCGCGGTTTTGGGACAATCTCGGAAAGATAGTTGGTAAGCCACATCTAGGTTTTGCTGCATCCATTGATTCGCTGACTATCCGTCTCAAGATCTATCCCAGTACATGATCGTGCATCATATCATCAGGAGTTCCCCCCAGACTTGTCACTCGGAGAAGGGAACGCCGTCACTGGGTGATGTTCTTTTTACGATGACTTATCACTTCCGGCCTGCACCAGTTCACACAAACTCTGGTGTTGTATCCTTCGACCATGTTGGGGTGGTACCCTTGACCGGTCCTTCTGAGAATACATGTACACATCCCGGCCCTCCACACACCACGGACTTTCCTCAGCCTACACCAGCGTCAACAGACAATGCCGAGTACTCATACATCCCTGAGTCCATTGTCAACGTCGATGGGAACCAGCAAATGCATCTTCACTTCGATTATAGGGGTTTCCAACCCGACACTTCTTCCTGCCAGGCCACGGATACCTCGAATTCTCCTGATACGAGAAATGGCGGGGCTTCTTTCCCAGAAAATCAAGAGTTCGCTTTCGTTGAACCCTGCCAAGCTGTACCCCAGGATTTCTCCAGCACGTCCAATGATAGCCGGCTTTCCACTGGCACAACATTCTACTCCACGAATGATGGCGCTAGGATTCCCACCGTTCACCAAATTCGCGAGTGTGATGCTCTCGGATTGAATGGTAGACCCTTTGCCCCATACCCGAATCTTCCTTGTCAGGAAGATTGTCCAGAGTATTATTTGGCGACAGACGTTTCTCGGGACGCGTACTTCTGGGGGCCCAAGGTCGTACACGACTTTCAATACAACGCGGAGTTCCATAATTACCAGTTAGCGCGAGAAGACCACCGCGGAGACCTCAGCGGCCATATTCAGAGCGGCTTTGTCGAGGTACACGGTGAAAACTTCAATGATGGTAGTGCGGTACCAACTTCGTTTGACGGGCAGTTTTTATTGGCAGATGGTCATGGTCACGATTATTATGCACCCTCTCAATCTCCGACGGAAAGTCTCTGCGCTTGACAGGCACTGTAACATAATTTGCTCGGTTCGTCCATTCGTATCAACCTACCATATTCAGCCTACCCAACACGATAATCACTCATCACTCATTGTATTTGTTATACTTCCCACACTTCATTCACAAGTATATATTCTCTTCGAGCATAGCACGCTACACATTGGCATGTATATACTGCAGGTTCATCACTCATGTTCACATTCATAGCATACATTTTTATTAATGGAATACAGCAGCTCGAGCAACGTCGGCTTGCTTGTAGCCACTGTTCGTATCTTCTTCTTTGACCGAGTGACAATTGACGGAGATTATTTACGGTCCGATTATAACTCACTTGTTCAGATGAATATGTATTCGGATAGAAGCGACCGCCTTTACCTGGATACAATGACCTGGTACGTTCTTTCCTGGAAGTCAAAGCTTCTTCGACTAATAATATTGAAACATGATGATCAATGCGAGCTGCCACGGGATCCGGTTCCATATCTCCGGGGCAGTTTCGAAACTTGGTACGAGGCTAATGCTGGCTAATGGCTTCTGGAAGCAAAACATGCACTAGATGAGATTTCCTTCGCTAGTCTCCCTGTCACCTGTCTGGATGATTCAGCATTAATCGATCACTACATAGGATTGTGAGGGAAATGAAAATGATCTTCCTGTTGAAAACCCACACACAGCGCTGATCGCAGGGATTCTATACCTTCCATGTGTCATAGAACATAATGCTTGAAATAGTGTTGCATTCGTTGCGATGCTGTTCATAATGCCTTGTTGCAGTGAGGAATACGATCGAGTGGCGTAGGAATTCCTCAAGCCAACGTCAAGGTTTCGTTACACTACTTCGGGGAATAAAGGACTTTCTGACGGTTTGTCACGCACGCATATACCGTGCTGTAAGCGTTCAAATGGGAAACGTCAATCACCGTGCTGTTCTCAATGATAATAGCTGAAGTTCTCACCGCATAGTTCAGCGCGATCTTTTTTCCCTGATGTTGCTAGTGCATTCTGTACGTCTTGTATTTATAGCGAATTTTAGCGTCCTGCACGAAAAAAAGCTGTAGCCGAAGTGAGTCCGAGCCAAATGACCAACAAAGGGTTCCCGCGACAACGTATTATCAAGGCTGCGACGTCGTCGAATCAATCAGAGAAGGTTCGCCGGCTAAATGAACTGGGTCTGGTTTTACATATCAGCGTCAACACTGCTATTTCTGATCGCACCTTCAGCCTCCACGCTGAGGTATTAGCGGGAAGTGTTCTAAGGATGCTGTCGTTCTAGCTTCAGCTACTGTTAGCATACGAGTCCTGTTACAGATTTTTGAGTTGCGGAAGCACGAGAGGGTCTATTTTAGGTAGTTCCAGTTCGTAACTCGAGGATGGTCACTTTGATGGGCCAGAATGTTGTTCGTGACAGCACACCCTGATTCGTAGCGATCATAACGACTAAAGGGTGGAAAAGATTAGATTGCAACCGACAATCCCCTTCAGAGCAAGAACATGTTGCCATTGGTGACACAGGTCGAATATTGCGAGGCTTTAGACGGTCGAACAGGGAGTGGTGCAAGGGAGAATGACTTGCCATTACGGAACTAGGTAGCCGTATCTGAGTTCAAAAATTTTGGCGGCTGAGTTTGAAAACAGCACCATGTAGTAATTCTGTGTCTACCGCTTTCTTACACCAAAATCATGCTTTAGAACTCTTCTCGCTCTACTAACGAGAGACGAGGTATTCCGAATGAGCCTGTTTACAATTATAAAAGCCATGGAAGTGAGGTCGACGTCTTCCTTATTGGTTGTTTCCATCACTGATTCTCCACATCCAGACAAGGAATTGCCTCGTGTCCAATGAGGGGCCCATCCTGGTCGCACGGCTACCACACAGGCAACCCACATGAGACGACACGGATATCCGGCATATCAGCAATTGAGATCTTGAGATGTTACAAACTTCGCAAGGGTCTGTCATGAATCATGATTCCGTCAATCCGCAATTTCCATGCTGATGGGAAACTTCTCTCAGAACTCCGTTGGTTCTTTTTCCCATCTTGTAAAATTCACGTTGTTGCCATTCAGCATTTTACTTTTAAGAAGCACCGATGGTAACTGACGTCTCGACTATGGTCCCCCCTTTCCCTCGTCAATCTCCACTCTTCTTGTAATCCGCGGGACGAAGGCCTTGTCGAATTCCACACCAAACATGACACACAATCCCAGCCGACAATCTAACAGCAGCGACGAGAGTAGTACCCAAGCCCCATCATCCCCCCAGACCTACACCAGCACGTCTTCATATCATAATCACAAGACCTACGAAGGGGAGAATGACTTGGAAAATCCCACTCCTCAGCAAGTTACATATCCTGAAGGCGGATGGCAAGCGTGGCTGACTGTCCTTGGAGGGTGAGCATCTGTCAGAATTCCGTAAGCCCAATGTTCACCATGTAATTTAGGTGGATGGTGCTCTTTTGCACAGCGGGATCCATGCAATCCTTCGGCGTGTACCAGAATTACTACACACTGGTCTCTTTGACAGACCATCCACCATCAGACATATCATGGATAGGTTCAGTCCAGGCATGCCTGATGTTTGGCGGGGGAATTTTCAGCGGAAAGATGTTCGACAGCGGCCTATTCAGGCATATGCTGGCCATTGGAAGTCTACTCTTTGTCTTTTCGTGAGCACCATTCCGATACTCTGGGGACAGCGAGGTGTTCATCAACTTCTTAGACAGTTCATGCTGTCTCTGGTCAAGCCACATCATTTCTATCAGAACTTCCTAGCTCAAGGCATCGGCATGGGTTTGAGCATGGGCATCCTTTTCATGCCAACCTTGTCAATTGCGTCCCACTACTTTAGGAGGAGAAGGGCTCTCGCGATGGGGATTATGCTGAGTGGTACGTGCTCCCTCCTCGGTGATGTCGTCACCTTCAGTCGTGCACATGGTGTCGATTCTGCGGGGATGAAGCATCATAATCGAGAGCGTCCCTGATTAACAAGGATTTCCACAGGCGGATCACTTGGGGCCGCAATTTACCCCATACTACTCAATCCTCTCTTTAATGGAAAAGTTGGTTTTGCATGGGGTGTTCGAGCCGCCGCCTTCCTCAATCTGGGTTTCTTCGCTATCGCGAATGTGATCATGAAGACACGATTACCTCCCCGCTCGAGCTCCACACCAATCGACATGAAAGGAATCGTGACTGATGTCCCATATCTTATCCTTAACGCGGGGTAATAAAGTTGTGGCTTGTCCTGCGCATGTACTGATTTATCCGATAGATCTTTTCTTGTGTTCTGGGGTCTATTCGTACCTTGTAAGTACCTGCAGAAATTCTCACGTAGCAGTGATACCTAACTCGTGTCTTAGACTTCTATCTCCAGCTCTTCGCAGCAAAACATGGAATGTCACAGGGCGTCATAACCTATGGGGTGCGTAATATTCCGGCTCGTGCTATCACACCATCCTAACGGGTTTGGGCCGCAGATCACTGTCCTCAACATCATTGGTGTTCTGGGCCGGACTGTACCGAATCTTTTCGCAGATATGTGGGGACCATTCAATGGTATGTATGAGATCTTCTTAACCGGACATAGCTCTTAGCACGTATCCCTCTTATAGTCACCATCACAATGGCTGTCATCACGGGCTCTTTAGTATTTGCACTTTTGGGTGCAACCTCGGGAGGTGGTCTGATCCCCTTTGCGGTAATATACGGGTTTACATCTGGCGGTTGTAAGTGCATTCCCAGCCATGTCAATCACAAACCTAATGTCACTTGTTCCTTAGTTGTATCCGTCTTGGGCCCAGTTGCAGCAACCTTTGCTCGTGATATAAATGAAGTGGGGTGAGAATACTTCTGACTGTAGCTTGCGAACCTCGTGGTTAACCGGTATCTATGCAGGACAAGGATGGGCCTGGTCACTTTTGTGTCCAGCTTCGCCATGCTGACAGGAAGCCCTATTTCTGGCGCCTTATTACATCCGCCCGAGTATACGTGGTATCGTCCTGTGCTGTTCAGTGGGGTGCGTCGATAAATCGGCCCGTTGCAAGAAGCTTGTTAACCTTCTTGATACAGGTGACTGTTCTCAGCGGTGCATTTCTCATTGCGGTATCTAGATCGATGCAAGCAAAGAAGAAACAGACTTGGAAGGTATAATGATGATGACGCTACGTTCAAAAATAACCATGTCGGAAATGACCATGCCTTATCGCGCTGAATTCTTTGGAGGTGGGGAGGGACCATACCTATTGCACACAATGTATTTTTACAGGCATATACCATACTTGCTTTCGATGCTTTGATTCAACAGCCATCTATCCAACTTCACACAACAATCATCGTCATGCATCCCAGGGTGATTTGCTCTTTTTAAGTAGAAAGACAAGGGCAAGTTAGCACATACAAAGGTCATTTAGATTTGGAAGACAGGAATACAGCCTGTAAAACATCGTACAAGTACACATACACTTCGGACATACAAATCGGAAAGGGTTATGCCATTATTGTCCCTTGAAGGGATTCAACATCCATGATCCATCTTGTACGAAACTCGATGGCCCGAACATGTCAGCATCATTGAAGCGTCCAGGTTGAGGGCCAAAGTTCCCGCCCATCTGATACACGTTGCCGCTACCACTACCACCCCCAGCCGGCAACTGACTCTGTGGAGCATTGCCCATCTGGCCTATCTCACCATTACGTGGATACTGGAAGTTGAACGTAGGCCCAAATTCAAAAAGACTATGAAGCTCCTGCAGTCCGACTGGATCAACGGTAAAATCGAGATCATTGAATGTGTTGGGATCGAACTGAGTATTCGGTGGCTGGTAGTTGTTGGTTTGGCCACCACTCATGATCGTGGGGTCTGTTGAAGACCAGTTGGGTGCAACACCGGTGATAGAGTTCCCGGTTGACATATTCGGGTTGGGCGCAACTTTGTCGTTGCCGATGGTCATGAAAGTCTGGATCCAAGGATCAAACGCAGCAGTGGCCCCTGAACCAGAATATGGGGGACTAGACGAAGAGAACAACCCTAACGAATCCAAGGTCCCCTGAGTCTGGTTCTGGTTTTGTGTGTTCGCCGGTTGGATCATAGGTTGGTGTGCAGACTCCGCGAGTTGGCTGCCTGCATTCGAGATAGGTGAAGCAGACGCCGACGTGCCGGTGCTTCCAGAGCGTCTCTCAAGTTCTGGCGATTGCAGTCTGACTAATTTGGTCGATGTTCCCAACCATTCCTCTGGGCCACGACGAATATAAGATTCCGGGAAACGAGCTGAGGTATCTGTGGCAGCCGCCCCTGTCGCTGTTGATGCTCCTGCATTCGCAGCGGTAGCACTGATGGTGTCCTGTTTGCACCTCGACTTGTGAAAGGATGAAGAGAGATACCGTTCCATGGCAGCGGACGCTTTCTCTGACAGGTTTTTGACCCTGTTTCTAGCTAACATCGCTCTTTGCCCCTCAGCGCGCTCGAAAAGCTGAATCGCGGCTTGCAAGCTCTTGAATGCTTGCGGTGCCAAGGGGTGGAACGGCGCTACAGCAACGAAAACAGCTTGGCAGATAGCGGCAGTGAATACATGGAACGGCCAGTACCAGACGCGAGATGTATGAGCTGTTGAATTGAGTTCAGAATGATGAGCATGTGTAGAGCTATATGACACGAACCGGGATGAGCGACATACATCCCCCTTGTTATGTTGATGATCGTCGTTGCAGCCTACATGGAGTTGAGTCAAACTTGAGGTAGCGGTAGAAGGGGACGTACAGAAGTGACGCGGGAGACACTCGATTCATATGGCGATCGAACGAGCTTCTGCGGTTCCAGCATCAAAGCACGGCAGAAGGGCGCTCTGTGCAGCAGCAGAATGGCGATGAACATGTTGTTCGCAAGTGTATAGATCTGCGCATCTGCGCGCTGATCTTCCACTCTACCAAGTCCAGTATCGGGATTGTAGCCATTAGTATGGGCGTGACTAGTGCACACTCTTTTCCATACGGTATCCTCGATTGGCCGGGTAACCGCCGGACAGTGCATCCATGAGGGTAATGAGAAGTAAAAATCGTTGATTTCCCGGTCGACTTCGGTAATGACAGCGTACGTAAGTTGCCTGGCTGAGAATGCGCGGTCCTCAATACGGCCAACAAGGGTTGACCAACGGAACTTGTAATGATGCCAGATTGTATGAGAAAACTTGTTCGACGAATCCGTATCAGAAGGCAGTGGAACATCAGATGAGGATGGCATCTCGCAGTCATGATGCGCGTCAATCAGAGAATAAGGACGTCCTAGCGTGAAGGATTGCTATGTAGTGAATGACCTGGTGAATTATGACAAACAAGGAGAGATGCAATCATTCCTCACCAATCTATCAAAAGTATACGTTTCCCAAAACACTCTCCTTCTTTCTTCTAACTCTTTTGCCGGGAGACCCCAGCGAGAACCGTCCCGGTGCAAGCCTTGGGCGAGAAGCGATCTACATGCTACTCCCAGTACTTGCCAGGCAGCCTCGGCACCCCCCTCTCCCCTGACGCTAAGTTGATAGAGAGCCATGAGATTGAGAGCTTGTATCCCTTCAATAGTGCTCGTGGTCACCGCTCCGTTGACGTTATTGTTGATGTTCATCGCGAAAACAGCGATATCAAACAATTCTGCAGAGCGCGGCTTGACAAATTCGGCCGATTGAGAGAGGTCGAACCATTGTCCGATGGCTAGTACCATGCTGACAAGCGCCAATTTATCGGGATCGATATGCTTTCCTGGGGTTTGGTGGTATTCGTAAATGTCACCGAGGTGATCCTCGAAAAAGATTCTCTCCGGAATCACCTCGTACATGTAAGCAGCATTGAAGAAGTACAGGTTGGAAAGTCGGAGGGCCTCTTTGAATGGGGGCAACGAGGCCATCTTGGAAAGCAGCTTGAGCTGAATATCGGACGATGATGTGTCCTCTATGGACAAAAGATGAGCGCAAAACAGACAAATTATCAACTAGACTTGCCTAGCGAGGCATCCTGTAAAGCATGTTTGTTAGCATCCAGAATCATGTCGTATTAATAGAAAACTCGCCTCAGATTCCACCTGCTTTCTGTGTTCCGCGGGGCAATTCCATACTTCAGACGATAAATATGCTGATGCACCCGAGAGTCCGATATATTTGGCACGATTTTGAGGGTCAATGGTCAATGTCCCAAACCCAATGGTAACGTCTTCGCCTATGTTTGAAGTAGGGTTGTTTGTTTGAACGGGGGAGGCTGTTGGACGTTCTGAGCTTGGAGATGCACTGTGAGGCTCTGAGTCTTCTTCCATAGATGACGGAGATGTGTTCCTTGTTCTTTTATGACTCGTATTTGTTTTCTTTGCCAGAGAATGAGGCAAACCAGGAACTTGAACTCCAGCCCTGCAATGCCTCAAACCGTCAGTTGTGAAACCTTTGTATGACGGCTAATACGCACTCTATCAAAGCTGCTTCTAGCTCTTGTATCCTCTTCGACATTGCCGCATCCCTTGCCACAAACATGGCGACTTCTGTCGGCCCTTCGCCAGAATGAGAATCACCGGAAGTCCTGTTCGCATTCGAAGGCAGCGACTGTTCCAGCCTCTTCAGGAATCCGCGTCTCCCTTTCTCTAGAGTTCCATTAGGACATAGATTGGCGCAGCCTCTCCTTATGCATGATGAACAAGGGAAAACCCTGTCGCATCTGTTGGAATCTTGTGAGTTAAAGATAGTAGATCGATGTGAAAAGACAAACTTGAGCTTAAGTCGGCGGCATTCTGCGCAAGAAGTCGCATGAGACTTCTTGGGCTGATTAGTCGTTGAAGGTTCAGATGAAGCAGTATCTGCCATGATAATCCGCTCGCATGAGGTCCGAGTTGGAAACGGCCTTCCTCCAGACACTGCCACATTCTTCCCTTTCCCACCCCGCACTGTAACCGAAAAGGCTTCGTAGCACGATGCACAATCTCCTGCTCGATTTTCCAGTAGCACAAAAGAAAGTACAAGTAAGGTGTAGGATTGATGTGTATATAATCGATACTACATATGCTCTACAGCCATTGTAAATCCCGTTACCTGACGCATCTCTGAGTCTAAAACGACATTGGCACCTCGGCCCACTTTCCTAACCCCGGAGTGCCAGTGTACGAAATCTTAGCAGAGGTTCTACCCGTAAAGTCCAGCTCGATTCCAGGCTCGTCGGCCTTGAATATCATCGTACTGGTCGAATACTCGGTCGAGAACCAGATCTTCAATGTGTTGATCGGCTTAAGAGTCGCTGTGCCGGCGACGACAGTGGGGGACACAAAAATCGGAGACAAGTTTCCTGCCTTTCCGTGGATGCCCATCTTTCCGTTAACTCCAATATGGATCAAACCATAATTGTTGTCTACTCGGAAGATACCAGACGTATTGGGGGTTCCGATGGCACCTTCCACGACCCCGGCAGAGTTGAGGATAGACTTCTGGCCGTACAGAATGTCCTGAGTTGGTTTCTGCAAAGACAAGGGCTCCGACCTGCCGACAGTGTATCAGCAAAAGTAAAAGGCACGATAGTCTATGATCACCTCAAAAGTATTCGTGCCGAAAACTTGATAATTTTCTGTCCATTCAAAGGTGTTGTCCACGAGGTACTGTTGATCACCTTGCCAGACTACGGTGTAGACACCGTTAACTTTCTTGGCGATACAAAGGTTGTAATTTAGACGTTTCATGGTCTGGAGCTGATTGGGGTCAATGTGAAGCTTGAGAGTGTAGGTGGCCATTGCTATTTGACATGTGAGTTCTTAATGCCATGCGACAAATAGAAGTAGAACGCGCCTTGGATGGATAACTGGGAGCTTGGAATGGAAGACTGGGTTGGGTTAAGTTCGACTTTCGAGGTCGCTCTTTTAAGCCGCAAACCTGCGAGGTTTCACCTAGAGACGGTCCTCACCAACTCGAAATATGCCAATCTTGGTCCCTTGTCCATAGTTTCGAACTATAGCCCGTGTGACACGGCCTGCCCAACTTTGACAAAGTTCCTTGTCGCCGCTGGTATCAGGTGCCGGAAGGCTCAGCTATGTCAACTACCGCCAAGCTAGAACAGTTTCATCTTCAACTTCAAGCATAGGGAAAACCCCTAGCGGACAGAATGAGGTCGTAGGCGTTCGTGAACCTCCGGGCTCAAAATTGAGATTTGAATGCAATTCATGAGCTTATTCTGCAAGGCGCTGTGCTTGTGGGTAGCTGATGAATTCTAGAAGATGTCCCTGAGGCGTCAGCCACTGAAGATGCAGTAAAGTACCAAAAGAGGGAGGGCATACCGAGATTCAACTGTATCCTCCGTGACAAGCGCATACCGCCTCTTGCGTCTCTTGAATTTGACAAATGAGCGAGAACGAGTTTAGCAGCACATATCGGACCCAGAAGATGGCGTTGACTGGCAGTGGTAAAACCTCCGAAAATCCTGACAACCTATCAGAATATGTACACTGAGCGCTGGACTAAGGAGTCGAACTCACCCACTACATCGCGGTAAAATTGGCGAACAGTCTCGAGAGCTGCAAAATATGTACCAGCGAACCTATTCGGAACCCAATGTCTTGAACGATAGAACGCCTTCAGTTGGATTTGCAGGGGATTTGCGCATACGATTCATGCAAGAGGTGGTGGATTGAAGGAGAAATCTTGACGCGCGGCGCGGTGACAACTCTTGTCCCGAACTTCCATCATCCCAGCCTTTCACTCCCATCTCCCTGGCTCAAGGGGGTCACAGCAATTCAAACAGATACTTCAAAGTAGCTGAATTGGTCAATGGTCACAAGGAAAGGTGGTTCATAGTAGAACGTGGCGATCATGGGGACGTATCTTCTTACGGAGTGAGTTCCATGTCAACATTTGCTTAGTGCAAGGGACTGATTGTACCGCGTTCAGCGGCCTCAGCGCTCCTGTGTTCACGGCTGGATTCTGTTAGACATTAGCTGCCCTGAAATGTCACCAGAAGGGTTCAACGAACCTTGGCGATAGCTTTCTTCTGTACCACATTGGCACCACATCTATTGCGCAACTTCACCAGACCATACATTTTCGTTGATCTCGGGTGTAGGACATGTCAATGGCAAAAAGAAACCTGTTTCAAAATCAATATCATGGGTGTCGATCGTGAAAAGTGCGAACCTTTTCTGGATAGTCGTCCGGTGATAGACAAACTCCGTGCATATCAACCTTTCTCAAATGCATTCGATGGGTACTGACTTCTGTACAGAAATCGGCTGGTCGAATATGCGAAGGGCTGTGTTTCCTACGCCTCGTATAGGAGAAATCCGAAGGGACAAGTGTCTAGGAAATTGGAGGTGAAGCAGCTGGCTAGAAGGCTAGCTGTAGCACCTTATAAAAGCGTTCGTTGCATGCTCCTTCACCATACCCAAACATCTATCTCTAGTGACATCTACTGGTCAGTGCCTATTACTTGTGCTATGTGTCAAGCTCACTCTCTGCGACAGTTGACGCAATGGCCACGTACACTCTCAACGTCTTCATCGACACCAATCAGCTACAGCTCATGAAGGATTTAGGCTACAATTTGTGCATCGCCAAGATGTTCAATGACACTTACACCGTAGTCTGGAAGGGCGACATGCTGTACCTTCAGAACAATCGATTCCAATGGAAAGAGGAATACGAGGTGTTCGGTGCAAACACATACGAGGTAAAGAACGAGTGGCCATGCTTTATTCGGGATCAGCCTGACCTCTTACGAAACGCTTAGGTTGGGCTGCTCGTTGAAAACGCCACAAATTTCGAGCCTATCAAATTTGGCCAAAAGTGCATTTTGGACACAACCGGTGTAATGGGAAGCGCTGGAGGTACACCCAACGACAGTGGAAGCTTCAGAGTCGAAAACAACTACGGCTCGATTCACATTGGTGTCAGCTCGAAACTTGGAAACCAGTTTCTACCTATTTTCAACTCGCCTACTGAAGTCGCCGGCACTGCTTTTTTGACTCCGGTGAACAGAGTCAAAGTGTGGTTCACCACGGAGTATCAGACTAGCTCAATGATTTTTCAGGAGAACGAGCCGGGCCTTGAGGTCGACATGACTGGAAGGACGAGTGCTACTGTCGAGTTCAAGGGCCCGAATGGTAAGGGCCAGTGGGCTCCTCGGGACTGATGGATATGTGCGTTTTTGGTGCCCTATTGTACGCAGGTGCTGACGGTGCTGACAGTCACGACCACAGACTCCTCTCTTTAATCCGATTTCCTCTATGTATCTATCGATGAGACCCTTTCTCAACAGCTCTTATTTGTTCCTTCGCCTTTTATTGACAAAGCCATGGCATGTACACTTTACTCATATAAGAAGCTTATTTGTCAGTCGTCTTGGGCATCTTACATATTGAAAGATCCGGTTTACTATCGGTCACGAATGCTTCTTGAATTGTATGGTACGAAGAGGGGTAGTATTGAGTAAATCCACTCGTCGTTGAACGTTGAGACGTTGACTTCTTAGCTGTCCTGAAAATTATTTGACGCGTGCACCACGCAACCTTCTACACTATTCGCCTTGAATTCGATCTTTCATTGCTATCACCAGTACAATGTTCCATGTTTCAACTAAGGAGCCCCAAGTCGCGTTGACGCGTCGCGGCGTCCGATGGAAAAGCCCGGATGTACGGGCAACGTGATCCCAACCTAGTTTGGGTTCTCCCTTCCCACTGGACCCGTCACAAGCCTGTTCTGCTTGCTAAACACCGTTCTTCATATATGCCACGATCCTTCGTATCCGACGCCGAGTCGGAGCATCTAACTCTTTAAATCCTCTCCTCACAACCACCACCATCATCACTAGCACTATGGCCTCCGCCGAATTTGAAGCCAGCATCCTCGCCGCCAACAAACGTGCCGCAGAACATGGAATCGACCTTTCGAAGCTCCCCAAGTTGATGGATATGTCTGCCGAGAGCATTACACAGAACGTGCACGAGATCAATTCAAATTGTATGGTCTCATTGTGGTCTCTGTGGATGGGATAACTGACGATACGTTAAAGGCAAGGATGAGAGGTTGAAGTTCATCATGAAGAATCTGGTGAGTGGGACTGCGTTACTTGGTGATTGGGTTGCTGAATATAAGTTGTTAGGTTCAACATCTTCATGATTTTGCTCGTGAAACCTCGATTACCACTGAAGAGTGGATGTGAGTGGACGTTTTCGAAGCTAGGCTAGCGCTCACATTCGCTGCAGGACTGCGATTCAGTTCCTCACTGAAACCGGAAAGATGTGTTCGGATATTCGTCAGGGTACGTACTGGTAGCACCGTATTTCTATTACCTCGCTCATTCGCTCCTTCCGATAGAATTTATACTCCTCTCCGACACCCTTGGCTTATCGACCCTCATCGACTCCATGAACAATGCAAAGCCCCCGGGTGCTACTGAGGGTACCGTTCTCGGTCCGTTTTTCACTGAGGACGCTCACGATGGTGCATCTATTTCCCATCTTCATCAAACAAACTTACCAACCCGTTTTGTATCTCCACAGTCGACTCTGGAGACTCGATCGCCTCAGAAGGCAAAGGAGACTACCTGTTCGTCCACGGAAAAATAACGGATACCAAAGGAAATCCAATCGCAGGTGCTGTAATTGATACGTGGGAGACCGACGGATTTGGGATGTATGATACTCAGGTGAGAGCGCTCGCTTCGCATCTTGGCCTGCTGGGAGTTAATTGATTTCCTTCACAGTACGCCAACAGGGAAGGACCAGAATGTCGGGGTCGATTGAAAACGGCAGAAGACGGGTCTTACTCTTATCGTGCTGTGGTGTATGTCCCATTATCGTAAACACTCCACGATCGCGGTCTAATACGCAGACTAGACCCGTGTCCTATCCTATCCCAAGTGACGGTCCCATAGGAAAGATGGTGTCAGCATTGGGAAGACACGTATACAGGCCGGCTCATTTGCATTTCATGATCCAGGTGAGGAAAAGCCATTCCTTCTGGTCCAGAACTCACACACCGCTGCTTAGGCACCAGGCTTCGAGAAACTGATTACTGCAGTTTATCCACGGGGTGATCCATACCTGTATAGTGACGCCGTTTTTGGTGTGCGAACCTCTTTGATTGTGGTATGTTGTATTCCTCAAACAACTTCCAACTGCCTTGTTTACATGTGCTCGCTAGGACTTGAAACCCGTGGATGATACTTCCAAGACTCTTGCTCGTGGGTTCAAGAAAGAGCTCCCGCATATGGAACTTGAACAGAACTTTGTGTTGGCTACGCCTGAGGAAGGTAAGGAAGCAAGGAGGAAGGCGATGCCTGCATTAGCGTAAACGCGATCAAACGAAAGGGAGCGTAACAGCAATAGTGTAACATTGTATAAGTATATACTCGGTACATGACTGGCATCTTCTTGGGGAAACGATAGTTCCGTTATGACGACGTGGCTTGTTCTTCAGGTGCAACGACTTTGTTTTCTTCGAGCAACTTTGCGAGTTCTCCGGATTGATGCACTGAATGGATTTGGCATGTTCAGCATGTAAAACACCTCAGGAAATTGTCACTCACTTGACAGAAGAATATCACATCCTCCAACGAATTCTCCGTTGACGTAGAGCTGCGGTATCGTTGGCCATTCCCTGCGTTGCACGACACTATTAGAACGGCACGAGCATAGTTCTATGTTTTACTCACGAGAACGCCTTAATATCCTCCCGTAACTGTGAATCTTCCAGTACGTTGTACGTCTGCATCTTTGAAACGTCAACACCTTCCAGGTCTAGCACCTGGACCGCCGCTCTTGAGAAACCGCATTGCGGAACATCAGGTGTGCCCTTCATAAAAAGCACAACAGGCTTTGCTTCGATTGCTTGTTGGATTTTGGCGCGGTTTTCTTGCGACAGGAAACGACGAGCTATTAACGAGCTCGCACCGAGAAGGTTTGGTCGAACAGTGTTTAACTGATGGTCTACATGAGCATCGGAGTAACAGTCTCAGACACGCATGTACTCACCGACGTTCTAAGTGCTAGGCTGAACATTCTGGACGATGTGGAGGAAGACGGAGAGAGCTGGGAGAAGAGTTGGACATCGTGTGTCACGGTCAGTGATGAGAAAGCTCCTCGGTCAGCATTTTTCCCATTACCCAATCACAGCGCGAGAAATTCTCGAGACCCGGCTATCGAAGCAGTCGCCGAGTTGCCGGTCTTCCCAAACTTGGACTGCAACGACGACCTCAACGACATGAAGGTGGAGAACAGAACATTCGTGGTTTCTGGTGGGTGAGTCGCTATTATATCTTACTTTGGGCCCAATTCAAATAATTGTCTAGCTCATCGGGCCTAGGCCTCGCGACAGTTCAGTATCTCGTTGAAGCAAAGGCTTTTGTATCCATTCTGGATCGGTCACCTCCTCCACCGGACCTTGCATCCTCTCAAATTAGGTTCTTCCAGGTCGATATTACCAAAGTTGATGAGATAGAGAAAGCCGTTGAAGAGACCGTGGCCTGGGCCAAGGAGACCGGAGCAGCACTTGCAGGCGTCATTAATAGTGCGGGCGTTGGAGTTGCTGCCAAAATGATTGACGCACATAATCAGCCACATTCCCTTGACTTATGGGACTTCGTTTTGGCCGTGAACCTCACTGGCAGCTTCAATTTGACTAGACTTGTGTTGAAACATCTTGTTCACGTTGAACCAGAACCGGGGAAAGATGGAGAAAGAGGGGTTATAATATTCGTTTCCAGTTCAGCCGCTGTGAGTTGGCGTTTCTGACGTATCGTTTAACGAAATGCTGATCCAGGATGGACTAGTACGAAGGGCAACCCGGTCAAGTCGCGTATTCTGCATCTAAAGGAGCAATTCGTTCGATGACTTTACCGCTCGCTCGAGACTTGGGCCGACACCGTATTCGTGTCATGACCATCGCGCCATCGGCTTTTTCGAGCAGGTGAGGAGATTGATAGGATTTCTTCGGCCAATGGCTTCACTCAAGATATCTCCTTCCCACAGTATGACAAAAAATATGTCTGATCGAGTCCGCCGTAGTCTGGAGAACGATGTAGTGTTCCCGAAGCGCTTTGGTGAGCCCCAAGAATTTGCCCAGACTGTGAAGTGGATCCTGGAGTGCGGCTACCTGAACGGGGAGACCGTCAGACTGAGTGGTGCGCAGGCTGCAGCCCTGTCATTATCATTATGGAGCTAACCTTCTCCCGATATTAGGTGCTGGAAGGATGCCAGCAAATTTATATTGTAACGTCCAGATCATATCCTCTCACATGTTCGACCAGCAAGATTCGAATAGTAATTCTGATTATCCATCTGCCAAATAATAGTTGGGTCAGTACAACCCTTAATGGACCCGAAGAGTAGCCGACAATTCTCGTTCGGATCCTCTCGTCCCTTCTTCTGTGGTGTTTGCAGCTCCAATGCTCTGCCCATAGCCTGTTCGAATCCAAAATTCGTCCAATGCACACTGCAAGATTTGGAGTTGAGGTAACCCAAGACCTTGATGTTGCACAGCAATGTGCCTGCGTACCGACATGCCCCGGCAACCACATCATCGGAGGATGTTACCCGCCGACGCGTGAGACATGGTTCCCTTGATCTCAGGTTCCATTCAATGCAAATTTCAACCCATCCTTCACACTCTTAGACAGCCCATATTCCCCAAATGCATATCACCCGGAGATCGTTCCGCCCTCATGGAGCTGACCATGAATATTATGGTGCATATGTAAACTATCGATTTACTCCTTCAACTCTCACACATCCCTCACTGCACTTTTCCGTGTGTTCCTTCTGCCAGCACAGTCTCCGACTTGAAGATCCGCTGCCGCTCTTGTGGCTTTTTGAGGTGTTACGAAGCATCACCAGCGCCAATTCATAGCCACTAGTCCTACAAAAGCCGCTCTCACTCCCGTAAACAGTTCCTGAATCCCATTTTGACGTTTAACGCTCCCTCGGTATGAAAATTGAAAACCGCACGTTTGTCGTTTCTGGAGGGTGAGTGTTCTATTGACTTATCCTGTTCGTTGCTGACAAGTAATCTAGATCTTCAGGACTCGGTCTCGCCACTGTACGAGAATTGTTGTCAGCTCAAGGCTATGTAGCAATCCTTGACAGGAAAACACCTCCAAGTCTAGATGAAATTGCCCGGGATGGGTCATCGGACAGATCACATTTATTGTTCGTCGAGATGAATATCTTAAAGGTGGAGGAGGTCGAGAGCGCTGTAGAGAAAGTCGTATCGTGGAGTAAAGAGACTGGTGCTCATCTAGGCGGCCTCATTAATGGTGCTGGGGTAGCAGAAGCAGAGGTGGTCAGTGCACTTTCGTTGAAGGGTATTCAGCGTAGAGCTGACATGAACGACCCATAGCTAATCAACCTCAATGGCGTCCCCCACTCAGAACGCTTATGGAACCGGGTAATAGGCGTATGTTTCAATTATATTCTGCTCCTGACGATCGTGCATTGAACCATTATTTTCTGTAGATAAACCTCAACGGAACGTTTCATCTTACTCGGTTACTGGTACCCCATCTTATACATGTACCGCCCGAGGACACCGCCGACGCAGAGCGTGGAGTGGTAGTCATGATATCAAGCACAGTTGCTGTGAGTGATGTGCGTCTTCAATCTGAAACGATGGCTGACCCGAGAAAATTTTTATTTAGTACGAAGGTCTTGTCGGCCAAATAGCCTATGCAGCATCAAAAGGTGCTATTCGCTCGATGACCCTTCCGATGGCGAGGGATTTAGCGAGATACAACATTCGCACTGTCACCCTTGCACCAGGTCCATTCACGACGCCTATGACAAGTCAGGTCCCTTTCTCGAAGTTTGCGAAATGAAGGCACTGATATATGTATTGACATTCAGGACAATTCACTCCAAAGGTGACCGAGGGGCTACACAGAGACGCCGTCTTGTATCCTAGACGATATGGAAAGGCGGAGGAGTTTGCACAGACAGTCAAGTGGATATTGGAATGCCCCTACATAAACGGCGAAAATTTCAAGCTGACGGGAGGACTACGCGTTCCGGGAAGACTGCCATCGAAGCTATGAGTTGTGATGAGGATTTTGATATGTAGTCTATCTCCAAGGACATTATTTATGGTGAATACCAGCGTTCAACTTCAAGTTACCGAATACCAAGCAACTGATCCGATGGTGCTGGATCATCGATAAACAAAAAGGGCTGATGGCCCAGTTTCTCCGACGAATGGTACAATATATTCAAAGCAAAGACGAGAAACGAATAACTAGTGACATACAATTAAGACAAGAACGACGGAAGGAATGATTGTCAGGAATCATTTCTTCCCGGATGTTTTCGCCTTCTTCGATTTGCTGCCTCCATCCTGATCGTCGCCCTGAGAAATGGTTCAGTGACGTTCTTAACGACAGGCCTCGAGGACACCGTACCTTTCTTTTCGCTCCAGCGGCACCCTTTTTGCCACCTTTAGCCGATGTTCCTTTCTTAGCTGGCTCCGTCTTATCTTTAGGCTTCACAGTGAAGAATCCATCTAAACGACCCTGCTGTTTCGCATTCAGGAACTTCTGAAGCTTCTCCGCACCCTTGCGAACACGCTCCTCGTTGAAGCCTTTCTCGTTCACTAGGAACTGCACCAGGCCATCTATATCTGGATTGTTCCATTCCAGCTAGACGCGTGTCAGCTCGGGCAGCATGAGCTGTAGACCTGAATACGCACCTCAACCTGATCTGCAGGAGTCACGTCTGGTTTCTCGAATAGTTTCTTCGCCTCTTCCCAAGGCCAATCTTCCGGTACCTGTACACCGCCCTTGCCCTTTCCTTTTGCAGGCCCCTTCTTGGCCTTCTCCTTATCTTTGCCCTTCGAGGATGACTTGGACGAAGCCTTTTCCTTGCCCTTAGATTTCTTTGGCTTTGGCTTTTCCTCCTCCTCGTCATCAGACTTCAGTTGAGCATCTTCGTCTTCTTTAGCATCATCGCCGTCTTGCTCTTCCTCGTCGGGGCGCTCGACATCGGATGTCGGTGCGGCTTCATCGTCTTCCGCTTCCGATTCGGAAGAAGCGACAGCTGCAACTGCTGCGGCCTTTTCGGCCTCTCTGTTCAAACATGTTGAGTGCAGATATGAAAGTTACGAGAGATGTGGCTTACTTGGCGCGCAAATGTTTAATTACACCTTTGAGACCGCCGTGTTCTCGGATCAGCTTCAGTGCGGATTTTGGGCCAACACCTTTAATAGGTTCCAAGTAGTCGCACCCAAGGAGGATACACAAGTCGATGAACTAGGTAGAACATCAGCTACTTGTCGAGATAAGCTTGCTTGTACATGCCTGACTCATGTCCATGTCTAACCCTTCCAGTGCAGTCTTGAGATTGATTTCGCTTATAGGTTGCTTCTTTGCCTCAGAGAACGTAAGATGCCGAAACAAAATGGGTGCATTGAAGGTGAGAGTGTCCATATCTTCTGAGCCTGCAGCGTAAACCTTTCCTCCACGAGCCAGCTCAGCACACTGAGCTTCGGCTTCTGAAGGGGCCTGCAAAGCATGTCCAGGTTAGAGTGAAGATAGCTCAGTCAAAGAACCACGTACGATAATGACTGGAATGCCCATCAGTTTTAGCAGCCTCACACACTCTTCGTTATGCTGTTTCGTGACCTTAACCGTCCGCCGTGAAAACCTATCAACATCTTCAGCAGTCCCAACTTCCTTGGCCTCCTCTCCTTCTTCTTTAGCCTCTTCTCTTCGAGCAAAACGTTTCGAAAGCTAAACGAAAAGAGGATGAGGCTCAATTTGTAGGCTCAGAAAGTCAACACATACGACACCCTTTTTCAATTCTGGTGGCTTCCCATCGAAGACATACGCAGGCTTAATCCCGTTCTCCACAATTCGAATAGTTCGATAAAAGAATCCCATGAGATGACTGGTAGTCTCACCAGCATCGTTGGTGAGCATTTCACCGTCACGTTGCCGCACAGCGATGAGGAACTGGTATATGGACATGGAGGCGTCAATCGCGACCTTGCGACCGAAGAGGGTTTTGATATCGTGTTCCTTGATAGCATTGGGGGCATGCTCAGAGATGAGCCCAGTAAGACCTTTGATACCCATGGCGAGAGTAGTTTTTGAGTGTGAAACGCGTGACGTAGCGCGTTCTCTGTCACACATCCGCCTTACCAAGGGACCAACAAGGAACCCTGGTTCAGAATCAATAATGTGGATGTAGACCATCTATCGGTTTACTGTAAACGATGAACTTCAAAGTAAGTATGTACTGCAATTACACGTCGCCATTCTTAGAGAATGATACGAAAAGAAAGAGCCAACGAAGAGATGATATACGGATTAAAAATTTCAAACGCGACAAAAAGCCGTTGTAAATGGCATTATGTGTTTCAGGTTCTTTCTTGATGACCTTCCTTCACCATGGGCAAATACGATACCTACGCAGTCTACAGTGGATACACCATGCCCCCCGATAAATTCATCGAGTTTGTCGAAAGTCTACCGCTGAAGGTCAAATGGAAAAGGCGAGACGGCGATCGGCTTGCAATGTGCGTTAGCAACTACTTGAGCTGGAGACGCCGTTTGACACGCCGGGAGGAGATGCTTATGACACCAGTTGCCCGATGTGCGTAGCCTCCCCAATCTCATCGTTCACATCTTTTACTCACTCGTCACAGTCCACTACAAACCGAAAGACCCTGGAGTCAACCGACCACTCATCGAATGTGTTGAAGGGATTTTCATGTCTGTTCGAGGCGTGCGTTATCGTAGCCCTCAGCAACTGGAACGAACAGAGGAGAACCGGCGTCTCTGGGAGGAGAATGACATGGATAGGGCGAAGCTCGAGAGGTTCATACAGTTGGTGCAGAAGAAAGGTGGTTCGCTAGATACGACCGGGTCGCAATTTGGAGCAATTAAATCGATATTAATAGATGTGAGTAATACTGCTCTCTTGATGTTCTTTGGAATCTTCGCTGAAATTGTCCCATAGTATTGACAGGTCAACGATTGGGAGTCTGACGTGTCAGTATTCTAGAGCCAGCAACCCGGACGAGCGGTAGTGCGTATGAGCCAGTCCAAAGTTTCAGCCGAGCGATGTTATACATGGACTACAAATGCCACAACTTAATCGACCTGTCTCTCGTCACAGGTTTTCTAGACCTGTTCAGAACCACTTCATCATCCTCGTCCTCCTCTGAATCCGACGACGGGTAGTTCCTTGACCCAGACACTGACAGAAGTTCGGCTGAAGTCGGTCGAAACGCTACGCATCCAATAGAATCTAGAAACGAATACGAATCAGTGACGCTGAGTGATATACAGTTCTGAAACAAGTACCATCATGCGCCTTGTATGTCAACGCGGGCTCGATGGTAGGAATGGAACCGTCGGTCGCAATGGTGTTTAGATCAAAGAAATGTATGTTGCCAGACTGCGTGAGATTTCGTCAGAAGCGGAACGAATGGATAGCCGGTACACAAACCTGCGAGCCAAATGCTAACCAATGCCCACTGATATCGACGTCAAATCTTCGTTTCTGGTTAGTAGGCTCTTCGGATCCCTGAGGTAGCGAGTAGATTGCTATTGGCATGTCTACAGTTCCTCTCATATCCCAAGAGTATATGACATTCTGTCTTCGGAAGGACGCGTAGATCATATGCGGCTGCATGGGGTTGAATTGGAGCTACAAATGCGATAGAGTGATTAGAAAGACATGGTACAAATACACTTATGCCTACCTGGGTAATGCCAGCCTTTGGCCCTCCACTCAAGAACATCACGGGAATCTCGCCCTGAGTCTCGCTGAACAAGGCGACGTTGGAATCGGTCGGTGTAAGGGAGCCGGCGGCGTAATAGTCCGAGGTGTAGGATGGGCAGAATGCAAGTGCGGATATGATTCCTAGGATTTTTCGCCTCAATATAAACCAAGACCGAAGCTAGACCCGTGAAAGGGACGTACCTTTCAGCCCGTCTTTGCTTTTCTTGCTCGGTGTTGTCGGTAGACGAGTGCCTTCACCCGGCTGTCCAACGTCGAACACTTCAATCGCATCTTCAAAGCCGCAGTACAGCCTGAAGAGAGAGAGAGACAATGAGTATAGAACATGTAGTTGCAGCATGAGTACCAACCTCGTCCCATAAAGGTTGAACGCCAGTGAATGGGGTGCGATGAAACGTTCACGATGGTCAATAATGGGATATGATGCCCTGAGCTGTTGGATGTTTAGTGCGACGCACACCAGAAAAGATATGGATACCAACATACCCGGCCATTTGAAGCATCCAACAATTTCACAGGAGATTCTCTGACCGACGATACGAAACAAAACGTTGAATGATCTCTAGAGCTTGCGGTGGGATACCAAAGGAAATCGACGATGGGTGACGGCTGTCGCAATACCAGTTGTGCGTTCTGGGAATCATCTTCTGTTGTGGTCGTGTTACTAGACCTCTAAGTCAGCCATACACACTCCAGAGCCTCTGGGATGAGCACGTACATGTTCACCATCATATAAGAAGAATCCTCGCATTGAGCCAAAGCCATCGACCCGTCCGGACACCTATTGGAACACACGAAAAAAAAGTTGGATACGACTGTTCTCTCGTTACCGTATGACTTACTTGTATTGCTGACCATTTTGCTATCCGAACAAAGTTCTGTGGATCTTGTATAGGTTCGAGTTTTTCGACGAGTTCAGGGTCTTTCAAGAGGTCGAATGATGGAGGAACCCATGCGGTGGTGGTTTCGGTCAAAGACATTGCGTCACATTTTGTCACAACCTAACGCAATCTACATCTCCCCTTCATCATTCATCCAACCTTGCCTCTACCTAATAACAAACCAATCAAGATAGATGTAATATCCTTGGAGGCTGGCGGATGGGAGAAGAATCCTGTACATCTATAATTCCTTCCTTGTCTCACAAGGGTCCACAACCAACTTTCCCCCAGCCTCACCGAGTCTAACCTCAACCCATCAGGTACACCACCCAACCCACCTTCAGCTTTCACCACACTCGGTGGTTTCACAATTCCTTTTTTCTAAAGCCTCTCTGCGACCATGCGACGGGCGGGCCCGAGCACGGTACGCGCAGTAAGGCCTAAGGCTCCTTCCTGTATTCAGAGTAACAATGCGCCGAACCATACATCGACACGCCCATTCGTCGTTCGGTAAACACCAATTCGCTGGGGATGGACCCGACGGAGATGATTTTACCGCCTAGGGAGAGGAGGTCGATGTGGGGTTGAATTGCGCAGGATACGGCGTCAAAGATGATGTTGACGTTGAGGTCTGGATTAGCAGAGCGGTCGAGTACAGCCTCACCATCGACAATGGCACGCAACAAGGGCAGATGATAGAGATGGAGATGTCTTCCCTCGGTCTGAGTGCCGGAGTTCCAGCATAAGCGAGTTCTAAGTTTCACAGAAACTTGAGATAGAGTCTATCAGTCGCCGCGACGATAAAGTACTCTGCATAGGGAACCGGGGCCAGATAGGAGAAGTCGAATACTAGCGCAGTGCCTCGAGCTACGCTATCACCCGTTCGAGAAAGATAGGGAGCCGCCAGAAGAGACGAGCCGCGTCCTGTTGAGAATATGGGTCGAATGCTGTGATACGGTGCTAATTTCAAGGAAGGGGCCGAATTTCGGGAGGAACAAGAGTCAGGGCTTTCATACGGTGGAACTCTGCAGATAGGCCAGAGAAATTTGGAACGATACCGATGAAAAGAACTGACGTTTACCATAGAACATATGAGTAGGCTCTACATCTCCGCCTTTCAAGTGCTTGGGTTGCGTTGGCAATGGTGGTGCTAGTTGTCGATGAATGGCTGTTGGAAAGCACCGTGGTAACGTACTTTACGGGCACAAAAACGTTTTCATAAGCGTTAATCGATGCAATTCGACGTTATCTTGGGACCCAACGCTATCCGACAGATCATGATGGGCCGGGCATCGAATCGCGTCGGATACCATCCAATAAAACCCCACTGCTTCAACGTTCACTCGCGCTTCATAGATGATAAACGTGGCTATCTGTCGTAAACTGTGCAAATATTGTTACATTCACATGGATAGTAGCAGCTCTTTTCTTCGTATTCTCCTTATACAAGCCTTCTTACAACGCCCAAGCAGTGCTGTGAATGGCAAATATTCAAATATTCAGAACACAATCGCAAAAAACAACTCCACCGCAACTCACACTTTGCCGGAGGTGTCCTTCTGACCTCCAGTGATAGTGAAGGTTCCGTCTGAGTTGACCTTGATGGTCATTTGGCCACCTCCACCGTAGAACCAGTTGCTGTTAGTGCCACTGACTTTGACGGACCAATCTCCGCCAGGGACTGCAGGATGAAAAAAGGTCAGCAAGCTGCAACATCTAGTTGTTATCAAAAGACGTGCCTTTGTTTCCCTGGTCAACGAATTGGATGTAACCGAGGCCAGGAATGATCAACCAGGCTTTGGTGGAAAACAAATAGCCGGGAGTAAAAGCACCTTCCTGGCCATCGGGACCACCAACAATGGTGTAGGTCTTTCCACTGGGGACGGACACACTAGCGATCGTCCAAGTCATGATATGATCGAGTGAGAGTGTATGTGATAGTAGTACTAGAAACGAGATACAGAATGGTGAAGAAGTGGGCTGTTGACCAAGCTCTTTATATAGCAACTTCAGGCGAATTTCATTAAATGGGTGCCGTGAAGCAAGCTGACGGGGACATTCCGCAACAGAAGTCCACTAGTAACCTGACCTGTTTCCAAGATGGTGTAAATTAACTGGTGGCTTGAATGAGTTGGCAAAGATGATTCAATATGACTGTTCGGCTGCTCAGTATCAGGCCACGGTACCTTGTTCTTTCCCATTCCTTTTACGACTTCGCCAACGTAACTTCCAGGTTCATGGAAAAGCTGAAGTTCTTCGCGAAGTAATCTTACTGTATGTGGGTTCCAGTGTCAAGATAACCGAAGCTAGAAACGTACGAGCCACGAAGTTCAAGTTTAAATGGCAGTGGGGTCACACGTGTGGGACAAAGTGGACAATTGCCATGAATTCCTGGGGAAGGATCGAGATTGGAAGTAGAGTGCATAGATGGCCATGGCAGTCTGGTTCGTGGCGGTTCGTGATGAAAGGTTGTTTCAGTGAAAATAAGTCCGATGGTGGTGGTTTGGATGCGAGATTTCTCGACCAAACTCTCCCCCTTCACCACCCTAATTATTCCAGTCCTTTCTGTTTCTTCTATCAACGGCTTAGTAGGAGGCGTGTGCGTGAGAACTGGACCAAGTCCTCATAAGCGGCCAGCCCGATGAGCAGGTTGCTTTCGGACCACCACCTGGCACCATCGTCAAGATTCGTCGTGGGTGTGGACTACCCTACTTCTCTTTTTCTTTGTGGTACCGGAGGGCAGTCACTTGGACTTGGTGTGCCACGTCTACTCGAGCACACGTATCGATTATCGTCGTAGTCTTCTTTAGGCAGACTCAATCACCCGTACTTCGTTGGACTATGGATCGAGCATAGTTAGTACTCGTCACGACATCCTCAAAATTGCACGACATATAGAGACATCAATCGTCGATGTTTCTTCGGCCATCGGTCAACGCACTCGCACCATTGTATTTCGAGCATATTTACAATTTTCCGGGCATAGTCGAGCTCAAGTATCGATAAAGACGCCGTGCTATATCTCAGCATCGGCGTCTCCGACTCACTGGTACCTCTTGCCACACTTTGTTGTTCCTATTCAATGGGCGGCGGGTGGTAATGTCGTGGGCAATTTCGGGCTACTATATACAATATCGATCGCAACTCGGGCTGGGTGGAGGGGGAAACTTCTCCATCAACACTTTGGGGACGCTTGCTTTCGTACGTGGTCCCTTGTCGTTGGACGCCTGTGGAGGTGTCGTCGATGATAGGTGCCTCCCTGATATGAGGGAGCAAAAGTATAGTGTATCTCCACCCTTGTATGTGTTCGGCCTTTACGTGGCACAAGGGATAAGTACCTGCCTTGGTAGGGAAACTAACGAACACTCGTGTATGCGTTGAGGTGATGAAGGTGATGAAGAAGTTTGGAAACGGAAGGTAGCCATGTTCTTGGGGATTAGTCTTACTTTACTTCGACTACGTTTAGACCTTATCCTGTACCCACAAGGACATTCAACGCCACATCTCGTTCGGCTCCCCCAATGTATTCGTCATCTAATCAGAGTACCGTACATGCTAGTAATCCAAACCCTTTGCGTTTATCCGTTCATGTCAAGCCCGGGATTTTTCAGCTACTTGAGCTTTCGGCCTGTCCTCTGTCAACGCCAGGTCAACACCCCAGGCGTGAAACGTACACAATGTTGGTAACGAGTACACGATGTACATAATAGCTTTGAAAGCATAACAAAGCTGTAGAGCTCTTATTCGAGATGCCGCCGAGCCTCGTCATCCATCTTGAATCCGCGAATCGCACACCGGCAGTGCGAGGTGAGATGGGTCAGCAAGTGAATGAGGTGTACGTTCGGCAGTTGATAATGTGACCGTACATGTGTGGTTGTTTCAGCTTGGCTAGTAGCTATGGCGGCGCTAGTTGTTCTTGCGATGGTATAAATCATAGAAGGCCTGGAAACAGAATCGTTATCAGATCTCGTTCTTCTCTCAAATAAGCACCTCTCTCACCGCCATGATCACCTTGTACGACGTCGGCCCAGCTACGAATTCAAGCGAGATTTCGCTTTCTCCTCATGTTCGGAAGGCTAGGTAAGATTTTGCATTATCTTGATCCGCCCTCGACTGACCCATGCGCGCAGGTACATCCTCAACTACAAAGGCATCCCATACAAAGTCTCCTGGGTCAACTTTTTCACTCTCGAAGAAACCGCCAAGTCGGTCGGAGCAGCTCCCACCGGCGTTCGCGCAGACGGTACACCAAAATACACCGTCCCATTCATCGTCGATTCTTCCACTGGCGCTGCCGTCTCCGATTCGTACCGTATCGCGGAATACCTCGACAAAACCTACCCAGACACCCCAAGTCTCGTTCCGAAGGGTACGGAAGGCCTCCAATGGGCATTTGGGGATGCAATCCTTTTGAGGATTATACCGATTTTCGGGTTGGTCAGGCCGTTGATGGAGAAGGCTAACAGCAAAGAGTTTGTGAAGGGTATTGAGAAGGCGTATGGACCTCCGATGCCTCCAATGAGTGAAGAGCAGAAGAAGGCGACGTGGGGAGTAGTAAAGGCTGCGCTGGACGATATCAGCAAATATTACAAGGAAGGACAGGTATTTTTGACGGGAGACAAACCGATTTACGCCGATTTTTCGTTTATCCCGATTTTCGGTTTGGTCAAGACCTTGTTTGGGAGTGATAGTGAGGAATGGAAGGAGATAGCTAGTTGGAATGGAGGAAAGTGGGCCAAGATGTTGGATGCAGTACAGTACAAGTCGACGGAGGTGGTGTAACAATATTTAGACGCCCAAGCGCCGCGGCGATCACGAGCATACTTTTGTTCGGCAAACTTCTTGAATTTGAACCACCACGGCGGCTACCTCTCTTGAGGAGTTCTTCACTGACGATGCTTTCAACAAAACCACGAGCGCCAGTTCTCACTCAATCGACTACTCGGTGGTACCCTTTCGTCGGATGCCTGCGTAGGCATCGTCGACGGCAGGTGCACCGTGCAGCCTCCCTGATACGAGGGAACATAATTATAGTATATCTCCACCCTCGTATTTGCTCGGCACAAGGGATAAGCATCTACCTTGGCGGGGAGAAGACTTGTATTGGGGACGTGTGGAGTCGTGGACAGGCAGGCTTGGCGTTGGAACACATCCAGACTTTATAGCTGCACCTACTTAGAATGCCTTCAGTTTATATGCGTATTCGGTGTCTAGTCAAATGTTGGTGATCAGAACCGTTTGCGTTTATCCGTTCGCGTGAGGTATCTAGATGCCTGTCTGTCAGAGCCTAGATGCATGAGCGTTGTTTACGCGTCGTCTATTATGGTGATATTTTGTGGTACGTTATATGCCTTGCAAGCACCGTATCGTCAAGCTGGTTATAGTATACCAGTCTGGATATCCCGTTTATCCGTTGAACGGAGGATTTTCCTGCTTGTACTAGGTCCTGTCAGCGCCTGTGTAAGCATGTCAAAGGAATGCGTAAACGCATCAAAAACTTTCTGATCAAATTGAATAGCACCTACGCCGTAGTAGTGACGGTTCTGGAAATCCGCCGACGCCCATAGGACTCCCCATACAATCCCGCAGTTAACGCAGTCAAAAGCTAGATGCGTACGAGGTGAGATAGGTCAGCAAGTGGATAAGGTGGACGTTCGGCAGCTGGTCGTGGCCATGGTTGTGACTTGTTAGTTGGGTCTCCATGGGTTCTTGCAATGGTATAAATCCTGCAAAATCTGGAAGCAAAATCATTATCAGATCTCGTTCTTCCTTCTACACAGAATAAGCACTTCTCTCACAACCATGATCACCTTGTACGACGTCGGCCCAGCTACAAACTCAACTGAGGTTTCAACTTCTCCCCATGTTCGGAAGACTAGGTAAGACTACCTTGATGATTCGCCGTCCGACATTTTACTAACCCAAGTCCATAGGTACACCCTCAACTACAAAGCCATCCCATACAAAGTCTCCTGGGTCAACTTCTCTAATCTTGAAGAGATCGCCAAGTCAATTGGAGCTGCTCCGACTGGCGTCCGCCCAGACGGTACACCGAGATACACCGTCCCGTTCATTGTCGACTCTTCCACTGGCGCTGTCGTTTCCGATTCATATCGTATCGCGGAATACATCGATAAGGCCTACCCAGACACTCCACGTCTCGTTCCAGAAGGAACTGGAGGCCTCCAATGGGCATTTGGGGATGGAATGCTCGCGAGAATTATACCGATTTTCGGGTTAGTCAGGCCTTTATTGGAAAAGGCTAATGACGAGATATTCGCGAAGGGTGTCGAAAGAGTGTATGGGCCTCTGGTGCCGATGAGTGACGAAGAGAAGAAGGTGACTTGGGGAGTAGTAAAGGCTACGCTGAACGATGTCAGCAAATATTACAAGGAAGGACAGGTGTTTTTGACTGGGGATAAACCGATTTTTGCGGATTTTTCGTTTATCCCGGTTTTCTTTTGGGTCAAGGTATTGTTTGGGAGCGAGAGTGAAGAGTGGAAAGAGATGGCTAGCTGGAATGGAGGAAGGTGGGCCAAGATGTTGGATGCAGTACAGTACAAGTCGACGGAGGTGGTGTAAACAATATTTAGACGCCCGAGCGCTGCGGCGGTCACGAGTATAGAGGAAACTGATTTCATCCCAAAAAAGGAAGATCCCTTGGTGCGGCCGGAATCTTCTGTTCTGTTGAATTCGAACCACCATGGTGGCTATCTCGCTTGAGGAGCTCTTAAATAATAATGCCTTCAACGACCACAAACTAAAGACAATTCCAGAGGATGAAGGAGAAATTCGCAGCAGTGGAAGCCTGCGTAGGCATTGTCGATGGCAGGTGCCTCCCTGGTACGAGGTGTATCAGCTGTATCTCCACCCTTGTATTTGCTCAGCACAAGGGATAAGTACCTACCTCGGAGGGAGAACTAATGAAGACTTGTATTAGGGAGGTGTGGACAGGCAGGCTTGGCGTTGGCCCGGGAATACGTTCAGACCTTGTAGCTGCAGCTATTCTGCGTATTCAATCTAGTCAGATGTTGGTAATCAGAACCGTTTGCGTTTATCCGCTCGTGTTAGGCATCTAGCTGTCTGCCAGAGCCTAGATGCACTGGCGTTGTTTACGCGTCGTTTATTAGCTGAGCTATGATACACCAATCTGAATATCCCGTTTATCCGTTATGAAAGAGAGGACTTTGTTGCTGCTATCGGTGCATGTGTAAGCATGTCAAAGGAATGCGTAGATGCATCAAAGACTTTCTGATCAAATTGAATAGCACCTGCGTAGCGATGGACTTGGGAAACCCGCTGACGCCCAAAGGACTCCCCATACAATTCCGTAGTTATCTCAGTCCAAAGCCAGATGAATACGTCCGGTAGTTGGTCGTTGCTATGGCATTGGACGTGTGTCTTGGAAGCTGGGTCTTCATGGGTTCTTGCGATGGTATAAATCCTGGAGTAAAATCATTATCAGATCTCGTTCTTCCTTCTATACAGAATAAGCACCTCTCTCACCACCATGATCACCTTGTACGACGTCGGCCCAGCTACGAATTCAACTGAGATTTCAACTTCTCCTCATGTTCGGAAGATTCGGTAAGACTATCTTGATTCGCCATCCGACACTTTACTAACCCAAATCCATAGGTACACCCTCAACTACAAAGGCATCCCGTATAAAGTCTCCTGGGTCAATTTGTTCAATCTTGAAGAGATCGCCAAATCAGTTGGAGCTGCTCCTACTGGCGTCCGCCCAGACGGTGCACCAAAATACACAGTCCCATTCATTGTCGATTCTTCCACTGGAGCTGTCGTTTCTGATTCATACCGTGTCGCGGAATACCTCGACAAAGCCTACCCAGACACTCCACGTCTCATTCCAGAAGGAACTGAAGGCCTCCAATGGGCATTTGGGGATGGAATGCTCGCGAAGATTATACCGATTTTCGGGTTGGTCAGGCCTTTATTGGAAAAGGCTAATGACGAATTATACGCGAAGGGTGTCGAAGGAGTGTATGGGCCTCTGGTGCCGATGAGTGACGAAGAGAAGAAGGCGGCATGGGGAGTAGTAAAGGCTACGCTGGATGATATCAGCAAATATTACAAGGAAGGACAGGTGTTTTTGACGGGAGACAAACCGATTTACGCCGATTTTTCGTTTATCCCAATTTTCTTTTCAGTCAAGGTGTTGTTTGGGAGCGAGAGTGAAGAGTGGAAAGAGATGGCTAGTTGGAATGGAGGACGGTGGGCCAAGATGTTGGATGCAGTACAGTACAAGTCGACGGAAGTGGTGTAACAACATGTGGAATGTGGGCCAGCGGAGACCGCTGGCAGGACGAGCCCGAGGTACGAGCATCCTTGGATAAACTTTTGAACCTCATGTGTATATCACATCGATAGCGGGGTACTTTGAGACAGAGTGATACATAGCATCGCACTCCCTCGGCTCCTACTAGGTCAACATCAGTGCTAAGAATCAAATGATAAAAAAGATAACTTACACAGTTACCATGTAGGCGACAATGACGGACAGGAATAATGCAATTTCATTCACTCCATGGTCCAAAATGGATCGATAGCACGCAGAAGTGTTAATGCTGGTAGGCGGTTGAACTGCGACAGCGAACGAGAATGATCGAATACAGCAATCGTCGCAGTTTGATATTGGCTGGTCGACTGTCGTTCTTGAAAACCTTAAACTCTTCCCGTATCGAGTGGACGGTATAACCATGAAATCTGAGAAGTTTGCTTGTGTTACCAGCAGGCAAAAAGAAAAGAAGAGCAAGATACGCACTCAGTGTAGCCCCAACTGTTGCGAAACCCCAACTCGAGTAATCAAGCTCGAAAATCCATAGGCCAGTATGGAAGTTACGTCGTCAAAGAGCTGGGATGATATGGAGTGCTATCGGCCTCCACATACTCTATGCAGCGAAACGTAAGGGTCTTGCCAATGCCTGGCAGGATTAGCGGGACTGTGAAAACGTTAAACAATGGGCTTCTTGCGAAAATGAGAAAAGGTACCGCCGACCAGCTATTAACACTCCTTTCACTGCTTGTCTTCGGGTTGTCCTCTGTGGCACAGGCTTGTGGAGAGTTGGTAGAGCGGATAGAATATGTAGACGGTAGAACGACAAAGTCGGCGTTGTTACATCATGATGTATGATCCACGCCGCATGATAGCGATCAAGTACGGTTTGTTCTAATTGAAAATTTCACAAAAATGAGCAAATGTCCTTGAGCTTTAGAAACACATACCCAAGATGATTTACGAGTTGCAAGCATCAAACTAAGCCGGAAAATCCCTATGAGTAGTGATATATATCCCAGCCTGCTCGTCGTCAGCCTTCGGCTGACTCCTCGCAGGCTCAGTGTGAGGTGAAGAAAGCAGAAACTCGACAAACGGCGATGCGCAACCATAAGCGCGACTGACGTAGAGGTTCCCACGGGTGCGATAAATATAGGAAAAAATTCACATTCCCACATTATAAGTGACGAAAAAAAAAAAGGTGACAGGACGAGTCCTCGTACCTCGGACTCGT